>JARQOD010000006.1:428051040-428076621 GCA_033576555.1 Oophaga sylvatica | reverse complement strand
AAAACTGGGGTTTATTCTCAGCCAAAGGGGTAGAATCGATCCCCAGTAGGGGAATAGACTTCTGTAGGGGTATCAAGGGAAATCCACAACGTTTAGCAAAATCATAATCCATCAGGTTAATAGCTGCTCCAGAATCAACGAAAGCCTGAGCAGAAAATGAGGACAGAGAGCATATCAGAGTGACAGTTAATAAAAACTTAGTCTGAACACTACCCAAGACAACTGAGCGTGCAAAACCTCTTCCCCGCTTAGGGCAGACTGAAATAGCATGAGAGGCATCACCACAGTAGAAACATATCCCATTGCGCTTTCGAAACTCATGACGCTGTGCCCCAGACACCACTCTATCACACTGCATGGGTTCAGAAGCAGATTCACAAGGCAACACCATTCCACGCATACTTCTCCGCTCACGCAAACGTCTGTCAATTTGAATCGCTAATGACATAGAATCATTGAGACCAGAGGGGACAGGGAATCCCACCATAACATCCTTTACATTATCTGACAGACCCTTCCGGAAAAGGGTTGCCAAAGCGTCGTCATTCCATTTGGTCAGGACTGCCCACCTACGGAATCTCTGACAGTATAACTCAGCGTCATCAAGCCCCTGATTTAATGCCAACAAGGCTTTTTCAGCTTGATCAGTGACATTAGGCTCATCGTACAATAACCCCAAAGCCTGAAAAAATGCATCAACATCACTCAAAACAGGATCCCCAGGTGTCAGGGAAAAAGCCCAATCCTGAGGATCGCCGCGCAGGAGAGAGATGATAATTTGAACCTGCTGCGCTGCGTTCCCTGAGGACTTAGATTTTAAGGCAAAAAACAATTTACAATTGTTTTTGAAATTCTGAAACTTAGCTCGATCCCCTAAAAACAAATCTGGCATGGGAATCCTAGGTTCCACAACAGGCAACCTAGCAAGATAAGCAGCAATACTCTGAACCTCAGTGGCAAGCTGATCCACACGGCCAGACAACTGTGCAAACTCCATTGAGAGAAAAGATCCTCCCCAGCACCCAGAGATACAGAGAGAAAAAAAAAAATGCAACAAACAGAAAAATATCTCTGACAACTCTGACAACCTTTTTTCTTTCACAATATTTTTTCCCTTCTGTGAGTACCATACAATTTTCAATTTTTGGGCCGGTGATACTGTTATGTTTCGGTAGCTGAGGAGTGCAGGTAAAAAAGGCAATACACCAGAGCAGTTGGAATCTATGAGATTGCAGTACCCTGACTAACCACCACAACTAGAGGCAGCCGTGGAGCGTTCCTACGTTGGTCCTAGACGCCTCGTCACAGCCTGAGAAACTAACTACACCTAAAGATAGAAATAGGAAAGCTATCTGCCCCGGAGCAGAACCCCAAAGAACATAGAAAGCCCCCAAACATGTAATGGCTTTTAGACAAGATGAAATACTGACACAGAAAGAAAATAGTATGAGCAAACGCTGGGGCCCAAACTAACTAAATAGAAAAGGATAGGAAGGGTACTTACTGCAATCCCAGAAAACCCTGAAAAGCACCAACTCTACTAATTTCAAAAACACCTGAGATCACACGACCTCTTCCACCTAAATTAGTTCTCTGGTGTAACAAAATCAAAACAGCAGCCACTGAAAAAAACTGGAAAAAGCAAAAGTACAAACATCAGTGGCTAAACTAAACTGAGAGGGCAAAAGCCCCCGGAGGGGACCCTGAAGGCCCCCACAGAAGTGCAGGACAAAATGCAAAAATATAGCACAAAAACAAAAAGAAGAAAATGTCTTATCTGTTAGCAGGAGATGCAGACACGACACAGCAGGCTACAAGGGAAACAGAAATGAAGGATTCAGACCAGAACAATTGATCACCGGCAACCCTGATGGGAAGGTGACTCCCTTATATAAGACCAGTCAGTAACACCTGATTCCCAGTCCTCACAATCTTCACTGGACAGACCAGCACCGCTTGTAACCACCAGAGGAAGCCTCTGCTCAGAACTCATCTCAAACCCATTCACAACACTAATGCCATCCATGATGAGATTGGGAATAGCACAGGATATAAAGTGTGGCAGCCAGGAGGCAAATTAATTCAGGAACTGACAGGAGACGCCTGGAGGGCGAAGCACAATCGTCACTCGCAGGGAGAAGGGCTGGAAAAGTCTTTCAGTGTGGACCTCAAAAGAAGGGTCCAGTAGGGGTAACATGAAAAGCATGTTTTGTTGAAAGGAGCAGACCAGCACCTCCACCTGGATTGTTCCTAGGTCTTGGAGTATCTGAAAAATGAAGCCCATCATACAGGAGAGCAGAAACGACAGTGGTGTCCGACTGCTGAATCCAGGTTTCAGTAAGACCCAGATGATTAAGAGAATTTGAAAGTAAAAAACATGAACGTAAAGGAGTTTGTTATACATTGACTGTGAGTTCCAGAGGGCACAGTCACAAGAGACAGAAGGCATGCAAACAATTTTAATTAGATTCAAAAGATTTCTGTGTGGAGTAGAAAAGGAGTCAAATTTCCTATTGCAAGGTGGGCTGGGTTAGGGGAGAAATCTCCTGCAACTAGGATAAGAAGAATAGAGAGAGTGAGCAAATAGTTGAATGATTTGTGAGAATGTCTCAAGTGTTGTATGGTGGGAGTGAATGGATCTGTGTGATTTAAGAATGTGAAGAGTGGGAGAGCCGTACATAGGAGAGGAGAGAGGGGCTGATATGGCTGGTGTGTGAAAGGGTGGTAGACAGGAATAAATGCAGCAGCCAGAATTTAGAAAAAGACAACAGATACGGTAGAGTCATCTTGTAGCACAAGCAAACTGGAGACAAGTATGTTTGAATGTCTTGCATGACTTACCTGTCTCCTGCCCTGTTAAAATGCCATGTTTAACTACCATGCACTTTGAAATAATATGGCACTTTGATAAATCTGCACAAATGCCTTCCCTTTGGCTAGTTCAAATTTTATAGGGGAGTTTCTGCTTAGAACTAGGACAAAGCTAACTCATTAAACAATAAATCAACTAGCTGAAGATAAGCAGAGGAAATAACATGCAAAGACTAACAAACAATCTTGCAGATCAACATTTACCAAAAAGTTTTTGAGCTACATGAGATAATCATCCAGCATTTGGGAACAGACATAGGAAAATGAAAATGAACATGTATCATTAATTATAATTTGCAAAGACAGAAGCGAAGTAAAGCTTTATAAGGGTTAACACAGCAGATGAAATGAAAATGCACCAATAATTAAAACTGACACATAGACTAATACATAGTTATTATGAATAACATTACTGAAATCACCCCAAACAACTCAGACAATAGGGTTATACTGTATATAAGCATGCACTCATACAGAGGATTACATTACAAATACATAAAAAAAAACAGACCTTCAAAAAAATACAGACCCCTTATATCAAATGCTGAACAAATCCTCTAAATAAATACAGGACCCACACCAGAGTCCACTAAACAAACAGAGAGCTCATACTGACCCCTTAAATAAGGAAAAACACACACACCAGACCCTCTGAAGAAATACAGATCACATACAGATTAGTGGCGTAGCAACTGTTTGTGGCGCCCTGGGCGGCAAATTTTAGGCCACGCCCCTAGCCACACCCGTATCACTGGTCACACCCATATCCATGCCCTGTCCACACCCATTTAGCACTGCTGATCACACTGTTTCATAAACAATAATTATAAACACATACCTCCCAACCGTCCCGGTTTCAGCGGGACAGTCCCGATTTCAGGTCCCTGTCCTGCTGTCCTGGCCAGGAGGTTTACTTTTCCACATTAGAATTATACATGTGGAAACCCCGGGGACCTCCCACACATTCTGGCAGCCACACGTCACGTTCCATCGCTGACTTCATTTCTCCAGGATGTGGGGATCTCATCAGCTATGCAGCGCTCCATTCAATACCAGGCTCTCACTGAGCGAGACAGGCAGGATCTGGGGATCTCATTATCTGTTGAACAGATCACATGATGAGATCCCCAGATCCTGCCTGTCTCGCTCAGTAAGAGCCGGGTATTGTATGCAGCGCTCCATACAATATCCGGCTCTCACTCTAACAGATCCCGCGGCTCGATGCGTCGCCGTTCTAAAGACTCTCCCGAGAACGAGTTACAGTACCTGCTGCTGTAAGCTGACCGCCGGAAATGAGGTTCAGCGTTCAGCTGACTTACAGCACGTCACTTCCGGTGGAACGTAACGTGTGGCTGCCAGAACGTGTTGGAGGTCCCCGGGGTTTCCGCATGTACGATTCTAATGCGGGAAAGTAAATCTCCTGGCCAGGACAGCGGGACAGGGACCCAGCCCTACATAGATAACAGCATTCGCTCCATCCCCACGCAGACCCATGCACATAATGGCACCCCTCCTTCCCCCCTGCAGCCCCCAAGCACACAGCTCCCGCAAGTAACAGGACCCTTGTACATGCGTGGCTCCACTCTTTGTGGCCCTGTACACACATGGCTCCGCACACCTCGCACACACAAGGTTCCGCTCCGTACACCTCGCACACACGCGGCTCTGCTCCGTACACCTCGTACACACGTGGCTCCGCTCCATACACCTCGTGCACACGCGGCTCCGCTCCGTACACCTCGCACACACAAGGCTCCGCTCCGTACACCTCGTACACACGCGGCTCCGCTCCGTACACCTCGTGCACACGCGGCTCCGCTCCGTACACCTTGTGCACACGCGGCTCCGCTCCGTACACCTCGTACACACAAGGCTCCGCTCCGGACACCTCGTACACACGCGGCTTTGCTCCGTACACCTCGTACACACGCGGCTTTGCTCCGTACACCTCGTACACACGCGACTTTGCTCCGTACACCTCGTACACACACGGCTCCACTCCGTACACCTCGTACACACACGGCTTTGCTCCGTACACCTCGTACACACACGGCTTTGCTCCGTACACCTCGTACACACACGGCTTTGCTCCGTACACCTCGTACACACACGAATTTGCTCTGTACACCTCGTACACACACGGCTCCACTCCGTACACCTCGTACACACACGGCTCCGCTCCGTACACCTCATACACACACAGCTCTGCTACATCCACACTGTAAACCCCTTCTGATCCCACACATAAACTTACCATCATCCAGCACCATGACGACCAGCACAGCAGAGTCCTGCACACAGGGGCCAGACCATGTGACACCTAACTCCTCCCCTCCTGTGACCTCATCATAGGTCCTGCTCGCACCTTTACAGAGGACAATGGTAAATGCTGGCTGTGAGAAGTTGGAGGGCCTGGGAGGGCAGGAAGGGGTGCATGGGGAGCATGGCGGCTTCTCTCACTTCAGGACACATAGTGTCCCGACAGTGACAGTGGGTGGGAGGGGTTAGAATCGGGACTGTTGGGAGGTATGGAATTGCTGCTGCTGCCGCGCCACCCCCACACACGTGCCGCCTGGGGCGAACCGCCCCCCCCTACGCTACACCACTGATACAGATCCTATGTAACAAAAAGCAGAACACTTGCCAGACCCCCTAATTATATAAAATGCACACTGGACCACCTAATAAAAAATATAATGAAAAATAAAAACCCTGGCCCAGGCCTTTTTATTAGCTCCAGCCAAGACTTTTATATAGAGACCAAACCAGGCCCAGACCAGAATCCCCCTCTGTAAAGAACCTAGAGAATAATCCTTATGTGTACAGACCCCATGCTATTTCTCCTATATAAAGACCTTAGATAAGACCCTCATCTTTACAGACCCTGTAACAGGGGCCAGGATAGTAGTCGCGGCTAATAGTGGCTGCTTTGTCGCACCCTGGCCTCCCGCCACATAAATACATTATCTCTGCTGTGGCGTACCTTTTAGTCCACTCTCCTGTCCATCAAGGTCCTCTCTGTTCTGCCAGGAACTTTACTCAGTTCTTTTCTCAACTCGTCTAGGACAGTCATAGGTTCAGCAAAAGTTCCTTCACAAAGCATAGCATTTCCTTTCCCTGTGCTGTCCCTCACTCCTTCAGGAATATCGCAGGGTCGTACCATTGCTTTCGGTACCGCAGCGTTCCGTCTTGCCAGTCTAACTATCTTCAAGAGTTCCCTGTCCGTTTCGCTCCGGACATTTAGGCGTCTTCCTGCGTAGTTTACTGCCACCATGTTGAAGCTGCCCTGTATTCCTTCACCTTACAGGTGACCGTTGCTTCTAGCCTCAGAACGAGCTGGGTTCTTCTACTTTAACGTTGCGGGGCACAACTGCCCTGCCCGGCTCTCAGGCCCTACTAACAAAACCCAGGAAGCTCTCTCTAACTTATCTCAGTTGGCCCCTCCTAACTTAACTAAAAATGCTATTAGTCTATCTTGTCCTATTGTGCCCCCTCTAGTGGGCTAGTTTGAATACTATGCTTTCCCTATATCTGTACAGGACAGGAATATATATACACTACACTATACATCATAGCATCATTATGATACAAGGCATTACACGACATAACATATATAAGCATATATCAACACATCAAATACACCTGCACTGGCAGGGACATAGAAGCAGGTGCAGGGTTTAAACTGTCCTCTTTTTACCCCCTTACAACCCCAAGGCCAAAAAGCCTCCTTCATATAACGATCGGAGACCAGAACCCCTCCTCTATAAAGACCCCAGGCTAGAAGCCCCTGTATACAGACTTTATATATACAGATTCCAGACCAGAAGGCCCACATATTCAAACCAATGGCTAGAACCCCTTGTATATAGACCATAAAAATACCCCTCCTCTATACAGACCCCAGACTAAACCCACAGAATACAGACCAGACCCTTGATCGCTTTTTACAAACACCATACAACCCCTTTTTCAGACCAGACATTTTGTTTCTCACCACTCCATGTTCCTGTACTACCCTCCAACATCAGGATATTGCCTGCGGCGCGCCAATGTGATCAAGAGAAGCGCAAAAACACATAGTGTAATGTGTGGGATTAGCAGGAAATTTTCGCTTGTTGAGTTTGCTCTAGTACATTCATTTACTAACATTGGTGTTAAAATAGAGCCATTAAAGTCTCACCCACCAGAGCACCTCCGAGCTCACCGGGGAGCACCCCAACTGTGCAGGACCACAAACCTTGGAGAGTGTTTGCATTGGAAACAGTGAAAAATTGGGACAGTTTTGGCAAATTTTCAACTGTTATTCTTTAGGGTTATACATGTCCTTATATACACTTTTACATCCATATAGCTCCCTACTGTCCTGATTTGAAGAAGAAGTCACACTGTCCCGGGAGGTCAGGGCTGAGTCCCGACTTCCACTCACTCTGTGCAGATGTCTTCTCTCCTGCCATCCTCATTGCTCCATAGCTCCTTCTCCCTGGATACAGGGTCGGCATCTCTCTGCTCTCTACAGACTTACATTCAAGTAAATAATTATCGTAATTCTTCTCTTTTCTTGTCTCCCCGGGATTTGAACCCTCAACTTGCATTATTGTAGGCAGTAATAAAAATATGAACCACAGGCAGCACCAACATGTATATTTTCTAATTGAATGCAACATATTGTCCTATTATTACAGGCACATGGGACTGACATCTCTATATACCA
Organism: Oophaga sylvatica; assembly: GCA_033576555.1. NCBI lineage: Eukaryota > Metazoa > Chordata > Amphibia > Anura > Dendrobatidae > Oophaga > Oophaga sylvatica. The sequence continues at coordinate 428,069,039 of JARQOD010000006.1, read as the reverse complement.
ATGTATTTCTATGTCCTTGTATTCTATAGGGATAAAGGTCAGATTTTTTTTTTCTATAAAAGTACTAAAAAAGAATTAAAAACAATTACATTAAAGTCATATTAATGCACTTTTTTTAAAAAATAAAACACATTGCCAATCTGCAAATAACATGGACATACTTGGTATCCCTGTATTGGTAACAACCTGTAAAACACAGCTATCAGATTATTTACGGTGATCAGTAAATGGTGACAAAAATCATGTGATTGATTTTTTTTTCTCTAGTTAACAAAAAAATGTAATAAAAATGTAACGTTGAGGTCGTGTTCACGGGTAGCGTAGATGCTGCTTTTTTTTCTGCTGCTTTTTATCTGCAAGTTTTCTATAGGTGTCCGCATCATGCTTCTCAATAACAATCTTCTCTTCTAAATTAAAATTAAATAAGAATGAAAATTAATAATAAAAGAGAATTACTATACCTGATGTTGCAGGAATGGCTCTTGTCTTTATGGAGGAAAGCAATGGAAAATGGAACACTCTAAGGCTAAGTGCACACGCTCAGGAATGTTTGCAGAATATTCCTGAGCAAAACCGGACTTTTTTCGCGGCAAAAAACACGCGTTTTTGGTGCGGTTTTTGCGCGGATTTGACGCATTTTTACCGCGATTTTTCCCTGAACTTTCTAGGTCAATAATATAGCGGGAAAAACACTAGAATTCCGCGAAATTAATGGACATGTTGCTTCTTTTTCCATGATGCGTTTTTTTTGCGGAAAAAAACGCACCATGTGCACAAAAATTGCGGAATTCATTATAAATGATAGGATGCTTAATTCATGCGTTTTTGACGCGTTTTTTCCTGTGAAAAAAATGCAAATAATCCTGAACGTGTGCACTTAGCCTCACAGCGAACTACTGTATGTCTTTCAGTCTGAACAATGACCGTCACTGAAACTTTCATTTTTATTAGCTCAAGGCTAGGCCCACACACCCCCCTTTGATGAGCTCACAGAGAGATGTGTAGGGTGGTAGTGGGATTGATCTTTCCCTCCAGTTTTGGTCTTGTAAGCGGCCCATGACCACATTTAAACCTGTAGATAAGGGTTGGGTGAGTCAGTGTTTACTGTGCAGCAGAGCTAGAGGTTGTGTGTGTGCCTGGCTGTGTGAGGTTAAACACAAACCGGATCTAGCGACTTGGGCAAAGCCATTACCACACTCGAGATTCCCATGGTGGTGCAGTTGCTGTCACACTGGGTGAGGGAGCAGCTAGGTGCACAACAGTGGGAAGAGGGAGGAGAAAGCAAAGAACCTCATCCACAACTTCCACAAAAGACTTCAAGCTGTCATTGATGTTAGAGGGGGCAATACACGGTAATAAGAAATGGGGTATGTGAACTTTAGATCAGGGTCATTTGGATGTTTTGGGTTATCATTATGATTTAAAAAGAGAAAACACAGTAGTTTCACAAAAATGGCTTCACCCAACCACTAGCCATGAGTGGAGAAAAAGTTTTGGTGTTATCATCATTCATAGTCTCTGAAAAAAGGCAAAGAAAGCAAAAATTCTGTTGAGGTATGTAAACTTTTGAGCACAACCAGTAGCGTAGCTACAGGGGGGGCAGAGGGGGCCGTTGCCCCGGGCCCAGTGACATGCAGGGGCCCACTGGGAGACATGGCCAGTATGTGAGGTGTCAGGGAGAGAGCAGCACAATGCCGGCTCCCCTGTCTGACAGACTCTGCATGCACAGTGGCAGGCTGCAGAGCCCGTCTGTGCAGTGCAGGAAGCTGCTGTCTCATGTAGGAGCTACTTCCTGGCCAGCGGCAGCTGCACTTTCTGCCCTGCAGGCTCTGAATGTCTCAGCCATACTGGGTCATAGTGCCCTCTGTGTGCATACACTGGACACTTCCTGGTCCTGCCTCAGTGGCTGCCTGCAAGAGTCATGGTAAGTGGAGATGTAATTTATTTAATTCATTCAGCTTAGGCATGTCATGGTCACTGTGGCGTGAATGTGAGAGGATGGGGGTATTGTGGGGGCTAGGACACAGGGGAGTTAATGTGAGAGGATGGGAGCAGGGACAGAGCACTGAGTGGTGTATGTGAGAGGATGGGCTGTTGGGGTGTGGGTGGGGGACGGGGCTTTTTTTTTTTACTTCTGAGCTCGTTAATACTTTAATAATAGATTAATATTTCAGTATTAGTAAAACAAGGGCACAGACAGACGGCCTTATAACTCATGCGTGGATCGCACCACAATCCTCGGACTGGCCGGTACCACTCCTGACATGAGCGTGATGGATTATTATGAAGCTGTCACACTCAGGTGTGGAGGGCCGACGGTCAGTCTGAGGATTGCGATGTGATCCTCGCACGAGAAATACGTCCCTCTGTCTGCCCCCCAACAAGTATAACAATACAGTAACCAAGAAGTGCATTCTATTTAATAATAAGCAATTTATTATTATAAAGTTATTAAAGGCTCCGGATAATTGTCTGCAGTCACTCTGAGACTACAGACGGCCAAATCATGATGGGGTGCGCCTTCCGTTATGAGACCCCATGACCACTGGTGCGATCAGGCGGTCATGTGACTACGTTTGCTATTTGCATGTGTCGACTAGATAAGTTTGACTTCACTCAATAGAAGATAATTGTGAGAAGCTGAAAGAGTCATCACACGACCCCCTGCTCACATCAGCAATGCTGGGGCCATTACTACTGTACATAGGGGGACTCAGTTAGATATTAAGGGGGCACTTAAGAAGCATTATTATTTATAGGGGCATCTGTAGGGTAACTACCGGATTGGCAGACGGTACTGAGGCTGCTGTCAGTCAGTGCCGGGGTGAGGTTTTAGCCGCCACTCTGTATACACAGAGCGGTGACTGAAATCGTGCCAGCGCAACCATTATGACTGGAAGAGCAAGGCTGCCGGGAGGAATAAAGGCAATTTCCTCCTGCAGAGGAGCTCTCAGTGCAGGCGCAGCACGGTGTCAGAACGTTATTAACTATTATACTGTGTATTGGAGGAGCAGTGGGGACATCATTATATGTATAGGGGAACTCTGGGGGACATCATACTGTATGTACGGGAGCTGTGGGCTCATCATACTGTGTATAGGAGAGCTGTGGGATAATCATACTGTGTATAGGAGAGCTGTGGGATCATCATACGGTGTATAGGGGAGCTGTGGGATCATCATATTGTGTATAGGGGAGCTGTGGGATCATTATACTGTGTATAGGGGAGCTGTGGGATCATCATACTGTGTATAGGGGAGCTGTGGGATCCTCATACTGTGTATAGGGGAGCTGTGGGATCCTCATACTGTGTATAGGGGAGCTGTGTGATCATCATACTGTGTATAGGGGAGCTGTGGGATCATCATACTGTGTATAGGGGAGCTGTGGGATCATCATACTGTGTATAGGGGAGCTGTGGGATCATCATACTGTGTATAGGGGAGTTGTGGGATCATCATACTGTGTATAGGGGAGCTGTGGGATCATCATACTGTGTATAGGGGAGCTGTGGGATCATCATACTGTGTATAGGGGAGCTGTGGGATCATACTGTGTATAGGGGAGCTGTGGGATCATCATACTGTGTATAGGGGAGCTGTGGTATCATCATACTGCGTATAGGGGAGCTGTAGGCTCATACTGTGTATGGGGAGCTGTGGGATCATCATACTGTGTATAGGGGAGCTGTGGGATCATCATACTGTGTATAGGGGAGCTGTGGGATCATCATACTGTGTATAGGGGAGCTGTAGGCTCATACTGTGTATGGGGAGCTGTGGGATCATCATACTGTGTATAGGAGAGCTGTGGGATCATTATACGGTGTATAGGGGAGCTGTGGGATCATCATACGGTTTATAGGGGAGCTGTGGGATCATCATACTGTCTATAGGGGAGCTGTGGGATCATCATTCGCTGAATAGGGGAGCCCAGCATACTGCATATAGAGGAATTCTACATGGGAAACTCAGGGGACATTATTAAATGTTAAGTGGGCACTTAAACATTATTGTTTTAGGGGAACTCAATATTGTGACCATCAAAGTTGCACATGGAGTATTACTTTCTAGGGACAAAATGTGTAGGGCACATGCACAGGAAATTATTATTTTCTAGGGGGCAATTTTACCATCTAGAGAGCACAAAGGAGGCATTATTACTATGTAAGGGGCACAGTGGTGGCATTACTATGTGGGGCAGTAAGAGTAGCGCTGTTTTTGTACCACACAGCAGATGCAGTATTAGGGACACATACGGCAGCAGGGGCTCAGTATTGAGGTATAGGCAGGATGAGGAGTTTGTGCAGGTTGGGAATACATTTGCACATGGAAACACGAGAAGCAATGGGATGAAACTGAAAAGGAGAAGATACAGATTAGATATTAGAAAAACCTTTTTGACAGAGAGGGTGATCAATGAGTGGAACAGGCTGCCACGAGAGGTAGTGAGTTCTCCTTCAATGGAAGTCTTCACACAGAGCCTGGACAGACATCTGTCTGAGATGGTTTAGTGAATCCTGCATTGCTGCATTGAGCAGGGGGTTGGACACGATGACCCTGGAGGTCCCTTCCAATTCTATCATTCTAGGATTTCATGATTCTACATGTGAACGGTGCTGGAAATGTGAGAAGTCAGATGTGTCTTTGTTGTAATCACTGCAGATGAGTCCTGGCTGGAGAAGTCGACATGTCGGTCTGGGCCAGATGGAAAAGACAGAAAAAGTGAATGACTCCAACAGAAAGAACGTCCTCTGTAAGTCACTATCTATAACTGTGCAGCAATCTCTATATGTCCTGCAGGACTGGAATCTACCACTATGTGTCACCATATGGCGGTAATATCAGTGCTGGTCTTTGTATAGACTTTTATTTTCAATAACAGGGCGGTCATCTCCTGAGGTTCCCCTATACCACCATAGTTATAATCATGATTACCTGGTTAGGGTCCACAGGCAGACACAGACAGAAAGGGGCCCTGTGCAAGAACAATATATGATCCCTTTGCAGCCCAAGAGCTCCTAAAAATACAAAATTGCACCTTTTTTTGGAGGTAGAAATGGGCCCCCTTACCGATTGCGCCCATGTGCTGCCACACAGGTTGCACCAATGATATATCCTCCTGTTAGGGGCCCACTCAGATGTTTCGCCCCCCCTGAGCTGAACCTCTAGCTACGCCTCTGAGCACAACTGTATGTGTGTTTGTGTGCATATGTCTGTGAGTGTATATGTGTGTATGTATGTATTTGTATGTGCCAGTGTTTATATGTGAGTGTATGTGTGTCTGTGTGTCTTTATGTCTGTGTGTGTGTATATGTGAATGTGTGCCCTATAAACAGTGCCATGTTGCTCTCTGTATTTCCCAGTAATTCTGCACATTCCACAGATAGTTGTGCGCAGGACGGAGCAGCTGAGATGATATCACGGTACCCGTCTACAGAACATTACACAAGTTAATATTTAGGCGCTGCAGAAATTCATGGCCGTGATTACACATAACTTATAGCCTTTACCCCAAGCAAACAATCAAAGACCACTGTACACAGGACGTCTCCCCTTTTCAGAAATGGCTGATAACAAAGAGCAATAGTTTGCCGTTCTTTCCATTACATGTAAAGATCTCCTCTGCTCTTATTATGGGGGGCAGTGATTGTGCAGTAGGCAGAGCTGGTGGTAAGTGCAGTGAATCCCTTGTATGTGCCAGCGGTACGTTCTGTGAATCCCCTTGTATGTGCCGGCGGTACTTGCAGTTAACCCCGTGTATGCTTCGGCGTTAAATGCAGTGAACCCCTTGTATGTGCCGGCGATGTGTACAGTGAACCCCTTGTTTGTTCTGGCTGTACGTGCAGTGAACCCCTTGTATGTGTGTGGCGCCCCTGTGGGTCCAGTCACCACAGAGTTACTGCACCTTATCCAGAAGTGTGGTATCCCACTCTCATATAAGGAGGGAGCACTACCCAGGACTCTAACACTCGCACCCAACACACACTAGTTCAGTCAGGGCACCTGGGCATACCCTTAGGGATTAGGGCCTCATCTCAGGCTGGGTAGGAAAGGGTGTTGGGGTGTGGGTGGAGAAGGTAGAAAGAAGGGGAGGACCTTAGAGAGCTGGCAAAACAGCAGTTGGTCTGAGGAGACCAAAGGAGAAGGAGTGCAGTAGAGAAGCTGCAGAGAAAATTGAGAGGGGATTCTGAAGGAAGCTCACGGGAGGACAGAAGGGGTCCTAGGGACATGGGAAGTGCCGAAGCCACCCATGGGGCCCGTATGCAGAAGTGGAGGGACCAAGTCACAGTAGGGGAACCAACCCCCAAGACTAGTGGAGGACTGCAAGACTCAGCTAGCAAGCCGGAGGCAGAGGCATCTGTAGGTGCCCCAGCCACATCCACAATTATTCGCCGAAAAGGCAGCCATATAGGAGCAAGGGGACTCAGAGGACATCGCCCAACAAGGTCTGCAGCTGCTGGCTTGGGAAACTGTTTGTGAAGATGCTGGGCAGCAGGGTGAAATCCAGCACGCTGAGACGGCCAAGAGAGGTACACACTGAAGAGAGTCCTGGAAAGGTGCAGCCCAATCTACCTGGGAGTTTGCTGGACCCCTCACCTGGAGGACACTACACCAAGCGGGCATCTGCGCACAAGTGAACTGTGAGTAAAACATTGGAAACTGCACCCTGCTGTGTCATCTGAGTCATTCCTGCGTCGCCCACACTGCACCACAACAATCACCACCATCATTACCATCATCACCTTTGACATCCTAACTGCCCTGGGACACAGCTCTACCCATGGAGAGCTTAACCATCTCCAGTGCCTTATCATCATCCCAGAGGATCTGCATTGCAGACATTACATGCCTGCCTCGGCCATGACCTTTTTATGTCACCAAGTGTGACCTTTGTATATGAACTTCCCTGGCCAGGGAGCAGCCAGCACCAGGAGCTGCCCTGTGAACAGAAATAGAAAATGAAAGAAAATTGCATTTAATTGACTGTAAATAGTTAAGGAGTTAAAGTTAACCCGGTGGGGTTATTGCTACCCGTTTATAAAGAACTGAGAGATCATGAACAATGATTGATCTGAACTTGATCTGTAAAAAGTTAGCACTTCTTAATGTGCTCCCTTTTGGTTTTACGTGAAACCTTAGAGTCTACATAGCACTCTATATATTGCACAGCAGGACCAAAGAACTAAAACCGTCTGGCATGGCCGAAGAAGTGGTCCAACCTGGAGACCGACTATGCCTTGTAGCCACACCCAAGGCCTACATTGGGGGTTTGAGATGAGTCCCACATATTGTACTCAGAGAGGAAAAGTTACCCTGGCTCAGGATTTAGCTGAACCCTGTTGAACTTGATAAAAGTTTTATTGCACTAAGTATAAAGAACGTTTTATAGTTCTTGAAAGTTTTATTGCACTTAAGCTACGGTATTGAATGTCTATTGGTATTTAAAATAGTAATGTTTGCTGCTAATATTTGATAGAGAAGTAATCTATTTTATAGGGAGTAACTTAAAATTTTGGTGTTATGGTTGTTATGCAACGTTAAAGAAAAAGTGCCTCCCATAAAGGGAAGACAGTTTTATCTGTATTCTACCTGTTAATGTGTACACCTTAAAAATAATTTGCATGTTGATCTGTAACACCTGTTTTTACTCTGTTGCAGCCCGCGGACGTGCTGTGTTTAACGGGGGAGGGGGGTATGTGGTGCCCCTGAGGGTCCAGTCGCCACAGAGCTACTGCACCTCATCCAGAGGTGTGGTATCCCACTTTCAGGTAAGGAGGGAGCACTACCCAGGATTCTAACACTCGCACCCAACACACACTAGTTCAGTCAGGGCACCTGGGCGTACCCTTAGGGATTAGGGCCTCATCTCAGGCTGGGTAGGAAAGGGTGTTGGGGTGTGGATGGAGAAGGTAGGAAGAAGGGGAGGAGCTTAGAGAGCGGGAAGAACAGAGCAGTTGGTCTGAGTAGACCAAAGGAGAAGGAGTGCAGTAGAGAAGCTGCAGAGAGAGAATTGAGGAGAGGGGAGTCTGAAGGAAGCTCCCGGGAGGAGAGAAGGGGTCCATGTGAAGTGCCGAAGCCACCCATGGGGCCTGAATCCAGTAGTGGAGGGACCAGGTCACAGTAGGGGAACCGACCCCCGAGACTAGTGGAGGACTACAAGACTCAGCTAGCAAGCCGGAGGCAGGGGTAGCTGTAGTTGCCCTAGCCACATCCACAATTAATCGCTGAAAAGGCAGCCATATAGGAGCAAGGGGACTCAGAGGACGTCGCCCGACAAGGTCTACTGCTGCTGGCTTGGGACACTGTTTGTGAAGGTGCTGGGCAGGAGGGGGGAAGCCAGTGCAGTGAGACAGCCAGGAGAGGTACACACTGAAGGGAGTCCTGGAAAGGTGCAGCACAATCTAACTGGGAGTTTGCTGGACCTCTCACCTGGAGGACACTGCACCAAGCGGGCATCTGTGAACAAAGTGAACTGTGAGTAAAACATTGGAAACTGCACCCTGCTGTGTCCTCTGAGTCACTCCTGCGTTACCTACCCTGCACCACAACAACCACTACCATCATTACCATCATCACCTTTAACATCCTAACTGCCCTGGGACACAGGTCTACCCATGGAGAACTTAACCATCTCCAGTGCCTTATCATCATCCCAGAGGATCTGCATTGCAGCGTCGATCCCTGACTGAACACCACGGGTGGCGTCACGAACATTTAATACATTATATTAGAAATTGTATTTACCCTTTTCATCATCCTCCTTTTAATTGGACGCCCAAGGCCATGGACTGGGTCAATGCTGCCGTGTGACACTGCCCCTTTAAGAAGCGGCCTGGTATCGAGTACACCCCGGCCCTGGCGGGTGCTCCTTTTGCCGGCAGTACATGCAGTGAATCCCCTTGTATGTGCCGGCGATATGTGCAGTGAACCCCTCGTATGTGCCAGTGGTACGTGCCGTGAATCCCATTGTATGAGCCGGCAGTGTGTGCAGTGAACCCCTTTGTATGTGCCGGTGGTACGTGCAGTGAATCTCCTTGTATGTGCCGGCGGTACGTGCAGTGAACCCCTTTGTATGTGCCGGTGGTACGTGCAGTGAATCTCCTTGTATGTGCCGGCGGTACGTGCAGTGAATCTCCTTGTATGTGCCGGCGGTACGTGCAGTGAACCCCTTGCATGTGCCAGCGATACTTGCTGTGAATCACTTTGTATGAGCCGGCGATACATGCAGTGAATCCCCTTGTATGAGCCGGCGATATGTGCAGTGAATCCCCTTGTATGTTCCGGCGATACGTGCAGTGAATCCCCTTGCATGTGCCGGCGGTACGTGCAGTGAACCCCTTGTATGTGCCGGCGGTATGTGCAGTGAATCCCCTTGTATGTGCCGGCGGTACGTGCAGTGAATCCCCTCGTATGTGATGGCGGTACGTGCAGTGAATCCCCTCGTATGTGATGGCGGTACGTGCAGTGAATCCCCTTGTATGTAATAATACGGAAGTAAATATTCAGAGAAAGGAAGTAATTGCTCGGCCGGACAGCTCACAATCTAACTGCAGTGCCTGGTTTATTCCATCTTTTACATTTTAACTCCTTTGTAACCATTTATCATGTGATAGACACCAACCACTGGGATCCCCTTCCTATCCTGACAATGATTTATGGCTGAGCCCACCTCTAATTTACGCCTGTACAACTGTTCTCCCACTAAAAATTAAGCTAATAACAGCCTTTGCCACTGCCGGGACCCCAGTGATCAGCTATGATTTACAAAGGAATCTAACAGCAAGTGCTCAGTTTCCCTGCAGTGCCCCCGCAGGTGAAATGAAGCATTACATGGTGGACAACAATTCAGTGTACAAACTTGTGAAGTTCTTCCTGCTAGTTTATGCAGCTCCTGAGATGTAGACTTCCTGCTATTAAAGGGGTTGTCCACTTTCATGGATTTTTTTTTTATTAAGTGCATATACAGTATTTGCGAAAAATAATTTTTACAATTCAGTTTCATAAAAAAAATGCACTGTTTTGCGTTTACAGACTCTTTGTAGTTCTGCAAATTCAACTTTGATGTGGTCATAAATCAGCTGAGAGGAGCTCAGAAAGGACAGATAAAAAAGTTAAAAACTCCTCCATCATTCAGATTGAATGAGCTCACTAATGGATTCTCTGTTAACTCATTCTGCAGCCAATGTAACAGAATTAGAGCACAGTTGCCGTCAATGCTGTATTTGCCGAGACTGTCCCGATTTTTTTAAAACAATATCACTAAATTTGTACATGGTCTAATCCAAAAAGGACGGGGTTTATGTAAACTCTGACTAAGCTGAGCACCTTGAAAATAGTCCTAGGGGCGGAGCTTAGATAATTTACCAACCAAGATGCTAGTACATATGCTGGGTACACTTTGCAGGAGGGGCGGACATGGATGAAAGAGGGTCCTTGCTTTATAGGTAGAAGTGCCCACTTACCTTTCTGGCTCCAGGTTGCACCAATGGTATGTCCGCCCTGCTTTACACTTCATCCTGTACTGCAACCGTGAAAGAAAAGCTTTCACAATCAGCCATCGCCCCAATGAAGGCTGATTCACATATTGCAGTTTTTCCACAAAAATTAAAACAATAAAGACCCACAACAAAACCGGAGCTTCCTCACTTTCTGCCTCTACTGACTCTTTCCTGCATTTCTTGTAAAGCCTGTTTTAACCTTTTAGACACGGTGATTTCTCGTCTTGACATGAAAAGTGTCAGTGGTATCCAGACATGGATGTTGCATAAGTGAACACGTGATGTCGTGACTATTTCATAATGCAGGTATGAGTATGACCGGCTGACAGACGTGGATAGCACATCGCCACCTAGTGGATGATGCATGAGTAGACCTGATTGACGTGACCAAAAGCACAAGACCGCTCATTTCCAGGTATCCCACTAATAAACCTGTTGCTGCAGTGTATCAGAGTATATAGCTGTATACTCCTGTGTGTGCGTTATATGGCCGGGACAGATCAGAGTCCACTGGTAGTAAGTAATGAAGGCTCCTATCCAATGGCAGCAGAGATCCTGATAACTATCCATCTATCTATTCTGTCTGTCTACAGTGGCATGTAAAAGTATGGGCTGGATGGCACTTTTCAGCCTGGGGGGCAACCACAAGGCAGTGGCTCTTTAGTTGTGATGGCCTGCTTATTTCTGACCCAATGCAGTAAAGCACCAGAGGTAACAGGCTATGTAAGGAGATGGACAGGAGCAGTGCTGCCGGTTCGAGGAACGCTCTGGGGCCGGAACTATCGGGGCCGTCATCACTGTTGCAGGGGGATGACTTGTCGTGGGGAAAGCCTGAGCACCTGACAGAAGGGGGCGTGGGGGACAGAAAAGGAGCTGAGCGCAGGAAAGGGAGAGACTAGGCGTGAAGGCGACTACAGAGCAGGAAGAAGGTTGATTTATTCTCCCCAAGTACCGCCACTGATGCCAGACTAACATACCCTTTATGAGAGTCCCTCTACGAACCAGACCCAGAACATGCAGTGCAGCAGACGTACCGCCTTCTCCTGAACTTAGTGATTCTGTGCGAGGCCTTGTCACCCCTGCGGCCTGTGCGGCGTTGTGCTCCCAGTGTACCACATTCTCTTTGAGGAACCAGCGGAAGGAACTGTACCCACGCTCCAATCGACTCAAGACCAACGGATCCAGATACTTCGGCACGGTCAGGAGACAGTGCATCTCGTTTCTACACAGCAGAGCCACAGACTTTGTTCACGTATTGCGACGCTGTCGGGAGCTGTTCCAACCACTCCCCAGCCAGAACGCCAATCGATAAGTCTTTACCTTCACTTTTCCCCTTCTTGTTAGGCCTCATTCACACATCCGGCGGGCGCCTAAACGGCGCCCCCGGCATTTAGCCGCAGTGCCGCATCCGGTATTTTGTATGAAAAACGGATGCGCCGCATCCGGTTTTTTGCCGCATCCGGTTCACAAATGCGGCAAAAAACCGCATCCGTCTCATCCGGTGTATCCGGTTTGGCGTCCGTTGACGCCGTATGCGCCGGATCCGGTTTTTTAAGACCACCCTTTTTGGGGTTCCAAACATGATTGGCTACTGTAATCCTATATATACACTGCTCCTACAGCCCATCTTTGACAGGTTGTAGAGGAGCAAGTGCAGTTTTGAGAGAAGAGCAAGTAGCAAGTGATTGGCGAACATGGATGTCATTATCGGCAATATCTTCAGGAATCTTGTTGATTTTACTGCGGAGATGAATCGATTGAGGTTTATCGTTCTGGAGAAGGAGCGAAAGTTTGAGGAGCAGCGCATTAGACGTCAGCGAAGACACCGCCGTTTGTGGATCCACCCCATTACGGCACAGAGATTAACTCGTGGTGTCTATTCCACACTAAACATGGAGCTGCGACAAAATCCACATAAGTTCTTTGCCTATCTGCGGATGAAGAAAGAAAACTTTGATGATTTGCTGGAGCGTGTTGGAGACGAAATTAAAAAATCGGACACCTACTGTCGGTTCTCAATATCTCCGGCGGAGCGTCTCATGGTGACTATAAGGTAAGCTATATGTATTGGATCTGTTTGCTTGAGCGCACTTGTAATACTAGGAAACCACATGAGTATCCCCAAATTTAGTTATAAAACAGTCTTTGTCATAGATGTGATTATGTTTGGTATCTCCAATAGTCGTAGCTGAGTTCTGGTATGTAATGCTGCGTTTCTAAAATAATTTGTATTTTCTAATTTGTTTTCAGATTTCTTGCAACTGGCGAGACGCTGGCATCGCTACATTTTCAGTATCGGATGGGAATCTCCACACTATCCGGCATAATAAAGTACACTTGTCGTGCTCTGTGGGATACTTTGGTTGAAGAATTTATTCCAGAGCCAACAACAGAGCGATGGCTTCAAATAGCGGACCAGTTTCTCTGTATCTGCCAGTTCCCCAATTGCCTGGGGGCCGTTGATGGAAAGCACATCCGCATTCAAAAGCCAAAAGGAACTGGATCAGAATTTTTTAACTATAAAAAGTATTTCTCTATCGTCCTGATGGCTATTGCAGATGCGCACTACAAGTTTATCGCGGTGGACATTGGGTCTTATGGACGGTCTAATGACTCCCAAGTGTTTAAACTATCTGCCATGGGACGTAAATTGTATGGAAACAGTTTTCATTTCCCCCCCCCTAGGCCACTGCCTCAAACCTCAGGCCCACCGATGCCATTCGTGTGTGTAGGTGATGAGGCATTCCAGCTGTCCCAACACCTATTGAAGCCGTATGCCAGCAGAGGATTAACACATACAAAGCGGATATTTAACTACCGCCTCACAAGAGCCAGACGGATGGTGGAGTGTGCCTTTGGCATTATGACAGCAAAATGGCATGTCCTTTTGACTGCAATTAATTTGAAGACTGAGACTGTTGATGATGAAGTGAAAGCGTGCGTGGTCCTCCATAATTTTGTACTAACCAAGGAACCAATTTCTCTGGAGGACCACAATCAAGAAACAACTTTGCACGACTACAGCAACATTACCACTCGCAGTACAGTCGCGGTTTCCAGAATGAGGGACCAGTTTGCTCAATACTTTGTGTCACCGGAAGGTAGTGTTGACTGGCAGGATGACAGAGTGTGATAAATGTATTGTTTCTTTTAATAATTTTCTTTACCCACAATAAACCTTTAATATTTTTACTTGTCTACCTTCTTGTGTGTTTTCTACTGTAACCTTTTTGCCATTGTTGTGTCCATGGCTGTTTTATTTCACCTTTTGTCCAAAAAAGTGTACATTGTAGGCCATGGTTCCCCTACTCCAGTCCTCAAGGCCCACCAACATGTAAAGTTTTCAGTCTTTTCTTTGTATTGCTCAGGTGATAATTGCCTCACCTGTGCAATAAAAAGGAAATCCTGAAAACAATACCTGTTGGTTGGCCTTGAGGACTGCAGTTGGGGAAACATGGGGTAGGGGATAATGTAAAAAAGTACACATTTACAGTGAAAAGATAATAGAAAACCGGGACATAACTTTGTAAAAAAGGTTGCATTTATGAACCTTTTAGCCAAAGTTATCTGTACCTGTATAACAAATTTAAAACTAACATCCTATAAATTAAAGACAGACAACAATGTTAAACCAATGAACAATTTATTTAAAAAAATTTTTTTTATATAATTGTTATAAAATTAGGCCTTTTGGCCAAATGTTTAACATAGAAATAACCTTTTTTTTTATATTAAACTTTATTTATTCAACTTTATTTTATTTATTTTTTTCATTAAAAAAAAGTATCAACAAACATATTTATAGGTCTGTGTAGTGTGGGGTGGAAATACTGCTGGAGGGGCTGCGGGACACTTCGACCGTGGGAGTGTGGAGAGTGTGGAGGGACGAACGGGATGGTGGTGGGGAAGGAACAGGAAGAGGTGAAGGGGTGGAAAGACCAAAAGAATGGGAAGACAAGGCAGAACAGGTGGGTGGTGGTGGAGTGGAGGGTTGTGCATGAGGAACAGGTGACATAGTAGGTATTTGGAAGGGGGAAGGAGATTGGTAGGTAGAAGTGTGGTAGGGGGTAGGTGGCTGGTAGTGGGTAGGTTGTTGGTACTGGGGAGGTGGTTGGACCTGGGGAGGTGGTTGATATTGGGGAGGTGGTTGGACCTGGGGAGGTGGTTGATATAATGGAGGTTGATGGAGCTGGGGAGGTGGTTGGTATTGGGGAGGTTGATATTGAATAGGAGGAGGAGGAGGTATGGCAGGTGGAGGGGGGGGAAGATGGACGGCGGCTGTAGGGGGGAGGTGGTGGAATGACTGGGGTGGATTGAGGATGGGAGACAACCTGCGCTAGAGCAGAGTGGCACGTGTGCATCACATATGTCTTGACCCGCACCACAATTGTGGTTTACCAGAGCAATGGGGTACTCAGAGCCGAGCCCATGGAAGTCTATGGGTTGTCACAGGTAGCGCTGGCTCGGTCTGTGGCCCTGGCGGTCAGGCGTATATTGGGGGGTATATTTACAGGGGATAGGTATATATACAGTTCGTGACGCCACCTGTACTTCTCTGATCACTAAGACCAGCGCTGCTGTAGATCTCTGAGGGGATGGTGAGGCAGCTAGATGTCGGGTCCCCTACAGGTGGGACTCTTCCCTCAGGTCGATAGTTATGGTGGGTTGTGCAGGGATGCAATCAAATAACTCAGTCTCACACATAGAAGCTTCTTTCCTTACCTTTTACTTCAAGTTGTTCAGGCAGGTCCCAGGGAGGCTGTTCGGGGTGGATGAATGCACGTAGCGGTAACAGTTGAGCAGGTTACAGGCCTCCTTCTCTTTCCAAATGATGAGTGAGTCCAAGCTTGCCTGTAGCTAAGTTAACTCTTTAGTTTTCAGCTTTTCCCACTAGCTGTACTGCCCGGTCAGTTTTGTGATAGAGCCTTATAAGTGGTGAACTAAGTACTTTCTTTTGCCGCGCGCCGGACTCAGAAGTCTTGTTCTCCTGACTCGGTTACGTACTGGCACTCTAAGGGCGGCTTTCTGCAACCTAAGGTCCAGTAAGACTCTGGCTTTTCTATCACTATGCCTGGAGCTATAGTGACGCTTCGGTCCCCAGTGACCGGTGACAATGTGCAGGATAATCCGATCCTTAAGGCACTTCTGAATCCTTCCCACTATGCCCTTCGCCCTGCTTCTGCTTTCAATGTAGCACTGAAGCGTGAAGATAGAAAGTCAGTTTTCTTCCTTGGTCTCACTGAGTAACTCTCAGTTTCCTCAAAGTTCAGACTGAGTAAAAGGTAACTCTGACTAGACTCGGGATGATAACTAGTCATCCGTTACTAGACTCCACTTCGTTGAATTGGCAGGAACTAATCTTCTGCTCATGCAGAGCTCTGACAGGAATCCTCACTGTCTGAGAAGAACTAGCCCTGACTGCTCTGTACGATGACAGGAAGCTAGACTGACTCTCTCCTGTGCTACACGTCACTCCCCTATACACCCCTGTGGGTGTGTCTGAAGTATAAGTGAGTGTCAAGCTTTAACTGTTACCTTACTGTGCATTCTCCAGATCCTGTGTGCCTTACATACCAGGGCTACACATTCCCCCTTGGTAAAATACAGCACTCCCGGGCTGTGAAATATGAGAAGAAAGACATTTTGTTTTTCATTAACAATAAACATTAACTCTTCCCATCCGGGAGGTAAGGATTTCTTAAACGTTGCATTATAACAATAGGCATAGAAAAATACAAAATACTAAATAGACATTTTCATATAAATAGATGACGATATTCTTGTGAAGGACCCGCACCAAACCTTCAACGTGGGTCCTGGGTGGGCTGCAGGACATCTGAATGCAGACCTCACTCAGTGCCTCACCATACGGGTTTTATGTTCAGAGGTAGTTGAGGTGGTTTCATGTAAAACCAATATAATGCACCTTAGTGCAACTATTTACAGAGATAAGTTCTGGGCTGGCACAGTCCTCAGCCTCAAAGTCCATGACATAATAAAAGGACACATAAATATACTTTTCACTTCAATATTTACATAATATATCCAACGATATTTACTCAACCAGAGTATTCTATATGTAAAACTCTTATTCTTTATTTCTCAAATTCTTTAACTTTTCAAAATTTTCATCTTTGTACCCAGCCGGGTATTCTACTCGTTATATATAAAACTATGTAAACCCTATATATAGCAATAAAGTGCAAAACAGCAATTATTTCTTTTATCAAAACTTTCTACATTTTCTTTGTTGCGGTAAACCCTGTCTGGGTCCTACCGTTCTTCACATTTTCTTGCAGGCTTCCATTATACTTTCCATCCCGGGGGCTGGAACAATACGATGATCCTTAGATCCCATGACCAACAAGTCGTGACCTGCTATCAGGGTTTGGGTCGCTACAGTCCTCGTGCGAACCACTAGGGGCGCAACGGGTATGTCATCCTTGTGAGACGCCGATTGCGTCGCAGTTTGCGTTGCAGGTAGCGATTCAGCTGTAACCGCAGTTTGCGATGTAGATTGGGTCGCCGATTGCGATGCAGAGTAGATCGCCGATTGCGATACGGAGGTGTACGCAGGGGCGATGCCGATGCACAATGCTGGTGTGATGCAGAGCAGGAAGCAGGTGTGCACAATGGCTCAGTTGGGGACGCACTAACCTGCTGCTGTCGCTGTTCCATCACAGACGGCTGGGTTTTCCTCCGGTGTCCCTACCGGGGATCGATCATCTGCTGCGGCCTCCTGGCCGGGCGGGCGTTCCGGAACTGGCGGTACCTCCTCAACCACCTTCGCTTCCACCGCTGCATCGGTGGGATCAGGGTCGGTACTTTTGGGGGTAGCCTCCGGTTGCTCCTTAGCCTTGGGCAGCAGAAGTTTTGGTAATTCAAATCGTGGAGGATCGTCGAGGGGAGAGAGCACCGCATCCCACAGCCGCCGCTGTATCAGGGTACGCCGGCGTCTCTCGATCTCCTCCATGCCAGGTTGTTGCAAAATCATCTTCTTTAACCTGGCATTTTCCTCTCCAATCTCCAGCAATGCTTGCTGCAGGTGCAGGACCACAGATGGTTCTGGTTCTAGTGGCAGCTTGGCTGGGGAACGGGGCCTGCCTTCCACCGCTTCCCTGCTCGGCTGCACACGTCCTGCCTCCATGATGTTCCAGAACAGTCTCTCTTCTTCTTTCAGAGCCGTCCGGTCTCTTCCGTGGAGGCGGGGTTTGCGTCTCCTCCTCTTCGCAGGGAAGGTGAAGAGGAGGCGGACCTCCTTTGCTGTAGGGCAGGATCGCATATTGTAATAGCACTTTGAGAGGGCAGGCATTCTCTTCGCGCCACAGGGGGGCACACGCCCACGAATCCACGCCCACCTTCTTCTCCAGCGCCTCAGGGCGCGAATTTGACGGCAAAATGGCGGATTTTAGCGCCAAAAATAGCAAACAGTCCTTTTTCACAAAAACACCTCCACAGGCACACAGGCTCGCAATTTTGCGAATTTCGCATCCTGTTC
>JARQOD010000006.1:428008523-428050940 GCA_033576555.1 Oophaga sylvatica | reverse complement strand
AAAAATAAAAAATCCTTTTTTTTTTACAAAAATGATTTTTTCGCCCCCAATATTTTATTTTCACAAGGGTAACAGGAGAAATTGGACCCCAAAAGTTGTTGTACAATTTGTCCTGAGTATGCTGATACCCAATATGTGGGAGTAAACTACTGTATGGGCGCACGTCGGGGCTCGGAAGGGAAGTAGTGACGTTTTGGATTGCAGACTTTGATGGAATGGTCTGGGGGCGTCATGTCGCATTTGGAGAGCCCCTGATGCGCCTAAACAGTGGAAACCCCCAAGTGACCCCATTTTGGAAAATAGACCCCACAAGGAACTTATCTAGAAGTGTGGTGAGCGCTATGAAGCTCCAAGTGCTTCACAGAAGTTTTATAACATACAGCCGTAAAAACAAAAAAATCATTTTTTTTTTACAAAAATGATTTTGTCGCCCCCAGTTTTTTATTTTCCCAAGGGTAACAGTAGAAATAGGACAAATTGCACAATAACTCTTGTGGTCCAGAGTACGCTGATACCCCATATGCGGGAGTAAACTACTGTTTGGGCGCATGGCAGAGCTCAGAAGTGAAGGAGCACCGTTTGACTTTTTCAACGCAGAATTGGCTGGAATTGAGATCAGACGCCATGTCACATTTGGAGAGCCCCTGATGTGCCTAAACAGCGGAAACCCCCCAATTCTAACTCCAACCCTAACCCCAACACACCCCTAACCCTAGTCCCAACCCTAACCACAAACCTAACCCTAACACACCCTAACCGTAATCCCAACCCTAATCCTAATCCTAACGTTAGCGCCAACCCTAACCCTAACTTTAGCCGCAACCCTAACCCTAACGGGAAAATGGAAATAAATACATTTTTTTAATTTTATTATTTTTCCCTAACTAAGGGGGTGAAAAAGGGGGGTTTGATTTACTATTTATAGCGGGTTTTTGTGATTGGCAGCTGTCACGCTAAAAGACGCTTTTTATTGCAAAAAATAGTTTTTTGCATCACCACATTTTGAGAGCTATAATTTTTGCATATTTTGGCCCACAGAGTCATGTGAGGTCTTATTTTTTGCGGGACGAGGTGACGTTTTTATTGGTACCATATTTGAGCACGTGACATTTTTTGATCGCTTTTTATTTCGATTTTTGGGAGGTTAGAATGAACAAAAATCAGCAATTCATGAATTTCTTTTGGGGGGCATTTGTACCGTTCCGCGTGTGGTAAAATTGATAAAGCAGTTTTATTCTTCGGGTCAGTACGATTACGGCGATACCTCATTTATATCATTTTTTTTATGTTTTGG
Organism: Oophaga sylvatica; assembly: GCA_033576555.1. NCBI lineage: Eukaryota > Metazoa > Chordata > Amphibia > Anura > Dendrobatidae > Oophaga > Oophaga sylvatica. The sequence goes on along the minus strand of JARQOD010000006.1, from coordinate 428,049,646 downwards.
CGCTTTTATAGAATGAAAACAATTTTATATAAAAAATTATTATTTTTGCATCGCTTTATTCTGCGAGCTATAACTTTTTTATTTTTTTGCTGATGATGCTGTATGACAGCTCGTTTTTTGCGGGACAAGATGACGTTTTCAGCGGTACCATGTTTATTTATATCCGTCTTTTGATCGCGTGTTATTCCACTTTTTGTTCAGCGGTATGATGATAAAGCATTGATTTTTTGCTTCGTTTTCTTTTTTTTTTTTTTAAGGGGTTCATTAAAGGGGTTAACTAGTGGGACAGTTTTATAGGGGGGGTCGTTACGGACGCGGCGATACCAAATATGTGTACTTTTATTGTTTTGGTTTTTTTATTTACAGGAAAGAATGAATTTATTGGGGAATTTTTTTTTTTTATGATTTTTTTTTACCACTTTTTATTTTTATTTTTTTTACTTTTATACTTTGTCCCAGGGTGGGACATCACTGTATTTTAGCAGATCGCTGTTGTGACAGTGTGCACAGCACTCTGTCACACCAGCGATCGCTCTGGCACTGCTGCAGGCTTCTCAGTGCCTGCTCTCAGCAGGCACTGAGGAAGCCGCCTCCCTGCAGGACCCCGGCGCCATCTTGGATCCGGGGACCTGGAGGGAGGACGGACCCTCGGAACAGCGCGACACATCGCGCTGCTCTGAGGGTCTCAGGGGAGCGCGCAGGGAGCCCCCTGCCTGCGCGATCCTCCCCTGTGCCCCGGGTACACCGCGATCATGTTTGATCGCGGTGTGCCAGGGGTTAATGTGCCGGGAGTGGTCCGTGACCCTCCTGACACACAGTCACGGGTGTCAGCTGTGATAATCAGCTGACACCCGGCGGCGATCAGCTGCGCTCCCCCCGGGAGCACAGCTGATCGCCCATGACGTACTATTCCGTCCATGGGAATAAGGTCCAGGGTCACATGGACGGAATAGTACGTCTGATGGCAGAGAGGGGTTAACGTTACAATGTGTACAATTGGCAAAATAGAAAAATATCAAAGTACTTTTCACATCAATAAATACAAGACACGATTCTTGTGGAGGACCCGCACCAAAAACCTCCCACGTGGGTCTTGGGTGGGCTGCAGGACTTCATTGCTGCAGACCTCACTCAAGGCCACACCATACGGGTTTTTCTTCAGAGATAGATATGGCTTTGTGTAAAACCAAGATGGGGCACCGAAGTGCGAACTATTTACATTTAAAGTTTTTGTGCTGCAAGAGTCCTCAGCACGCAGTCCTTACATAAACATTTTTTTAGAAAAATCACATTTCTGTAATAATATTATGTTAAATACTTTAGTACTCATTACCCAACTGGGGTATTCTACTTAAAATTATGCAAATTATGCAAACATCATTAAATATTATTAATAAAGTGCAAACTCTTCTTCAACTTTATACAGATGCAGTAAACCCTGTCTGGGTCCTACTGTTCTTCTCTTTTGCAGATAGTAATGACGTCTTCCACTCCTGGGGCTGGAAGTAAGCGGTGCGATCTGGAACGCATCACTAACATATCATGTACTGCTACCTGTGTCTGGGTAGCTACAGTCCTTGTTTCACCTTTGCGATTACTTTTGCAACTTGCAGGAGGCCTTACAGGTGCCTCTTCTGAATACAGATCTAGCTCAGTAGGGGTCGCTGTTGCAGCATAAGATGCTGGACAGGATGCAGACGGGCTCAGCGGTGCAAAGCAGGATGCAGACGTGCGCAGTGATGTAGGGCACGATGCAGGTGCGCGGCCAGGTGCTAATGGGGCTGTGACTTGGGATGTTGAGACACGGGGTGTGCTGCCGAATGCAGAGACGGGGTCGCTGACACGGGTGACGTTCAAAGCATACCACCCCTTAAGTCCCCAGTGCCGCGTATAGGTGACTACATCCCCATTCATGAGATCCCTTTCCGGGTGTCCACGGGCAGATGAGATTCCACATCCCTGCGGCTGACAAATACCCCTTGGTACAGGCCTGGCTCATGGATGAACCCCCAACCTTTTTGGAGTTTAAAGTCACTAACGCACCCCTGGCGCCGCGGTTCCCGGAGCGTACCTTTATCTCTCCTGACGTTTTCTTTATCAGCAAGAAACTCCTCCATGTACCTCTGGCGAAACGCTGCACCTCTCTTTGCTCCTGCTGCTGCCGCTGTTCATGTTCACGGCGTCGCCACTCATTCTCCTTCTGGGCGGCGTATTCTACGTCGTCCAGGTACTCCATCTGATCCCAGTCGATCTCCATCATGGACGGCTGGGCCTCCTCCGGTGTCCCTACCGGGTGACTGCATTCCGCTGCGCCTGCAGGCCGGGCTGGCACTCCGGAACGGGCAGGGCCTCCTCAGCCTCCGTCTCTCCCACCGCGTCCCCGGCGGAGTCAGGATCAGCACTTTTGGAGCCGGCCTCCGGTTCTTCATCAGCCGCTTGCAGTGGTGGTGCAGGTAACGGTTGCGCTTCTGGAGGGGAGAGCGTTGCGTCCCACAGCAGCCGCTGTTTCAGGGCACGCCAGCTTTTCTCCATCGCCTCCATTTCTTCACGGTGTCGGGCCATGTCCCTTAGCACCGCATCCACCTCCTCCACTTTCTGTATTGTTGGGTCGGTCTCCCGACCTGGGGACGGCTCAGGCACAGGCAGTAGCTCTTCAGGGGAACGGGATCTGCGCCCCGCCGCTCCTCCACACAGCGTCTCCTGTCCTTCCGCCATCTCTCTCCAGGCCAGACTGTGCTTTCCATCAGGAACAATCTGGTCTCTTCCGTGGAGGCGGGACTTTCGCTTTCTCTTCTTGGCATAGAGGATGAAGAGAAGGCGGATCTCTCTTGCAGTAGGGCAGGTGTTATCTTTCGGTAGCTGAGGAGTGCAGGCAAAAAAGGCAATACACCAGAGCAGTTGGAATCTATGAGATTGCAGTACCCTGACTAACCACAACAACTAGAGGCAGCCGTGGAGCGTTCCTACGTTGGTCCTAGGCGCCTCGTCACAGCCTGAGAAACTAACTACACCTAAAGATAGATATAGGAAAGCTATCTGCCCCGGAGCAGAACCCCAAAGATAATAGAAAGCCCCCAAACATGTAATGGCGTTTAGACAAGAAGAAATACTGACACAGACAGAAAATAGTATGAGCAAACGTTGGGGCCCAAACTAACTAAATAGAAAAGGATAGGAAGGGTACTTACTGCAATCCCAGAAAACCCTGAAAAGCACCAACTCTACTAATTTCAAAAACACCTGAGATCACACGACCTCTACCACCTAAATTAGTTCTCTGGTGTAACAAAATCAAAACAGCAGCCACTGAAAAAACTGGAAAAAGCAAAAGTACAAACATCAGTGGCTGAACTAAACTGAGAGGGCAAAAGCCCCCGAGCGGACCCTGAAGGCCCCCACAGAAGTGCAGGACAAAATGCAAAAATCAAGCACAAAAACAAAAAGAAGAAAATGTCTTATCTGTTAGCAGGAGATGCAGACACGACACAGCAGGCTACAAGGGAAACAGGAATCAAGGATAGAGACCAGAACAATTGATCACCGGCAACCCTGATGGGAAGGTGACTCCCTTATATAAGACCAGTCAGTAACACCTGATTCCCAATCCTCACAATCTTCACTGGACAGACCAGTACCGCTTGTAACCACCAGAGGGAGCCTCTGCTCAGAACTCATCTCAAGCCCATTCACAACAGTACCCCCCCCTTGAGGAGGGGTCACCGAACCCTCATTTGAGCAACCAGGTCGGTCGATGAGTTCTATGTACCGGATGAGTCTCCTAGCATGGATGTCCGAACAAACACCCAAGAATTGTCTTCCTGACCATAACCTCTCCACTTAACCAAATACTGGAGTTTCCGTCTAGAAAAACGAGAATCTAATATTTTCTCAACCACATACTCCAGATTGCCCTCAACCAAAACAGGGTCAGGAGGCACAGCAGCAGGAACCACTGGCTCAACAAACCTCTTCAACAAGGACTTGTGGAACACGTTATGGATCTTAAATGTCCCTGGAAGAAGCAAACGAAAAGAAACAGGATTAAGAATCTCCATGATCTTATAAGGTCCAATGAACCTAGGCTTAAATTTAGGAGATGCCACTCTCATAGGAATATTTTTGAGGACAACCAGACCAAGTCCCCCACTTCAAACCGAGGACCATCAGTCCTATGCCGGTTAGCAAACCGCTGGGCCTCTCCTGAGAGAGGGACAACCTCTCCACTACCTGGTCCCAAATCTGTTGCATACGCTCCACAACAGAGTCAACACCTGGACAGACAGAAGCCTCCGTCTGTCCTGAAGAAAATCGAGGGTGAAACCCAGAATTACAGAAAAACGGAGACATCAAAGTGGCAGAGCTAGCCCTATTATTAAGAGCAAACTCAGCCAAAGGCAAAAAAGAGACCTAGTCATCCTGATCAGCAGACACAAAGCATCTTAGATAAGTCTCCAATGTCTGGTTTGTTCTCTCAGTTTGACCATTGGTCTGAGGATGAAATGCCGAGGAGAAAGACAATTGAACACCCAGTTTAGAACAAAAAGTCCTCCAAAATCTGGAAACAAACTGGACTCCTCTGTCAGACACTATGTTCTCAGGAATGCCGTGTAAACGAACCACGTGCTGAAGGAACAACGGCACCAATTCAGAGGAGGAAGGCAACTTAGGTAATGGCACAAGATGTATCATCTTGGAAAACCTATCACAAATCACCCAGATGGCGGTCATTCTCTGAGAAACAGGAAGGTCGGAAATGAAATCCATAGAGATATGGGTCCATGGTCTCTTGGGCACAGGCAATGGCATCAACAAACCACTAGAGCGAGAGCAAGGCTTGGAGCGAGAGCAAGTCCCGCAGGACTGCACAAATTCCCTGACATCACGAGACAAGGTAGGCCACCAAAAGGACCGACTAACCAAGTCTCTGGTACCAAAAATTCCGGGATGCCCAGCCAACGCGGAACAATGAATCTCAGACATCACACTCTTTTTCCACTGGTCCGGGACAAACAATTTTCCAACAGGGCAGCGCTCGGGCCTATCCTCCTGACACCCCTCCAGAGCAAGTCTCAAATTAGGTGAGATGGCGGAAAGAACTACACCCTCTTTCAAAATAACAGAAGGATCAGATAACTCAGGAGAGTCCGCAAGGAAGCTCCTCGAGAGGGCATCCGCCTTAACATTCTTAGTGCCAGGAAGAAAGAAAACCACAAAATTAAAACGTGTGAAAAACAAGGCCCACCTGGCCTGTCTAGGATTGAGTCGCTTGGCAGATTCCAGATAAACCAGATTCTTATGGTCAGTAAGGACCACCACCTGATGTTTGGCTCCCTCCAGCCAATGTCTCCACTCTTCAAAAGCCCACTTCATGGCCAATAACTCCCGATTACCCACGTCATAATTACGTTCAGTAGGAGAAAATTTTCGAGAGAAAAAGGCACAAGGGTTACTTTTAGAGGTCTCTGGATCTTTTTGGGACAAAACGGCACCTGCCCCAATTTCAGAGGCATCAACCTCCACCTGAAATGGCAGAGAAACATCAGGCTGCCGTTAGAACAGGAGCAGAAGTGAATCTCTGCTTAAGTTCCTGAAATGCAGAGACTGCCTCAGGAGGCCAATTCACCACATCAGAATCCTTTTTGGTCAAATCAGTTAATGGTTTAACAATAACCGAGAAATTACCAATAAATTTACGATAAAAATTGGCAAAACCCAAAAATCTTGAAGAGCCTTTAATGAAGTAGGTTGGACCCAATCACAGATGGCCTGAACCTTGACCGGGTCCATTTCAATAACAGATGGGGACAAAATGAATCCCAGAAATGAGATCCTCTGTATGCAAAAAGACACTTTGATCCCTTCACATACAGAGCATTCTCTCTCAAAATCTGGAATACAGTTCGAACATGTTTCACATGAGAGTCCCAGTCATTAGAAAAAATCAAGATATCATCCAAATAAACAATCAGAAATTTATCCACAAAATCCCTGAAAATGTCATTCATGAAGGACTGGAAGACAGAAGGAGCATTAGTGAGCCCAAAGGGCATCACAAGGTACTCAAAATGCCCCTCCGGGGTATTGAATGCCGTCTTCCATTCATCCCCGTGCTTAATGCGAATAAGGTTATATGCCCCCTGAGGTCAAGCTTGGTAAACCAAGTAGCATTTTTCACCCTGGAAAACAGGTCAGAAATCAAGGGTAACGGGTATTGATATTTCACAGTAATATTGTTCAAAAGACGATAATCAATACACGGCCTTAATGAACCATCCTTTTTGGCCACAAAGAAAAAACCGGCACCTAAGGGTGAAGAGGATGGTCTGATATGACCCTTCTCCAATGACTCCTTGATATAAGACCGCATAGCGTCATGTTCAGGTACAGACAAGTTAAAAAGGCGACCTTTAGGGAATTTACTACCAGGCACTAATTCAATAGCGCAGTCAAAGCTCCTATGGGGAGGCAAGGATGCAGATTTACTTTCGCTTAATACATCAGAAAAATCAATCAAAAAGTCAGGAACATCCTGAGCCTGGGGGGAGGCAGAAAAAACAGGAGTGTTGGTATTAACACATTGGCAGCCCCAACTGGTTACAGACACAGATTTCCAATCCAAAACAGGATTATGAGACTGTAACCAAGGGAAACCCAGTACGATAATATCATGCAGATTATACAGAACCAAAAATTTGCAGCACTCTTGATGATCAGGTTCAACCTTCATTATCACCTGAGTAGAGAACTGAGGTTTATTCTCAGCCAAAGGGGTAGAATCGATCCCCAGTAGGGGAATAGACTTCTGTAGGGGTATCAAGGGAAACCCACAACGTTTAGCAAAATCATAATCCATCAGGTTAATAGCTGCTCCAGAATCAACGAAAGCCTGAGCAGAAAATGAGGACAGAGAGCATATCAGAGTGACAGTTAATAAAAACTTAGTCTGAACACTACCCAAGACAACTGAGCGTGCAAAACGTCTTCCCCGCTTAGGGCAGACTGAAATAGCATGAGAGGCATCACCACAGTAGAAACATAACCCATTGCGCTTTCGAAACTCATGACGCTGTGCCCCAGACACCACTCTATCACACTGCATGGATTCAGAAGCAGGTTCACAAGGCAACACTATTCCACGCATACTTCTCCGCTCACGCAAACGTCTGTCAATTTGAATCGCTAATGACATAGAATCATTGAGACCAGAGGGGACAGGGAATCCCACCATAACATCCTTTACATTATCTGACAGACCCTTCCGAAAAAGGGCCGCCAAAGCATCGTCATTCCACTTGGTCAGGACTGCCCACCTACGGAATCTCTGACAGTATAACTCAGCGTCATCAAGCCCTGATTTAATGCCAACAAGGCTTTTTCAGCTTGATCAGTGACATTAGGCTCATCGTACAATAACCCCAAAGCCTGAAAAAATGCATCAACATCACTCAAAACAGGATCCCCAGGTGTCAGGGAAAAAGCCCAATCCTGAGGATCGCCACGCAGGAGAGAGATGACAATTTGAACCTGCTGCGCTGCGTTCCCTGAGGACTTAGATTTTAAGGCAAAAAACAATTTACAATTATTTTTGAAATTCTGAAACTTAGCTCGATCCCCTAAAAACAAATCTGGCATGGGAATCCTAGGTTCCACAACAGGCAACCTAGCAAGATATGCAGCAATACTCTGAACCTCAGTGGCAAGCTGATCCACACGGCCAGACAACTGTGCAAACTCCATTGAGAGAAAAAATCCTCCCAGCACCCAGAGATACAGAGGGAAAAAAAAAATGCAACAAACAGAAAAATATCTCTGACAACATTTTTTCTTTCACAAATTTTTTCCCTTCTGTGAGTACCATACAATTTTAAATTTTGTGCCGGTGATATTGTTATGTTTCGGTAGCTGAGGAGTGCAGGCAAAAAAGGCAATACACCAGAGCAGTTGGAATCTATGAGATTGCAGTACCCTGACTAACCACAACAACTAGAGTCAGCCGTGGAGCGTTCCTACGTTGGTCCTAGACGCCTCGTCACAGCCTGAGAAACTAACTACACCTAAAGATAGATATAGGAAAGCTATCTGCCCTGGAGCAGAACCCAAAGAACATAGAAAGCCCCAAACATGTAATGGCGGTTAGACAAGAAGAAATACTGACACAGACAGAAAATAGTATGAGCAAACGTTGGGGCCCAAACTAACTAAATAGAAAAGGATAGGAAGGGTACTTACTGCAATCCCAGAAAACCCTGAAAAGCACCAACTCTACTAATTTCAAAAACACCTGAGATCACACAACCTCTACCACCTAAATTAGTTCTCTGGTGTAACAAAATCAAAACAGCAGCCACTGAAAAAACTGGAAAAAGCAAAAGTACAAACATCAGTGGCTGAACTAAACTGAGAGGGCAAAAGCCCCCGGAGGGGACCCTGAAGGCCCCCACAGAAGTGCAGGACAAAATGCAAAAATCAAGCACAAAAACAAAAAGAAGAAAATGTCTTATCTGTTAGCAGGAGATGCAGACACGACACAGCAGGCTACAAGGGAAACAGGAATCAAGGATAGAGACCAGAACAATTGATCACCGGCAACCCTGATGGGAAGGTGACTCCCTTATATAAGACCAGTCAGTAACACCTGATTCCCAATCCTCACAATCTTCACTGGACAGACCAGTACCGCTTGTAACCACCAGAGGGAGCCTCTGCTCAGAACTCATCTCAAGCCCATTCACAACAGGCAGGCTCTTGTATTGTAATAGCATTTGGATAGGGCGCCCATCACTTTCGCGCCACAGGAGGGGGCACGCCCACGAATGCACGCCCACCTTCTTCACCAGCGCCTCAGGGCGAATATGGCGGCAAAATGGCGCCAAAAATCACAAGAACTGCACACAGTCTTTTTCACAAAAACAGTCCAATTAGGCACACAGGACTCACATCCAGTAAGCTTCTTATCCTGTTCGTGACGCCAAGTTAGAGTCGCACGTACAGTACCAGGGCTTATGGGGTACTCGGCACCGAGCCAGTTGAAGTCTATGGGGAATGTCACAAGTAGCACAGCTGGGCGCTCATACAAAGGGGGATATTTACAGGGGATTTTAGGAATAGTTTGTGACGCCACCTGTGGTTTCTGATCAGTGTGACCAGCGCTGCAGGGTGAATCTTCTGAGGGGATGTTATTGGGCAGCAAGATGTTAAGTCCCCCACAGGTGGGACTGTTCCCTCAAAGTCAATGGTGTTGCAGATAATAAGTCAGTGACACACAAGTTGTTCTCTTTCCATACCTTTACTTGTGAAGGTTGCAGGTATGTCCCGGGAAGCTGCTCAGGGTGGAGTATGCACATCCAGGTAATTGCCCAGTGGGTTTAAGGCCTCCTTTTCCCTTAAAGTGTATGAGTCCTAACCTGCGTGAAGTCAGGTTTAACTCTGAATAGAACAGCTACGCCCGGCCAACATTGTGGTGGAAGTCTTCTTGTGGACAGAACTAAGTCTATATCTGCAGTGCACTGCCAGACTCCTGTTCTCCTGACCCCGGTTACGTATCGGCACTTAGGGCTACCTTCTGTGACTTGAAGTCCAGCAAGGATTCCGGTGTTTCTATCACTAGCCGTAAAGGTTCTAGCAATACTTCGGACCCCGGTGTCCGGTTAGTCGAGTGAAGGTGATCTGTCACCGAAGTCACTCCTTTCTTGGATCACCACTCGCCCGTCGCCCTACTCTCATCCTTAACATAAGCACCGGGCAGCAGTAGGTTCCGTTGTTAGCTTTCTTCCTTCTTTCCAAGCTCGCTGACTGATTCTCAGTTAACTCGATGTTCTGCAAACTGTAGTCCCTTCCTTCTTTCCTTCAAAGACTCTGTCCAGAGCAGCTCTCAGGATGTTCCGTCAGACTGAATACACGCTTGCTCCGAGAGTCACTTTCCACATGCATTGGGTACTAACAGTCTGTCTGTTCTGAGATATCAGCTTGCAATCTCTCTCTTCTGTCTCTGACTAGAATGTCTCTGACAGGAAATCTCCGTCCTCAGACTACCTCCAACTCCTTCCAGTCTGGAATGAACTAATCAACTGCTCCCATCTCTCTCTGACAGGAACTGATCACTGAACTGACTGCTACCTATCTCACACCCTTAAATAGTCTAATGTTTCCTCTAGTGGTAATGTTGGGAAGTGTGAGTGTGAATGAATATCAGATTTTACAGTTACCTTTTCTGTGCATACTCCTGGGAACATGTGTACCAAGCGCAGCTGGGCCACACACAGGCAGCAGGGCCCAGGACCAGTATCTCATTGGGGGCCATGTTAAATAATTTGCCCAAATTCACACAGTCTAACACCATACTGTGGAGCTGGACAGAGCTCATGAGATGTATGTTGTAAATGCACCCAATGACTCCCACGCTAGAGGCTGAGGTGGCCATTATGGCCCTGGACGGAGAGGCTAGAGACTCCGTGATGCTATGTGTCCCCCGAGACCGTGACACGTTAACCAAAGTACTTCAGATTTTGGGAGCAACCCACGGGACCCCACTGACGTACGGGAACTTAGGACTCGCCAATTAGATATATGTAAAGGGAGGGGGAGATGGTGACGCACTATATGAATACCCTACAAGAGTTACATACCGCCATTGTCAGAAAGGACGGAGTGGGAATAGGGCCGGCAGATGTTGTGTTACGTGACTTGTTGGTGACTGGGCTACGGGACGTCCTGACCAAACAGACCCTGAGGGAGCGAGTATGGGTGGATCCCCATATCACTTTTGCCGACATAGGAAGTGAGGCCCGCTTGCGTGAACAAGAGCAGAGGGTGACGGTCCCGGTAGGGAAGGTCCAGAATGGGGAAGCAGCAGTAAATTCAGTCACTGAACCCCACTGGGTTGAAGAGATGAGGAAAGAGCTGCTGAATATCCAAGGAGAATTGGCTCAGATGAAGGAAAAAGTTGAGACTGGCCCGAATGTAGAGGGGGGCCAAAGTGGTGTGGCCAGTAATGACGCCAGAAGGTCTCTCCGACCAAGGCCTCTCACCTGCTTCAACTGCGGAGAGATAGGGCATATAGCTTTGGAGTGCCCGCGTCGGGGCGGACCTCGGCCACACCGGTTGTTAAACTAGAGGGCTCTGAGCCTGGGGGACGTCGCCCGGAGCCAGAATGGAAAGGAAGGAGTGGTGAAAGTCTCACAAACCTGGTGTCCACGTGCCCGCTGGTCTGGGCTGAATTTAACGGACAAGCGGTACGTTGGTTGGTGGATACGTGATCTCAGGTGACCACGATGCCCGAAGCCTATTTCCATCAACGCTTTCTGGAGACCCTTCAGCCCGAGTGGGGCCTACTAGTAAAGCTGACAGCGGCAAATCATCTGCCCATCCGGTCGCAGGGAGTGGTGTGGATGCAGGTTTCTCTGTGCGGCCAAGACTTTGGGTATAGTGTTGAAACAGGGCGAAGCCGACCTCAGTGATACTGTCACCCTGGGGATGAACGGTTTGAAAGAATTCGGGAAACTACTTTTGGATGAACCTGCTCACTCGTCCTTGAAATAGTGGAATACGCATACCCCCAGCGACAAGTATTTCAGCGGCTGCTTCGTGTCGCGCAAGCTCAGGAGTCATCTAGCCATGGAGAAACGTTGGGAAAGGTGACAGTGCCAAACTACGCTAAACTCACCCTACCACCGGGACAAACAGAGCTCACCCTGCTTGTTCGAGCTTGCACCCCATTGGAGAGGGTGGAAGTACAGCTAGAACCCCCTCTAACTGAACCACTGCCAGCAGTACTGTTGGTGGCACGAACTCTGGCCGTTGTACGAGATGGAACAGTGCTTGTGCACTGCGTTATTTTGACAGATCAAGAAGTAGTAATGTCACCCAGGAATGAAGTAGCACAGATAATAGGAATGCCTGAGGAAACCGTACTGCCCCAGGCCTTACAGGAAGACCCGTGGTCAGTGATGGTCACCACTTCTTCAACACCGGAACCCCAATACATCAACGAGGAGTGACACATACTAGATCAGATGCGTGCCGAACTGTACGAGCTTGCGCCTGCCCAGGTACAACAAGTGGAGGCAGTGCTGGGGAGATACAGGTCCGTGTTTGAAAGTCAGAACCGAGTTTACTAGAAAGATAATGGGAGCAGAACGGAGCTTACTACAGAGATATTGTAGCAAAACTAAGCTTACTACAGAGATATGGGAGCAGAACTGAGCTTACTACAGAGATATAGGAGCAGAACGGAGCTTACTACAGAGATATGGGAGCAGAACGGAGCTTACTACAGAGATATAGGAGCAGAACCGAGCTTACTGCAGAGATATGGGAGCAGAACAGAGCTTACTAGAGAGATATCGGAGCAGAACCGAGCTTACTAGAGAGATATGGGAGCAGAACGAAGCTTACTACAGAGATATGGGAGCAGAATGAAGCTTACTACTGAGATATGGGAGCAGAACCAAGCTTACTACAGAGATATGGGAGCAGAATGAAGCTTACTACAGAGATATGGGAGCAGAATGAAGCTTACTACAGAGATATGGGAGCAGAACGGAGCTTACTACAGAGATATGGGAGCAGAATGGAGCTTACTACAGAGATAAAGGAGCAGAACGGAGCTAACTACAGAGATATGGGAGCAGAACCGAGCTTACTACAGAGATAAGAGAGCAGAACCGAGCTCACTACAGAGATTAGAGAGCAGAACCAAGTTTACTACAGAGATATATGAGCAGAACTGAGCTTACTGCAGAGATATGGGAGCAGAACCAAACTTACTGCAGAGATAAGGGAGCAGAACCGAACTTACTACAGAGATAAGGGAGCAGAACCGAGCCTACTCCAGAGATATGGGAGCAGAACCAAGCTTACTACAGAGATAAGAGAGCAAAATTGAGCTTACTACAGAGATATGGGAGCAGAACTGAGCTTACTACAGAGATAAGAGAGCAGAACGGAGCTTACTACAGAGATATGGGAGCAGAACCGAGATTACTACAGAGATAAGAGAGCAGAACGGAGCTTACTACAGAGATTAGAGAGCAGAACCGAGCTTACTACAGAGATATGGGAGCAGAACCGAGATTACTACAGAGATAAGAGAGCAGAATGGAGCTTACTACAGAGATTAGAGAGCAGAACCGAGCTTACTACAGAGATATGGGAGCAGAACCAAGCTTACTACAGAGATAAGAGAGCAAAATTGAGCTTACTACAGAGATATGGGAGCAGAACAGAGCTTACTACAGAGATAAAGGAGCAGAACGGAGCTTACTACAGAGATTAGAGAGCAGAACCAAGCTTATTACAGAGATATGGGAGCAGAAACCGAGATTACTACAGAGATATGGGAGCAGAACGAGCTTACTACAGAGATATGGGAGCAAAACCGATCTTACTGCAGAGATAAGAGAGCAGAACCGAGCTTACTACAGAGATAAAGGAGCAGAACTGAGCTTACTGCAGAGATATGGGAGCAGAACTGAGCTTACTGCAGAGATATGGGAGCAGAACTGAGCTTACTACAGAGATATGGTAGCTGAACCGGGCTTACTGCAGAGATGAGGGAGCAGAACCGAGCTTACTACAGAGATATGGGAGCAGAAACCGAACTTACTACAGAGATATGGGAGCAGAACTGAGCTTACTACAGAGATAAGAGAGCAGAATTGAGCTTACTACAGAGATATGGGAGCAAAAGCAAGCTTACTACAGAGATCGCTGTGATGCGTTTACTGGAGCTGACACCACTCCGGTGTATTACATTAGAAAACGTATCACATGCTCTAGTACTAATGTCATTTATCATGCCACATGTCACTGTGGAAGTGGAGGCAGTGCTGGGGAGATACAGGTCCGTGTTTGAAAGTCAGAACCGAGCTTACTAGAAAGATAATGGGAGCAGAACGGAGCTTACTACAGAGATATTGTAGCAAAACTGAGCTTACTACAGAGATATGGGAGCAGAACTGAGCTTACTACAGAGATATAGGAGCAGAACGGAGCTTACTACAGAGATATGGGAGCAGAACGGAACTTACTACAGAGATATAGGAGCAGAACCGAGCTTACTACAGAGATATGGGAGCAGAACAGAGCTTACTAGAGAGATATGGGAGCAGAACCGAGCTTACTAGAGAGATATGGGAGCAGAACGAAGCTTACTACAGAGATATGGGAGCAGAACGGAACTTACTACAGAGATATAGGAGCAGAACCGAGCTTACTGCAGAGATATGGGAGCAGAACAGAGCTTACTAGAGAGATATGGGAGCAGAACCGAGCTTACTAGAGAGATATGGGAGCAGAACGAAGCTTACTACAGAGATATGGGAGCAGAATGAAGCTTACTACTGAGATATGGGAGCAGAACTAAGCTTAGGCTACTTTCACACTTGCGTTTTTTTGCGCTGCGTTTCGAGCGCACATGAAGCACATTAAAAAAACGCATGCAAACGCTTGTAAACGCTGCAATATTTTAGTCACATCAGCATGCGCATTTCGACAAAAAAACGCAGCGTTTGCGATTTCATGCGTTTTTGCATGCGTTTGCGTTTTTTTTTGGCGCATGCGTTTTCTATTTGTCACATTATCATCTCTGCCTCCATCATCTCTGCCTCCATCAGCTGTCTCCATCATCTCTGCCTCCATCAGCTGTCTCCATCATCTCTGCCTCCATCATCTCTGGCTCCATCATCTCTGGCTCTATCATCTCTGCCTCCATCATCTCTGTCTCCATCATCTCTGTCTCCATCATCTCTGCCTTCATCATCTCTGGCTCTATCATCTCTGTCTCCATCATCTGGCTCCATCATCTCTGACTCCATCATCTCTGGCTCCATCATCTGGCTCCATCATCTCTGACTCCATCATCTCTGGCTCCATCATCTCTGTCTCCATCATCTCTGACTCCATCATCTCTGGCTCCATCATCTCTGTCTCCATCATCTGGCTCCATCATCTCTGACTCCATCATCTCTGGCTCCATCATCTGGCTCCATCATCTCTGACTCCATCATCTCTGTCTCCATCATCTCTGGCTCCATTATTTACAGAAAAATCGCGTGCGTGCAAAAGCGCTGACGAGCGCAAAGCCATGCGCACGCCAGCGCCCCCATAGACTGCAATGTTATTTTTGCGCATAGCATGCGCACACGTGCGCATGCGTTTTTTTAAAGCGGTTGGGCGGAAAATAAAATGCAACATGTAGCGTCTGGCGCGTATGGGCGCACACCGGGAAAATGCGCAGCGCACGACAAACGCACATGAACGCGTGCAAGCGCTAGACCCTGCGCCCGCCATGTTAAAGATAGGGGAACATTGCGCATGCGTCCGATAGCGCAAGATGCGCTGCGCAAAAAAACGCAAGTGTGAAAGTAGCCTTACTACAGAGATATGGGAGCAGAATGAAGCTTACTACAGAGATATGGGAGCAGAATGAAGCTTACTACAGAGATATGGGAGCAGAACGGAGCTTACTACAGAGATATGGGAGCAGAATGGAGCTTACTACAGAGATAAAGGAGCAGAACGGAGCTAACTACAGAGATATGGGAGCAGAACCGAGCTTACTACAGAGATAAGAGAGCAGAACCGAGCTCACTACAGAGATTAGATAGCAGAACCAAGTTTACTACAGAGATATATGAGCAGAACTGAGCTTACTGCAGAGATATGGGAGCAGAACTGAACTTACTGCAGAGATAAGGGAGCAGAACCGAACTTACTACAGAGATAAGGGAGCAGAACCGAGCTTACTACAGAGATATGGGAGCAGAACCAAGCTTACTACAGAGATAAGAAAGCAAAATTGAGCTTACTACAGAGATATGGGAGCAGAACTGAGCTTACTACAGAGATAAGAGAGCAGAACGGAGCTTACTACAGAGAAATGGAGCAGAACCGAGATTACTACAGAGATAAGAGAGCAGAACGGAGCTTACTACAGAGATTAGAGAGCAGAACCTAGCTTACTACAGAGATATGGGAGCAGAACCGAGATTACTACAGAGATAAGAGAGCAGAACGGAGCTTACTACAGAGATTAGAGAGCAGAACCGAGCTTACTACAGAGATATGGGAGCAGAACCAAGCTTACTACAGAGATAAGAGAGCAAAATTGAGCTTACTACAGAGATATGGGAGCAGAACAGAGCTTACTACAGAGATAAAGGAGCAGAACGGAGCTTACTACAGAGATTAGAGAGCAGAACCAAGCTTATTACAGAGATATGTGAGTCGCACAACACCAGGGTTATGGGGTACTCAGCACCGAGCCCATTGAAGTCTATGGGGAATGTCACAAGTAGCACAGCTCGGTCCGTTCCCCTGGGCGCTCATACAAAGGGGAATATTTACAGGGGATAATAATAATTGTTCGTGACGCCACCTGTGGTTTCTGATCAGGTAGACCAGCGCTGCAGGGTTAATCTTCTGAGGGGATGTTACTGGGCAGCAAGATGTTAAGTCTTCCACAGGTAAGACTGGTCCCTCAAAGTAAATGGCGGTGCAGGGTGCAGGCAATAAGGCAGACACACACAAGTCAATCTCTTTCCATACCTTTACTGGTGGTATTTGCAGGTATGTCCCGGGAAGCTGCTCAGGGTGGAGGATGCACATCCAGGTAATCACGAGTAGGTTTAAGGCCTCCTTTCTCTTTAATGTGTGTGAGTCCTAACTTGCGTGAAGTCAAGTTTAACTCTGAATAGAACAGCTACGCCCGGCCGACATTGTGGTGGAGCCTTCTTGTTGACAGAACTAAGTCTATATCTGCAGTGCACTGCCAGACTCCTGTTCTCCTGATCCCGGTTACGTATCAGCACTGAAGGGCTACCCTCTGCGACTTGAAGTACAGCAGGGATTCCGGTTTTCTCCCACTAGCCGTGAAGGTTCTAGCAAGGCTTCGGACCCGGCGTCCGGTTAAGCGGAGTGGAGGTGCTAGGTCACCTATGTCACTCTTTCTCTCTTGTCACCACTCGCCCGTCGCCCTACTCTCACCCTTAACATAAGCACGGGTAGCAGTAGGTGTAGTCATCAGCTTCCTTCCTTCCACAGCTCACTGACCATTTCTCAGTTAACTTGATGTTCTGATACTGTAGTCCCCTTCTTTCTGTTCCTTCATAAACTCTGTCCAGAACGGCTATCAGGACCTTCCGTCAGACTGATTTCATGCTCACTCCGAGAGTCACTTTCCACATTCATAGGGTACTAACAGTCAAGATGTTCTGAGATAACAGCTTGCAATCTTTCCTCCTCTGTCTCATCTGACAGGAAATCTCCGTCTCTGTCTCTCCTCTCTCTAGCTCAGACTGAGCTCTGACAGAAATCCTCTCACTTGGTGTCCTGAGGAGATCTCCTCTGTCTGAGGTACAACCAACAACTAGAATAGCTGACTGGCTAGAATGCCTACTGCTGCATTTCTCCACACCCCTAAATACCTGAATCTAAAGGGCTCCCTCTGGTGGCTCCTGGGGAAGTGTGAGATGTGAATGAATATCAGGTTTTGTAATTACCTTTTTGTGCATACTCCTGGGAACATGTGTACCAAGCGCAGCTGGGCCACACATCCCCCCTAGTTATCGTCAGCACTCCCGGGCTCAAATAGAAAAACAATTTTTATAATAACATCAACAATATAACTCATCCCTTGGAGGAGGTAAGGACACTTTAACGTTACAATGTGTACAAATTGCAATTAGAAAAATATCAAAATACTTTTCACAATAAATACAATATTCTTGTGGAGGACCCGCACCAAAAACCTCCCACGTGGGTCCTGGGTGGGCTGCAGGACTTCATTGCTGCAGACCTCACTCAAGGCCACACCATACGGGTTTTTCTTCTGAGGTAGTATGGCTTTATGTAAAACCAAGATGGGGCACCAAAGTGCTAACTATTTACAACTAAAGTTCTGTGCTGCAAGAGTCCTCAGCACGCAGTCCTTGGCATAAGACATTTTTAGAAAATCACATTAATACTTCACATTACCCAACTGGGGTATTCTACTTCAAATTATGCATACTATGCAAACATCATCACATATTATCAACATTTCAATAAAGTGCAAATTCTTCTTTAACTTTTTACAGTTGCAGTAAACCCTGTCTGGGTCCTACTGTTCTTCTTTGTAAATTGCAATTACTTCTTCCACACCTGGTGCTGGAAGTAAGCGGTGCGATCTGGAACGCATCACTAATAGATCATGTCCTGCTACCTGTGTCTGGGTAGCCACAGTCCTTGTTTCAATTTTGCGATTTCCTTTGCGACTTGCTGGAGGCCTTACAGGTGCCTCTTCTAAGTACAGGTCTTCCAATGATGACGCAGATTTGTGCAGTGGCTTACTTGGGGTCGCTGCGCTCTGTTGCGTTGCAGAATAGGACGCAGCATACGATGCAGGGCACGATGCAGGTGCGCGCAGTGGCTCAGTTGGATATGCACAAGGCTTTTGCGATGCAGAGTAGGATGCAGGTGCGCGCAGTGGCTCGGTTGGGGACGCACTAACCTGCTGCCGCTGCTCCTGCTCACGGCGTCGCCACTCGTTCTCCATCACGGACGGCTGGGTCTCCTCCGTCGTCCCTACCGGGGGACTGTATTCTGCTGCGGCCTCCAGGCCTGGCTGGCACTCCGGTCCGGGCAGGGCCTCCTCAGCCTCCTTCCCTCCCGCCGCGTCCCCAGCGGAGTCAGGATCAGCACTTTTGGAGCCGGCCTCCGGTTCTTCATCAGCCGCTGGCAGTGGTGGCACAGGTAACGGTTGCGCATCCAGGGGGGAGAGCGTGCGTCCACAGCAGCCGCTGTTTCAGGGCACGCCAGCTTTTCTCCATCGCTTCCATTTCAGTGCGGTGTCGGGCCAGATACAGCAGGGCAGCATCCACTTCTTCTTCAATGGAGAGGGTCAGCTTCTCCAGGTCACAACGGATCTCTCTTGCAGTGGGGCAGGCTCTCACATTGTAATAGCATTTAGAGAGGGCGCCCATAGCTTTCGCGCCACAGGGGGGGGTACGCCCACGAAGGCACGCCCACCTTCTTCACCAGCGCCTCAGGGCGCGAATATGGCGGAAAATGGCGCCAAAAATCACAAAAACTGCACACAGTCTTTTTGCACAAAACAGTTCAATTAGGCACACAGGACTCACATCCAGTAAGCTTCGTATCCTGTTCGTGACGCCAAGTAATGAGTCGCACAACACCAGGGTTATGGAGTACTCGGCACCGAGCCCATTGAAGTCTATGGGGAATGTCACAAGTAGCACAGCTCGGTCCGTTGCCCTGGGCGCTCATACAAAGGGGAATATTTACAGGGGATAATAATAATTGTTCGTGATGCCACCTGTGGTTTCTGATCAGGTAGACCAGCGCTGCAGGGTTAATCTTCTGAGGGGATGTTACTGGGCAGCAAGATGTTAAGTCTTCCACAGGTAAGACTGGTCCCTCAAAGTAAATGGCGGTGCAGGGTGCAGGCAATAAGGCAGACACACACAAGTCAATCTCTTTCCATACCTTTACTGGTGGTATTTGCAGGTATGTCCCGGGAAGCTGCTCAGGGTGGAGGATGCACATCCAGGTAATCACCGAGTAGGTTTAAGGCCTCCTTTCTCTTTAATGTGTGTGAGTCCAAACTTGCGTGAAGTCAAGTTTAACTCTGAATAGAACAGCTACGCCCGGCCGACATTGTGGTGGAGCCTTCTTGTGGACAGAACTAAGTCTATATCTGCAGTGCACTGCCAGACTCCTGTTCTCCTGACCCCCGGTTACGTATCAGCACTGAAGGGCTACCCTCTGCGACTTGAAGTCCAGCAGGGATTCCGGTTTTCTCCCACTAGCCGTGAAGGTTCTAGCAAGGCTTCGGACCCGGCGTCCGGTTAAGCGGAGTGGAGGTGCTAGGTCACCTATGTCACTCTTTCTCTCTTGTCACCACTCGCCCGTCGCCCTACTCTCACCCTTAACATAAGCACGGGTAGCAGTAGGTGTAGTCATCAGCTTCCTTCCTTCCACAGCTCACTGACCATTTCTCAGTTAACTCGATGTTCTGATACTGTAGTCCCCTTCTTTCTGTTCATTCATAAACTCTGTCCAGAGCGGCTATCAGGACCTTCCGTCAGACTGATTTCATGCTCACTCCGAGAGTCACTTTCCACATTCATAGGGTACTAACAGTCAAGATGTTCTGAGATAACAGCTTGCAATCTTTCCTCCTCTGTCTCATCTGACAGGAAATCTCCGTCTCTGTCTCTCCTCTCTCTAGCTCAGACTGAGCTCTGACAGAAATCCTCTCACTCTGGTGTCTGAGGAGATCTCATCTGTCTGAGGTACAACCAACAACTAGAATAGCTGACTGGCTAGAATGCCTACTGCTGCATTTCTCCACACCCCTAAATACCTGAATCTAAAGGGCTCCCTCTGGTGGCTCCTGGGGAAGTGTGAGATGTGAATGAATATCAGGTTTTGTAATTACCTTTTTGTGCATACTCCTGGGAACATGTGTACCAAGCGCAGCTGGGCCACACATATGGGAGCAGAACCGAGATTACTACAGAGATATGGGAGCAAAACCGAGCTTACTGCAGAGATAAGAGAGCAGAACCGAGCTTACTACAGAGATAAAGGAGCAGAACTGAGCTTACTGCAGAGATATGAGAGCAGAACTGAGCTTACTGCAGAGATATGGGAGCAGAACTGAGCTTTACTACAGAGTATACGGGAGGCAGAACCGAGCTTACTACAGAGATATGGGAGCAGAACCGAGCTTACTACAGAGATATGGGAGCAGAACCGAGCTTACTACAGAGATATGGGAGCAGAACTGAGCTTACTGCAGAGATATGGGAGCAGAACTGAGCTTACTACAGAGATATGGGAGCAGAACCGGGCTTACTGCAGAGATGAGGGAGCAGAACTGAGCTTACTACAGAGATATGGGAGTAGAACCGAGCTTACTACAGAGATATGGGAGCAGATCCGGGCTTACTGCAGAGATGAGGGAGCAGAACTGAGCTTACTACAGAGATATGGGAACAAAAGCAAGCTTACTACAGAGATCGCTGTGATACGTTTACTGGAGCTGACACCACTCCGGTGTATTACATTAGAAAACGTATCACATGCTCTAGTACTGATGTCATTTATCATGCCACATGTCTCTGTGGAAAGATATACGTGGGCTTGACCACACATCAGTTAAAAGTACGTATCAGGGAACATATGTTGGGTATTGCTGCAGCGGCGAACCATGAGGACGCATCCACACTTAAGACGATTCCTCGTCATTTTAAATTATATCACGACTGTGATGGTAGCATTCTCAGTGAGAGGAATAGACATGTAGACATGATAGATGTAGGGATTCGAAGGGGTGATGTTCCAAGGAGACTAGCCCAGATGGAGTCAAGATGGATTTGGACACTGGGAATGTTACATCTGAGTCGCCCGCAAGGGCCTGTGGGGTACTCGGCACCGAGCCCGTTCACTTCAATGGGGGATGTCACGGGTAGCACAGCTCGGTCCGTGGCCCTGGGCGCTCACTAAAAGGGGATATTTACAGGGGATTATAGGTTTGTAGAAATGTTTGTGACGCCACCTGTGGTACCTGGTCAGGGTGACCAGCGCTGCAGGGTAGATCCTCTGAGGGGTTGTTACTGGGCAGCAAGGTGTTAAGTCTTCCACAGGCAAGACTGGGTCCCTCAGGGTATATGGCGGTGCTGGGGTGCAGGACGGAGAAGGGGTGCTTTCAGCCACAGGAGCAATAAGGCAGACACACACAAAAGTCTCTTTCTGTACCTTTACTGATGGTATAGTTGCAGGCACGTCCCGGGAAGCTGGTAGGGTGGAGGATGCACATCCAGTATTCCCACTGAGTAGGTGTAGGGCCTCCGTACTCCTGTATGTGTGAGTTTCTGACCTGTATGAAACGAAGTCTAACTCTGTCTTCAGTTATACGCCCGGCTGACTTTGTGGTGAGGCCTTCTCGTGGATAGAACAGTGTCTCTATATGCAGGGCCCTGCTAGACTCCGTCTTCCTGACCCGGTTACGTATCAGCACTTGTGGGCCCCTGCGACTTGAAGTCCCACAGGGTCTCCGGTATCTCCTACTAGTTGTGCACATGCTAGCAAGCTCGGACCCGGTGTCCGGTTGTGCAGAGTAGAGGTAAGCTATCAATGCTGTTTCAACCTCCGTTACTCTCTTATTATCTTCCACTCGCCTTTCGTCCTACTCCGACCCTTAACATAAGCACACTAGTAGTAGATAGCTGATTCTTCCTTCTCTTCAGCGCTCTCAAAGCGTCGGCACGCTTGCTCACTGAAACTACACTCTGTTGACTCAGTTCTGACCAGGCTGAAGTGGCTATCTTCCTCCACTATTACTGGCCTCCACACAGTGAACTAAGCTCAAGCTGTAGTCTTCAGTCTTTCAATCACTGCTGTTCCCTTTCCCTCTTCTCCTTCTAATGCCCTGTCTGAAGCAGCTATCAAGACCTTCCGTCTAACTGATCTGTGCACACTTCAAGAGCTAACTTTCCACGCTCTAAGGGAACTAACAGTCTTTCAACTTTCCCAGCTAATCAGCTCCGTCTGAGGTGACTAGACCGTCTCTCTGAGGTAATCCGCTCTCCTCTCGTCTGAGGTGTTCTCTGGTGTTCTGAGGAGATCTGAGATCTAATCTCATCTGAGGTAACTGCTGTGTCTTCACTACCCTATATATACTGCAAAAGGGCTCCCTCTGGTGGCTCTAGGGAATAGTGAAGGTGTGAATGAATATCAGGTACGTGTGGGGGTTACCTTTAGTGCATCCTCCTGGGACATGTGGCTCCAAGCGCAGCTGGGCTACACACATCCATCTGGGCTGAATGAAAGTCTAAGTTATGCCCCTTCCTCTCACCACCTGTCTGATTTGATGATTATGTATACAAATATTTAGCTGTGTTGAAGATTTTTTCGTTTTAAATTTTTAATGATTTTATCCTTTTGCTTTAATTACTCTTGTTTCCTGTGCAGATATTCAAAATCTTGTTACGTATATTGGTCCATCTTTATCTGATAGAATTATTGGAAATTGAAATACTGGATTGGCGTCACCTAGCTGGCTCCCCATTTATGAACATGAAGGCATCGGTGCAGACTTGGAGCTCTTTGATTGTGCACTTGTGTCTGGGCCTGTTTCACCCTTCATCTGTGGTTGCTGGTTTGGAAAGTGTAGAAGTCAGATCTGAAATGTCCATCTTTGGACCTGGTCGGCTTTTACCTGCGCTTGCCTTACTGGCACCATGGGAGTGATTCAGCAATGCTTCAGGTACTTTTGCTTTGATTTTTTGCAGTCTTGCTTTTAATACATTTAGGAGGCCGTAATGGCACAGCGAATATAAAAAACGTAAAGTAGGACTGCCCCATATGAGAATGCATTGTCGTGGCGGGGTGGCTCAAAGAATTGATCAATTATTTGCCAAATGTCTCATTTTTAAAAACAGTTAGAAACCAATATGTGCATATGCACTTTATGTATTGCATGCTAACCATAGGCAGCGCTGGCTTCTCCCCCCTTTTTTGTTTTCTATTTGGATATACTATCAGATATATATATATATATATATATATATATATATATATACATGCGCCTTTATGAAATGACTATTGTAAATTGATATATCTGCATAGTCATATAACTGTTCTAATATTGTGGAAATGGTAATGATGTGATATTTTATTTGTCTCATGTATATGTGTAATTGCTGGTAGATATTATTGTTATACAGATGTCCATATTTGTTCATAGAGAATGCCGGCCTGTTGATATTATCCATTATATCTCTGTGTTGCCCGCACATATATAGGGGGAGGCGCATCTCTGTTGTACGCGAGCGCCTGCTCGGCTCCCGTGACTTCTCGGGGCTCTCGGCGTCTATACGCGCTGGGCTGTGTGACGCCGCGGTTGCCGTGGAGGCGCGCGCGTCACTTCCGGCGGAGACGTCACTTCCAGGGAGGCGGTGCAGTGACACGGTGATGGCTGCAATTGGGACTGATATATAAAATGCATGGGACAGGAGGGAGTGTGTGCCTCCTGACGAAGGCAGGACCGAAACGTGTGTTGGGGCGGGCACACACTCCCTTGTTTCCTCACCTCCAGCTGCACATTCTGCCTTCTATTAGTGAGTATTGAATTCACGTATGACTGCTATTTACTACAGTGGCAAGGCCCGATGATATGAGATGATATATGGACATGGAATTCTAAACAGTCTTAAGTGCATATTTAGCGGGGGAATATAATATGACCCTTTTGGGTGCCTATATGTAGTTACATTGCAACAATGGTTTTTAATTAGTGGAGTATACAGGGGGATGGAGTGCCTTTCACGACAGCATTTTTCACAGTTGTAGGAATCGTGTCATACATCTGTTAATCTTTTAATATATTTCCTAATAAAGATGATAAAAATTTTTAATTGGACTAGTACATCTCTTTCCCTAGTAGAATTGTTTTTGATGATAATATTATGCGTCCGGACATAAGAAAGTCTCCACATGGGATTTGGATTTAGATAAATAATGGATACAGCAACAGAACCAAGCCTTCAATATAGATACGGGTACAGAACCAAGCTTACTGCATATATATGGTACCAGAATCCAGATTACTATATTGATATGGTAACAAAGCCAAGCTTACTGCTTAGATATGGTACCATAACTGATTTTACTATATAGATATGAGAGCATATCCAAGCTTACCTCTTAGATGTGGTACCATAACTGATCTTACTATATACCGTAGATATGGGAACATAACCAAGCTTACTGCATAGATACAGGAGCAAAACCTGGCTTGCACATAGATACAGTACCATAACCCAGCTCACTACATATCCAAAATTTTCCTAGTGAGGCCCTTTTGAACACCATCTTTAAAAAAAATACCTTTTGGAAACTTTATTTTCAGCCTCAAAAAATATTTTCAGATTCTGTGTTAGGATATGCTGTTTACATACTCTCTGCGCTCGTCACATCACTGCTCCATATGCAGCTTGCATAAAGACAATCACATGCCAACCTCATTTTTTCTGATAAGCCCAACTGAAACAATGAGAGAAACCGAAGAGAAAGTGTTAGGCTCTATGAAAATTACATATGGAGCGGTGATGTGACGAGTGTAGAGAGTGTAAAAACAGACAAATTATAATAGTACATTACACAATGTTAACAGTCAGTGAAGTTCTACTAATGTTCTAGACAAATCTTTAAAGAGAACTCATCACCTTGTGAAACACTATGTATCTGCAGATATACAGCTCTGGTAAAAATTAAGAGACCACTGCACAGTTTTATAAGAATCGCTTCTCTACATGTCTGACAGCCATTCCATTCCAGTGTCAGTTGAATTCCAACCAGAGTTCACCTCATTCTACTTAATGTGCTTCTGATTAGGTGATCACCTGAACCAAATCTAATTTAACGAAGGAAAGTATAAAAAACACTGCTGTGGTGCTCACAATCCTCTTGCAATAGGACAAGCTGGATGGCAAAACAAGTGCTAGTAATACCCCAAAAGTAATAGGAATTTAAAAAATAATTTTTAAACATGCCAAAGGAGTTGAAAAGAAAAGACTTGAGTGAGGAAAATAGGGGCTCAATTATGGCTTTACTAGCAGAGGGATACAGTGAGCGTCATGTTACCTCCATCCTTAAAATTTCTAAGACGGCAGTCCATTACAACAAGGTCAAGCAGCTGACATTGGGTACAACAAAGCTACAGATCGGCCGAGGGACAAAAACAACTCTCCACTGACCGGGATGACCGTCATCTTATTCGAATGTCCCTCAGCAACCGCAGGATGACATCAAGTGACCTACAAAAGGAATGGCAAATGGCAGCTGGGGTGAAGTGCACGGCAAAGAACAGTTCGTAACAGGCTCCTAGAGGCAGGGCTCAAGTCATGTAAAGCTAGAAAAAAGCCTTTCATCAATGAAAAGCAAAGGAGAGCCAGGCTGAAGTTTTCCAAAGACCATAAGGATTGGACCAAAGTGGACTGGAGTAAGGTAATCTTCTCTGATGAGTCTAATTTTCAGCTTTGCCCAACACCTGGTCGTCTAATGGTTAGACAGAGACCTGGAGAGGCGTACAAGCCACAGTGTCTTGCACCCAGTGTGAAATTTGGTGGAGGATCGGTGATGATCTGGGGATGCTTCAGCAAGGCTGGAATTGGGAAGGTTATTCTTTGCGTAGAACGTATGAATCATGCCGCATACAAGGTTATCCTGGAAAAACAGTTGATTTCTTCTGCTCAGGCAATGTTCCCCAACTCTGAGGACTGTTTTTTCCAGCAGGACAATGTGTGGCACCCCAGGAGTCCGGATGCCACAATGGCCTCCATAGGGAGTGATGTCATGCCTGGAAGCAAAGAAGGAATCCCCTTACCAGGTAGTTCCAGCATACAACACAGTTCCTGCTACAGGCCAGCAGGGGGGAGCTCTATTCCCGACTTCAGGGGAGCTGCTCTCTCTGGTCAGGAGGAGGAAATTAGTGAGGAGTTAGAGCCTGAACAAGGTTGAGAGAGGACGTGTGGAGAGGAACTGGGGATAGGAGCTCCATCTGAGCTCACCCCAGGCTTGAGCACCAGTGATCAGGCACCAGAGCCCGATGCTGTGTGGGTACTAAAGCCCCGGCAGCAGAATCCGGAGGGCAGAAGACCACTGATTCTCTGTCCTGAACTGATACAAGACCACACAGCAGCACGTGTGAGCCGGAGACACCAGACAGGAGCGACCGCTGAAGCAGGCTCCAACTGCCTGCCATGCGAGTGGAATTCTACCTAAGCATCAGACAGAAAGAGGGACTTGAATAGAGTTTACAGCAGCAAGTACCTCAGAGAATAGCACTAGAAAGGAGGCCTCACAACCCACCTGACTAGCGAAATTCCCAAATTGCTTCCAGGCTGACCGTCTCTAGAACCATCTGTAACCTGAGCCCGGACTGTACCTGCACTGCTCAGTAAAAGGTAAAGGAAACTGCACAATGCTGTGTCCTCTAAGTCATTCACGTGTCGCCTGGCCTGCACCACACTCACCACCAACATCACCTTTAATATCCTAACTGCACTGGGACACAGCTCTACCCGTGGAGAGCTTAACCATCTTTGCTGCCCTATCATCATCCCAGAGGATCTGCATTGCAGCGTCAGTCCCCTGACCGAATACCACAGGTGATAAGGTTCGAGTTCCCGCTGCTGCACAAGGGGAGTCTCGAACTAGTCCCGCTGCAGTCCCCCATCCATCTCCGGCCGCAGTGGAGCCTGCTCGGCAGAGACATCGGTCCCAGCGTCTTGCCCATTCCAGTACTGTGCAGAGACTTGCTGCTGCCCCTCCTGGATCTTCTATTATAGCCAGTGCTGGAGCAGACGTCTTTGGGACGAAGTCCTGAGTTTCCCCTTCTGAGCATGCCCAGGGTAAGATCTCATTGGAGATCAGGGGTCACATCTTCAGGTACTGCAGCAGCTCCTATTGGTCCGCCAGGAAGGTCCTGAAACTACATGTGTTTTGGAACAGTTTCTCATTGGTCCTTTTTCTGGCAGGTCCTGTAGCTGTTACTATAAAATGGTGGCATGGCTGGGCTGCCATGCGCTAGTATCAAATCTGTTATGTGCTTGCGCCAGTGAGGTCATGTATGCATGTGGTTAGGTCTGGCTGAAATAAGCCCCTAAAATACCGGCACCTCCAGTGAGGAGATTGTATGCACGTGTTCAGGGCTCGGCTGAAAACGCCATTAGAATACCAGCTACTCCGGTGAGGAGATAGTTGCTTGTGTTCTGACTGCATGACCTCAGACTGCAATCCGCTTAGCAGTCATCTGTGTTCCCTGTGAGTCTAACAGGACACAGTCTTTTTCTCAGCGGCTCTGTGACGCAACAGGGTTCGCTTTATAACGCTGGTTCAGCGCCCTAGCGTTTTACTTTGCGGCTCACTGAAGCTAAGTGAGTTCGCACTTATCGCCATACAGTGCTGTGGCATTCCCGTTAGCGACTCTGGGGATTAACAGAGTTCGCACTAACTGCCACAGCGCGCTACGGCGTTTATTTTAGCGACTCTGCGGGATAACAGAGTCCACTACTTTCGCCATCTTACTAGCAGCGGGCTTCGCCTGCACAGTGGACCCCGGGCTGCGAACGCACCTCTCTACTATATCTATTAGGTGCGTTCCGCAGACCCTAACATAATACTAGCGCCAGGGTCTGGCTAGTAAAATGGCGGATGACCAGCGTCTACCGCAGTACATCCAGCAGCTGAAGGGTAGGTTGGCGGCTCTTGAGCGCACAACCTCAGCTGTGGATGTTACCGCAGTCGCTGTTCAGGCTGCTAGCGTGGCTGCAGCCAGTTTGTCCTCTGCCACCTCTGCCCCTACATTATCCCACCTCCCGCTTCCTGACAAGTTTGCCGGTGACAGCAAGCAATGTCGGGGATTCGTGAGTCAGTGCTCTGTACAGCTCGAGCTTCTGGCTGCACGTTTCCCCACGGATCGGGCACAAGTGGGTTTTGTACTGTCTCTACTCTCGGGCAGAGCGTTGGAGTGGGCAACGCCGCTGTGGGAGCGCGACGATCGTGTGGTGCGGAGTGCTCCTCGTTTCCTGGAGGCTCTTAAAAAGGTCTTTTTAGGACCTCAGGTCACCCACGATACGGCGCTACAACTGCTGGCATTGGCACAGGGTTCGTCTTTGGTCAGTCAGTTTTCCGTCCAGTTTCGGACTCTGGCCTCAGAGCTAGACTGGTCGGATAAAGTTCTCATTCCAGTCTACTGGTGAGGACTGGCTGACCATGTTAAAACGCTTTGGCTACCAGGGAGATTCCCGCCACACTGGAGAAGCTTATCTCCATATCTACCCGCATCGACCTCCGTTTTCACGAGCGGAGGTTGGAGCGGGCCCAGTGTAGGCAGAAGATTCGGTTGGCTCCCACCTTTGCCAAACCTCTCGAATCCCCCGATCTGGCGTCCGCACCCCAAAAGGCCACAGAGGTTCCTCGTGCAGGACCCTAGTCTCGGGCCGTCCGAGTATCCGTGGTCTGTAACCTTTGTCAGCAGACAGGACACTATGAAAACAAATGTCCACAGCGATCGGGGAAGCGATCGCGTCTAGTGGCCCTGGGAGGAAGTTCACTAGAGACAGTGGCATTTTCCTCCAAGATGAAATTTAAAGGGACAGTCACTGTAGACTCTTCCACACTTACAGTCGAGCTTTGTGTGGACTCAGGAGCAGAGGGGAATTTCATGCCATCCACCTTTGCTCGTCGCCACGCAATACATCTGGTAGTTCTCGACAAACCAGTGACTGTCCGGGTAGTGAATGGGTTGACATTACCCTCGTCAATTACACATCAGACTGTCCCTCTTACTTTGTGTGTACCCCCTTCCCATCAGGAAATTATTTCCCTTCTCGTCCTTCCCGAGGGAATAGACAAAATCCTACTGGGAGTACCCTGGCTCCGTTCCCACTCCCCTCATATTGAGTGGACCTCCGGTAGGATACTGGGTTGGAGTGAGTCATGTAAGGACAGATGTGTCAGGGAGTGCATTCAGGTTACCACTACAGAGATACCCGCAGATCTTTCTCCTCTTCCCAAGTGCTGTCAGTCATATGCAGTCATGTTCTCTAAAAAGGCTGCAGAGACTCTGCCGCCCCATCGTTCCTACGACTGTCCTATTGACCTCTTGTCTGGAGCAGAACCTCCTCGGGGAAGGGTCTATCCCCTCTCTCTTCCTGAGACGGAGGCTATGTCTCAATATATCCAGGAGAATCTGGAAAGAGGGTTCATTAGGAAGTCGGTGTCACCAGCAGGAGCGGGGTTCTTCTTGTGCAGAAGAAGAGTGGAAAATTTAGTCCGTGTATAGATTACAGAGGTCTTAACGCCATCACCGTTAAGAATAAGTACCCGTTGCCCCTGATTTCTGAGCTCTTTGATAGGCTCCGGGGAGCAAGGGTATTTACTAAATTAGATCTGCGTGGTGCTTATAACCTGATTCGCATCCGTGAAGGGGACGAATGGAAGACGGCTTTTAATACCAGGGATGGGCATTATGAATACTTGGTGATGCCCTTCGGGCTCTGTAATGCCCCAGCCATTTTCCAAGACTTTGTCAATGACATCTTCCGGGATATGCTTTCCACCTCTGTAGTAGTCTATCTGGATGATATTCTCATCTTTTCTCCAGATATTGACTCTCACCGGAGGGATGTCTGCAAAGTCTTCGACCTCTTACGGGTGAACTCCCTCTATGCAAAGTTGGAGAAATGCATGTTTGAGCAGGAGTCTTTACCTTTCCTGGGCTATATCATCTACGCCCAGGGATTGGCTATGGATCCTGCCAAACTACAGGCTGTGATGGATTGGCAAGAACCCCATTCTCTTAAAGTGGTGCAGCGCTTTATGGGGTTCATGAATTACTATCGCCAATTCATTCCCCACTTCTCCACTTTGGTAGCTCCCTTGGTAGCCCTCGCCAAGAAGGAAGCCAATCCCAAATTGTGGTCAGAGGAGGTCTCCAAGGCCTTTACTTCAATTAAGTCCCATTTTGCTAGCGCTCCCATCTTACATCGCCCTGAGGTTGATAAGCCTTTTATATTGGAGGTTGATGCCTCGTCCGTTGGTGCTGGACAGTCCTATTTCAAAAGGATGCTCAAGGTCGGAAACATCCTTGTTTCTTCTTTTCCAAGACCTTCACACCAGCGGAGAGGCATTATTCCATTGGGGATAGGGAGTTGCTAGCCATGAAGTTGGCCTTTCCGAGTGGAGACATCTCCTGGAGGGGGCTCGCTTTCCCTTTCAAGTTTTCACTGACCACAAAAATTTGGTCTATTTACAGACTGCCCAGCGGCTAAATTCTCGTCAGGCCAGATGGTCCCTGTTCTTCTCCCGATTCCATTTCACCCTCCATTTCCTCTCCGGTGAGAAGAACATTCGCGCCGAAGCTCTATCTCGCTCTGTGGTGTCCTCTGAGGAGGTGGAGGAGGAGCCTCGGCTTATTGTCCCCACAGAGAGCCTAAGAATGGTGGTTCCAGTTTCGCTTGAGTCTGTGCCCCCGGGCAAGACTTTTGTGCCCACCAATTTGCGACCGGAAGTACTCTCTTGGGCACATTCGTCCAGGGTGGGTGGACATTTTGGGACAAAAAGGACTTCTGAGTTGCTGGTGAGGACATACTGATGGCCGCAGATGGCCCGTGATGTCAGGGAGTATGTTCAGGCGTGCGTCTCCTGCGCCAAGAATAAATCCCCTCGACAATGGCCAGCTGGGTTACTTTTCCCTTTACCGGTGGCAGACAGGCCCTGGGAGATGGTTGGGATGGATTTTGTGGTGGGCTTACCCAAGTCTCGGGGCTGCACTATCATCTGGGTGATAACCGACCACTTCTCCAAAATGGTGCACTTGGTGCCATTACCATGGTTACCGTCTGCACGGGCCTTGGCAGCATAATTCTTTAGGCATATTTTCTGCCTACACGGTATGCCAGACAAAATTGTCAGTGATCGAGGTCCCCAGTTTGCGTCTCGGTTCTGGAGAGAGCTGTGTCGTTTACTCAGCATTGAGTTGAATCTCTCCTCTGCATACCATCCGAGACGAATGGGTTGGTAGAGAGGGCCAACCAGACCTTGGTCACATACTTGCGACATTTTGTCTCTGCCAGGCAGGATGACTGGGCATCCTTGCTACCGTGGGCTGAGTTCGCTCTAAATAATGCTGTGGCTGACTCCAACGGACAGACACCATTCCTCCTGAACTACGGTCAGCATCCGCGGGTCCCAGTGCCCATGCCCGTGTCTTCCGCCGATTCCAGGGTGGCAGACTGGGCTGTGGAGGCATGGGACATTTGTGACCGCACCCAGGATGCCATTCAGGCCTCCAAAGAGAGGATGAGGTCTTCGGCCGATGCCCATCAGCATCCTATATTTGCTCCGGGTGACCTAGTGTGGCTTTCTGCCCGAAACATCAGGCTACGTGTAGAGTCCACCAAGTTGGCACCTCGCTTTTTGGGCCCCTTTAAAGTTCTTGAGCAGGTGAACCCGGTGGTTTACCGCCTAGCCCTTCCGCCTCGCCTTGGTATCACCGACACCTTTCACGTTTCCCTCCTGAAACCCGTGGCCATTTCCCGGTTTTCCGAGTCATCTGCCGGGACGTCGGGTTCATCTACCGACGATCATGAGGTGAACGCCATTGTTGGGTGCAAGGTGGTACGAGGCAAAAAATTTTATTTGGTGGATTGGAGGGGTTATGGGCCTGAGGATACGTCCTGGGAGCCTGCCGAGCATGTTCAGCTCCACAGCTCATCGCTGCCTTTGAGCGCAGCGAGGCCCAAAGAAGGGGGCCCTAGGAGGGGGGGTAATGTTAGGGTTCGTGTTATGTTTCGGTAGCTAAGGAGGACAGGAACAACAGCAGGGCAGCCGAACACCTGAGATGTTGGTAACTGATGGGTTGCAGATTCCTAAACTAACGACACAACTAGAGGTAGCCGTGGAGCGTTCCTACGTTGATCCTAGACGCCTCGTCACAGCCTGAGAGATAACTACACCTAAAGGCAGAAAGATGAAAGCTATCTGCCCCGGAGCAGATCCCCAAAGAAAATAGGAAGCCCCCAAACATATAATGGCGGTTAGACAAGATAAAAATACAAACATAGGCAGAAAATAGACTGAGCAAACGCTGGGGCCACAAGCTGACTAAATAGGATGGGACAGGAGAGATTTCTTTCTGCAACTCAGAAAACCCTACAAAAATCCAACATTTCTGATTACAAAAATACTGAGATCACACGATCTCGCCACCCACTAAATCAGATCTCAGTGTGAACAAAAACCAAGCCGCAGCCGCTGAAAAAACAGGAAAAAGCAAATGAGCAAATAGCAGTGGCTGCAGAAAAACTGTGAGGAGCTCAGGCCCCAGGAGGGGACCTGGCTGACCACCACAAAAGTGCAGAAAACAATGCAAAAAGCAAGCACAAAATGAAAAGCAAAAAAATATCTTATCTGAAAGCAGGAGATGCAGGCAAGACTCCAGCAAACTTCCAAATGAACCAGGAACCACAATTGAGACAAGAACAATTGATCACCGGCAACCATCATGGGAGGGAACCTCCCTTATATCAGACCAGTCCGTGATTCCAGATTGCCACTCCTCGCTGAAAGGTTCAGTACTGTCTGTAACCACCAGAGGGAGCCTCTGCTCAGAAACCATCTCTATCACATTCATAACAGATTCGAGTTCCCGCTGCTGGACAAGGGGAGTCTCGAACCAGTCCCGCTGCGGTCCCCCATCCATGTCCGGCTGCAGTGGAGCCTGCTCGGCAGAGACGTCCGTCCCAGCGTCTTGCCCATTCCAGTACTGTGCAGAGACTTGCTGCTGCTCCTCCTGGATCTTCTATTATAGCCAGTGCTGGAGCAGACGTCTTTGGGATGAAGTCCTGCGTTTACCCTTCTGAGCATGCCCAGGGTAAGATCTCTCATTGGAGATCAGGGGTCACATGTTCAGGTACTGCAGCAGCTCCTATTGGTCCGCCAGGAAGGTCCTGAAAATACATGTGTTTTGGAACAGTTTCTCATTGGTCCTTTTTCTGGCAGGTCCTGTAGCTGTTACTATAAAAGGGTGGCATGGCTGGGCCGCCATGCGCTAGTATCAAATCTGTTATGTGCTTGCGCCAGTGAGGTCATGTATGCATGTGGTTAGGTCTGGCTGAAATAAGCCCCTAAAATACCGGCACCTCCAGTGAGGAGATTGTATGCACGTGTTCAGGGCTCGGCTGAAAACGCCATTAGAATACCAGCTACTCCGGTGAGGAGATAGTTGCTTGTGTTCTGACTGCATGACCTCAGACTGCAATCCGCTTAGCAGTCATCTGTGTTCCCTGTGAGTCTAACAGGACACAGTCTTTTTCTCAGCGGCTCTGTGACGCAACAGGGTTCGCTTTATAACGCTGGTTCAGCGCCCTAGCGTTTTACTTTGCGGCTCACTGAAGCTAAGTTAGTTCGCACTTATCGCCATATAGCACTGTGGCATTCCCGTTAGCGGCTCTGGGGATTAACAGAGTTCGCACTAACTGCCACAGCGTGCTACGGCATTTATTTTAGCGACTCTGCGGGATAACAGAGTTCGCTACTTTCGCCATCTTACTAGCAGCGGGCTTCGCCTGCACGGTGGACCCCGGGCTGCGAACGCACCTCTCTACTATATCTATTAGGCCGGGATCACACATGCGAGTAAGTCGTCCGACACTCGCATGTGAAATCCCAGCTCTGGCGCCGGCACTCGGGAGTGGAGCGAGCGACTGCATAGAACTACATGCAGCCGCTGGCTCCACTCCTGAGTGCCGGCGCCAGAGCTGGGATTTCACATGCGAGTGTCGGACGACTTACTCGCATGTGTGATCCCGGCCTTAGGTGTGTTCCGCAGACCCTAACAACGGGTGGCATCATGAACACTTTATTACAAACTTTATTATCACTTTGTCACTATCCCTTTTATTGGACTCCCAGGGCCACGGACCGGGTCACTGCTGCTGTGACACTTCCCCTTTAAGAAGCGGTCAGGTACTGAGTATCCCCACTGCCCTGGCGGGCGATCCAAATGTGCCATGCCACACAGCTAGGTCAATCAATGTGTGGATGAAGGACCAACACATGAAATCCCTGTCATAGCCAGCCCAATCTCCAGACCTGAACACCATTTAAAACATCTGGAATGTAATCAAGAGGAAGATGGATAGTCACAAGCCATCAAACAAAGAAGAACTGCTTACATTTTTGTACTAGGAGTGGCATAAGGTCACCCAAAAGCAGTGTGAAAGACTAGTGGAAAGCATGCCAAGACGCATGAAAGCTGTGATTAAAACTCATGGTTATTCCACAAAATATTCATTTCTGAACTCTTCCTGAGTTAAAACATTCGAATTGTTGTTTCTAAATTATTATGAACCTGTTTTCTTAGCATTATTTGAGGTCTGCAATACAAAATTTATTGTTTGGAAATTCGGAGACATGTTGTCAGTAGTTTATAGAATAAAAGAGCAATTTACATTTTACTCAAAAATATACCTATAAAGAGAAAAATCAGACAAACTGAAAATTTTGCAGTGGTCTCTTAATTTTTGCCAGAGCTGTAGGGTCAATCTGCAGGTAAATAGTGTTTAAAGCCTGGTTAGTCGGCTTACTGGAAAAGTGTTGGCTACAGGGAGAAAATTACATTTTATCCTCCCTTCTGCCACTCGCTTCCAATCATAGTGGCAGTTTAGGAGCAGTTCCAGTCAGCTGTGACTACAAAGTGAACGTGCTTTAATAACTTGCCAGCACTTTGTGACATGTTCCTTAGAGCTTCAGGTTTCTGCTGGGCCTAATGAGATGGCCAAGATGGCAGCAACCCATCAGCAACCCGCAACTGTGTCACAGGGAAGCTGATGGGAGCTGATGAGTACATGCACTGGCCATCATACTAATTGTCACTGTCAGTCACTGACAAGATCTTTTAAAAAGTCAAAGGGGGATATCTGGGACTTTGTCAAAAAAAAAGAAAAAAAATTGTGCCTAAGCAGTAATAGGTAGGTTGTTGCAACCTACCTGCCTGTTGGGTGGCATAGAGCGGTCACAGATGGCTCCTGCCTGCGATTCACAAGATTCAGTCAAGTCAACAGAGGAGAGGCTTCTTTTCATCTTTGCTCTGTTGAACGGGAGGATTGCCGTTGTCATTCTGATTGATAGAAAGTAGTTGCTATTTACTAGTCTTCACCAGCACAGATTGTCACAGACCGCTCCTGCCTGCAATTCAGCGGCTTCCATCACGTCAAAAGAGCAGACGGCTTGTTTTCCTCTCTGCACTGTTGACAGTGAGGTACTGCTGGTGACATGCTGATTGACAGGCGGCTCACCGAGTTATGGAGCCAGCTGTCAATCAGAATGACAACAACAATCCTGCCCATTCAATAGAGCAGAGAGGAAAAGAAGCCCCTGCTCTGTTGACGTGATGGAGGTCGCTGAATCCAGGCAGGAGCCGTCTGTGACCGCTCTGTGCCGCATAACAGGCAATTAGGTAGCAACTACCTGCCTGTTAGTGCTTAGGCATAATTTTTTTCTTTTTTTAACAAATTCCCAGATATCTGCTTTAAAACAGCTGCAACTGAGGTGAGCTCTGATCACTGTTGTTACAGGCAGATGTCGGCTATGTATGACAGCCAACATCTGCTCAGGACGGTGCGTGGTCAGCTCCTCAGCACGCTATGTATAACAGCCAGCATCTGCATGGTACGGAGCGGGGTCAGCTCCTGAGCCGACTATGTATAACAGCCAGCATCTGCATGGTACGGAGTGGGGTCAGCTCCTGAGCCGACTATGTATGACAGCCAACATCTGCTCAGGACGGTGCCAGGTCAGCTCCTCAGCCCGCTATGTATAACAGCCAGCATCTCCATGGTACAGAGCGGGGTCAGATCCTTAGCCCGCTATGTATGACAGCCAACATCTGCTCAGGACGGTGCCGGGTCAGCTCCTCAGCCCGCTATGTATAACAGCCAGCATCTCCATGGTACAGAGCGGGGTCAGATCCTCAGCCCGCTATGTATAACAGCCAGCATCTGCTCAGGACGGTGCCGGGTCAGCTCCTCAGCCCACTATGTATAACAGCCAGCATCTGCTTGGTACGGAGCAGGGTCAGCTCCTGAGCTGACTATGTATAACAGCCAACATCTGCTCAGGACAGTGCCGTGTCAGCTCCTCAGCCCGCTATGTATAACAGCCAACATCTGCTCAGGACGGTGCCGGGTCAGCTCCTCAGCCCGCTATGTATAACAGCCAGCATCTGCTTGGTATGGAGCGAGGTCAGCTCCTGAGCTGACTATGTATAACAGCCAAAATCTGCTCAAGACGTTGCCGGGTCAGCTCCTCAGCCCGCTATGTATAACAGCCAACATCTGCTCAGGACGGTGCCGGGTCAGCTCCTCAGCCTGCTATTGTCAGGGACACCGCACTATACTTGCTCACTGAGCCAGTGCGTGTGTCCTGAGTGAACAAACTATGCCCAAAGATACCTGTAGCAGAGCCGCAGCAGGGATGACGTGTGTTTCTGAGGAACAGGACCTTCCACATGTGACTGCTAGTGGGCGGAGCCAGCCACACGTCTCTCAGAGGCAGTAGTAGCAGATAGAGAATGCTTCAGACCAAAGGACCTGCAGGCACGTGACTGCTAGTGGGCGTGGCCTAAGATCCAGAGAGCTATGAGGTGGAGGAAAACTCCTAGAAGGGTAACTACGGGACACAGTTACCAAGGGGCATATACAGAACGGATAATCAGGACGTAGCCAAGGGGTCATACATGTGTAGCCCAGCTGCGCTTGGTGCCACATGTTACCCTGGAGGATGCATGGAAGGTAATTCACAATCACCCGATATTCATTCACACTCCACATTTTCCTGGTGCCACCAGAGGGAGCCCTTTAGAATACGCAGGTATATAAGGGTGTGGAGAGATAGAGCAGTGAGATGAAGGCAGTCTAGCTGAACGTTAGCTAGTCGTTGGTCGTACCTCAGAGAGACGAGCCGAGAGGAAAGTTACCTCAGAACGTGCGGACTGATAGTTCCCTAGGGAAGTGGAAAGTGACTCTCGAAGTGAGCATAGATCAGTCTGACAGAAGGTCCTGATAGCTACTTCGGACAGAGCCTAAGAAGGAAGTGAAGGAAAGGGAACTGCAGTATTTGTAAGACCGAGTCAACTGAGGTATTGTTAGAGAGGGAGCGTGCCGACGCTTGGAGAGCGGTGAAGAGAAGGAAGCTGACATCTACTGCTGCTTGTGCTTATGTTAAAGGTGTGAGTAGGACGACAGGCAAGTGGAAAAGGGAAAGAGAGAGTGACTGAGGATGAATAGCA
This sequence comes from Oophaga sylvatica, assembly GCA_033576555.1. Lineage (NCBI taxonomy): Eukaryota > Metazoa > Chordata > Amphibia > Anura > Dendrobatidae > Oophaga > Oophaga sylvatica. Next base: position 428,011,788 of record JARQOD010000006.1, on the reverse strand, counting down.
ATGATGGCTTACCTCCACTCTGCACTACGGGACACCGGGTCCGAACTTGCTAGAACCTTCACGGCTAGTGGGAAAAACCGGAGACCCTGCTGGACTTCAGGTCACAGAGGGACCCAACAGTGCTGATACGTAACCGGGGTCAGGAAGAACAGGAGTCTAGCAGGACACTGCAGATAGAGACTTATGTTATGTTTCGGTAGCTGAGGAGTGCAGGCAAAAAAGGCAATACACCAGAGCAGTTGGAATCTATGAGATTGCAGTACCCTGACTAACCACCACAACTAGAGGCAGCCGTGGAGCGTTCCTACGTTGGTCCTAGACGCCTCATCACAGCCTGAGAAACTAACTACACCTAAAGATAGATATAGGAAAGCTATCTGCCCCGGAGCAGAACCCCAAAGAACATAGAAAGCCCCCAAACATGTAATGGCGGTTAGACAAGAAGAAATACTGACACAGACAGAAAATAGTATGAGCAAACGTTGGGGCCCAAACTAACTAAATAGAAAAGGATAGGAAGGGTACTTACTGCAATCCCAGAAAACCCTGAAAAGCACCAACTCTACTAATTTCAAAAACACCTGAGATCACACCATCTCTACCACCTAAATTAGTTCTCTGGTGTAACAAAATCAAAACAGCAGCCACTGAAAAAACTGGAAAAAGCAAAAGTACAAACATCAGTGGCTGAACTAAACTGAGAGGGCAAAAGCCCCCGGAGGGGACCCTGAAGGCCCCCACAGAAATGCAGGACAAAATGCAAAAATCAAGCACAAAAACAAAAAGAAGAAAATGTCTTATCTGTTAGCAGGAGATGCAGACACGACACAGCAGGCTACAAGGGAAACAGGAATCAAGGATAGAGACCAGAACAATTGATCACCGGCAACCCTGATGGGAAGGTGACTCCCTTATATAAGACCAGTCAGTAACACCTGATTCCCAATCCTCACAATCTTCACAATCTTCACTGGACAGACCAGTACCGCTTGTAACCACCAGAGGGAGCCCCTGCTCAGAACTCATCTCAAGCCAATTCACAACAGTACCCCCCCCTTGAGGAGGGGTCACCGAACCCTCATTTGAGCAACCAGGTCGGTCAGGATGAGTTCTATGGTACGCACGGATGAGTCTCCTAGCATGGATGTCCGAAGCAAACACCCAAGAATTGTCTTCCTGACCATAACCTCTCCACTTAACCAAATACTGGAGTTTCCGTCTAGAAAAACGAGAATCTAATATTTTCTCAACCACATACTCCAGATTGCCCTCAACCAAAACAGGGTCAGGAGGCACAGCAGCAGGAACCACTGGCTCAACAAACCTCTTCAACAAGGACTTGTGGAACACGTTATGGATCTTAAATGTCCCTGGAAGAAGCAAACGAAAAGAAACAGGATTAAGAATCTCCATGATCTTATAAGGTCCAATGAACCTAGGCTTAAATTTAGGAGATGCTACTCTCATAGGAATATTTTTTGAGGACAACCAGACCAAGTCCCCTACTTTAAACCGAGGACCATCAGTCCTATGCCGGTTAGCAAACCGCTGGGCCCTCTCCTGAGAGAGGGACAACCTCTCCACTACCTGGTCCCAAATCTGTTGCATACGCTCCACAACAGAGTCAACACCTGGACAGACAGAAGCCTCCGTCTGTCCTGAAGAAAATCGAGGGTGAAACCCAGAATTACAGAAAAACAGAGACATCAAAGTGGCAGAGCTAGCCCTATTATTAAGAGCAAACTCAGCCAAAGGCAAAAAAGAGACCCAGTCATCCTGATCAGCAGACACAAAGCATCTTAGATAAGTCTCCAATGTCTGGTTTGTTCTCTCAGTTTGACCATTGGTCTGAGGATGAAATGCCGAGGAGAAAGACAATTGAACACCCAGTTTAGAACAAAAAGTCCTCCAAAATCTGGAAACAAACTGGACTCCTCTGTCAGACACTATGTTCTCAGGAATGCCGTGTAAACGAACCACGTGCTGAAGGAACAACGGCACCAATTCAGAGGAGGAAGGCAACTTAGGTAATGGCACAAGATGTATCATCTTGGAAAACCTATCACAAATCACCCAGATGGCGGTCATTCTCTGAGAAACAGGAAGGTCGGAAATGAAATCCATAGAGATATGGGTCCATGGTCTCTTGGGCACAGGCAATGGCATCAACAAACCACTAGAGCAAGAGCAAGGCTTGGAGCGAGAGCAAGTCCCGCAGGACTGCACAAATTCCCTGACATCACGAGACAAGGTAGGCCACCAAAAGGACCGACTAACCAAGTCTCTGGTACCAAAAATTCCGGGATGCCCAGCCAACGCGGAACAATGAATCTCAGACATCACACTCTTTTTCCACTGGTCCGGGACAAACAATTTTCCAACAGGGCAGCGCTCGGGCCTATCCTCCTGACACCCCTCCAGAGCAAGTCTCAAATTAGGTGAGATGGCGGAAAGAACTAACCCTCTTTCAAAATAACAGAAGGATCAGATAACTCAGGAGAGTCCGCAAGGAAGCTCCTCGAGAGGGCATCCGCCTTAACATTCTTAGTGCCAGGAAGAAAGGAAACCACAAAATTAAAACGTGTGAAAAACAAGGCCCACCTGGCCTGTCTAGGATTGAGTCGCTTGGCAGATTCCAGATAAACCAGATTCTTATGGTCAGTAAGGACCACCACCTGATGTTTGGCTCCCTCCAGCCAATGTCTCCACTCTTCAAAAGCCCACTTCATGGCCAATAACTCCCGATTACCCACGTCATAATTACTTTCAGTAGGAGAAAATTTTCGAGAGAAAAAGGCACAAGGGTTACTTTTAGAGGTCTCTGGATCTCTTTGGGACAAAACGGCACCTGCCCCAATTTCAGAGGCATCAACCTCCACCTGAAATGGCAGAGAAACATCAGGCTGCCGTAGAACAGGAGCAGAAGTGAATCTTTGCTTAAGTTCCTGAAATGCAGAGACTGCCTCAGGAGGCCAATTCACCACATCAGAACCCTTTTGGTCAAATCAGTTAATGGTTTAACAATAACCGAGAAATTACCAATAAATTTACGATAAAAATTGGCAAAACCCAAAAATCTTTGAAGAGCCTTTAATGAAGTAGGTTGGACCCAATCACAGATGGCCTGAACCTTGACCGGGTCCATTTCAATAACAGATGGGGACAAAATGAATCCCAGAAATGAGATCCTCTGTACGCCAAAAAGACACTTTGATCCCTTCACATACAGAGCATTCTCTCTCAAAATCTGGAATACAGTTCGAAC
>JARQOD010000006.1:427972293-428008423 GCA_033576555.1 Oophaga sylvatica | reverse complement strand
TCTGAGGACATCAGAACTGCTATTATTAGCAAACCCAAACTTCCAAAGTGTATAAAGCCATATCCAAAGACCTTGGTATCCCAGTTTCAACAGTGCGCAATGTTATTAAGAAGTTTGCCAAGCATGTAACCGTCAAGAACCTTCCTGGACGAGGGGGGAAAGAGGAAAATTGACAAGAGATGTCTTCAAAGGTTGGTGCGAATGGTGGAAAAAACACCGCATCAAACATTCAAAGACCTGAAGGCCAACCTAGAACAGTCTGGGGTCATGATTTTAACAAGTACCATACACTGCCCACTAAAACAAGCAGAGCTTTATAGGCAAAGTCCAGGGAAGAAAGCATTGCTGAAAAAAAAAGATAAAAAAAAGGCACGGCTGATCTTCACCAAAGAGTACCTTGACAAAGCACAATCATTCTGTGAAAATGTTTTGAATGAAATGAAAGAAAAATAGAGTTTTTTGGCAATACAAAGCCACAGTTTGTTTACAGATGGCTTAATGAAGCTTATAAGGATAAGAACAGCCTACCAACAGTTAAGCATGGTAGAGGATCCATAATGCTGTGGGGTTGCTTTGCTGCATCTGGTACTAGAAGCCTTGACTGCATCATAGGAATCATGAATTTAGAGAATTATCAAGAGATTTTAGAGGGAAATGTCCTACCTAGTGCATGAAGACTTGGTTTTAGTCGAAGATCATGGGTCCTCCAGCAAGACAATGACCCAGAGCACACATCCAAAAGTCCACAGGAATGGTTGAAAAGAAAAAAAATGGACTGTTTTAAAATGGCCATCAATGACTTCCATCTCATTGAAAATCTTTAGGGTGAGCTGAAATCTGCTATTGGGAAAATGAACCCTGCAAACATTCAAGAGCTTGAACAAACTGCAAAGGAAGAGTGGGAGAAAATACCAGTTGAGAAGTGCAAGAACCTTACGGATGACTACAAGAAACGTTTGGAGGCTGTCATCAATACCAAAAAGTGTGCAACCAAATATTAATCAGGGGTGCCTTTATTGCTATACATGCTGTTTATTCTGTTTCTCCTTTGAAATTACAACATGTTTGTTGAAAAACAATGTTTTATTGTTGTATTACTTTGGACCACTAATTAAAAAATCCTGAGGATATAACTATGGTACATTTTAATTTATTTCTGAAGATATTGTACAGTCTGTGAAAAAAATGAAGGAGTGCCAATAATGGTGAGTAGGACTCTATGCCAGCCAGCCTTCACTATCAGTATTGTATGAGCCTGAGGAAGGCGCTGGATCAGCTCCGTAACGCGTAGCTCGAATAAAGAAGTTTTTTTTATCAGTTTCTTTCTCTCAGTTTTTGTTGGTGCTATTAATCCAAAGAAAACCTCCTTTATATTTTTATTTTCTATTAACTGAATGTGGAAGTGAGTGGAGCAGGGCTAAACACTTAAAAGAAGAAAAGTTGCAGGCTTAGAAACCCAGTGATGCCAAGAATGCAGCTCTAGAGTCCTGAGAATGGAGACCTGTCTTAAATGAAATGGAGGTGCAAACCGTGCTTCATTCAATGACGAAGAGACTGTTGGAAATAGTGGCGTGCTGTACTTGGCTTTTACTGGTCTTTCCATAGACAATGAATGGAACAGAGGTTGAACATGTGCATCTCCACTACATTAAAGAAGCACTCCTCCTCCTGCTCCTCCTTCTCCTGCTCCTCCTCCTTCTCCTCCTCCTGCTCCTCCTCCTGCTCCTCCTCCTTCTCCTGATCCTCCTCCTTCTCCTCCTCCTGCTCCTCCTCCTGCTCCTCCTCCTTCTCCTTCTCCTCCTTCTGCTCCTCCCAGCAAACTTTTTATCCTTTTAGTATATTGCAGTCATCATATTATATAGCATTGTGTACTTAAAATTGCTCATTCTGCCTTTCTACCCAGCTAATTCTTCTCTTTTCCATTAGGTCTATGATATCACGTGATTAATAACTGACGAGCTGAATCCTTCTAAGTTCTACGAGGAAGCAGCTGAATCAGGAGGTGAAGAGGGGAAAGATTTCTGCGCGGGAAAAAGACTTCCTGTTTCTACATAGAGCAGAGAAAAGAGAATAACTTCCTGGGTAGAAAGGCAGAATGAGTAATTGTAAGTACACAGTGATCTATAATATGATGGCTGTAATATATGAAAAGGAAAAAACTTTGATGGGAGGAGGAGTGCTTCTTTAAAGATGGAGCTTTGCAGATCCCTATTCCTAGGGTTTCAGAACACTGTTCTTGTGATAATCAGGAGTCCCAAGGATCAGCAACTTATCTCCTATCCCCTACGAATTTAGGAAAACAAGGATACCCATCTTTATTAAGGGTATCCTTAATATACATTTAGAAGTTTGATTATGGTCGTACAAATGAAATTTTCACCTTTAAATAGATCCAAGTGGAAAAAAACAACAACAAGATAAAGTCTACAGGGTGCACTATCACTGTAATTAATGATCATTAGGAGTAGTAGTTCAGATATTTATCAAGCGACTTTTACAAGCACTTCATTACTGTTGGACATTGCTGACAAACATCCTCATCGCTAAAATAAGCATGAGCAAATAAATAAATAAACAATGCGAATAAGAACTTCAAATACCCCATGCACATGTTGTGGCCTTTATATTATTAGGTCATGATAATTATCAAGCGACTTTACTGGCACTTGTTAACTATCGTCATGTTCTACATATATTCCAATGGTAGTATTGACCCGCCTTAAACCCAATTCATATCTGAAACAATCCCACCACTTACTATGAGTAATTTATAAAAATGTCATCTTCTTATGTGGCAGAAGTAATTTTAGACTACATTTGTACCCCCTATAGCTATGACTCTGACTCTGGATAACTGCAGTGTTGCTTTTTAATGAATCGTCATCGTCACAAAGTGGAGCTACTAAGATATTGGACAGATCCCCAGCGATCAGATATATTTCTACCTGTAAATGATCTGTTTTCCTGCAGCTCCCCTACAGGGAAAATGAAGTATTACACCGTGTTAATTCTCACACTCCATAATGCAGGATTGCTCATCCAGAGATTGCTCAAAGTAACTAGTCTCCACTTTATAAAGGAGATGATGATCCTGAACACAGAATGCCCTCAGTTTACTCAAAGTTTCCCCAAAGCGTATAGAAAATGCAAAATCTCACATAGAAGCCATTGATTTTTCTTCGTATTATACTTTGAGTTGCTCTCCCGCCTCTATTGACTGATCCCTTCTACTTAAACAGATTACCAGGCTTACAGTACCCTTGTAAATATAGAGCTTTCACTCGCCGTCCAGTTCTGGGCCATTAACGCAGCAGAACTGAACGTACCTGCCAGGCATCTGCTCCCCGGTAAACCTGCAGCAATGACGTTGTGCAATAACCCATTTCACTGTACAAGTCGCACATGACCAGGAATTGATTGTGGAAAATGACCATGGGAAATGAGGTTGGAGAATGAAAATTTGCCGTCTCTGTCGTAATCTTTCCCACAGCAGCAGGGAGATGTCGATTTCCCCGGCAGCTCATGGAAAATAAAGTCATGCTACATTTGGCTGGAAGCACATAAAATGCAGAGAAAGTTAGGAGACAGACAGATCGTTACGGGGACAACTTTCCAATCTGTACGTTCGCTTCATACTGTATATTTCACACTGCAGTTTAGTTGGCATTGACTATAATTGAACGACTGCCAACGTTGAATAAAAAGCCTGATAGAGCCGACAGGAGGGAAAGTTCTAGTGTTGTTGGTTCCACATTGTTCTCACCAATGGTGACGGTAACAGTGATCCGATATTAATGGCAGTTACAGAAATATTCCATCTGTACTAAAACAATTTACAGGTTATAGCATGATATTTAGATGAGATGTTGAGCCTACAGAGCTGCACTCATTCTGCTGCAGGAGTCATTGTGTACATACCTTACATTACTTATCCTGTACTGATCCTGAGTTACATCCTGTATTATATCACAGAGCTGCACTCACTATTCTGCTGGTGCAGTCACTGTTTACATACTGTTGTGAATAGGCTGGAAATGAGTTCTGAGCAGAAGCTCCCTCTGGTGGTTACAAACGGTACTGGACTGTCCAGTGAAGATTGTGAGGATTGGGAATCAGGTGTTACTGACTGGTCTTATATAAGGGAGTCACCTTCCCATCAGGGTTGCCGGTGATCAATTGTTCTGGTCTCAATCCTTGATTCCTGTTTCCTTGGAAGCCTGCTGTGTTGTGTCTGAATCTCCTGCTAACAGATAAGACATTTTCTTCTTTTTGTTTTTGTGCTTGATTTTTGCATTTTGTCCTGCACTTCTGTGGGGGCCTTCAGGGTCCCCTCGGGGGGCTTTTGCCTCTCAGTTCAGTTCAGCCACTGATGTTTGTACATTTGCTTTTTCCAGTTTTCTCAGTGGCTGCTGTTTTGTTTTTGGTTACACCAGAGAACTAATTTAGGTGGTAGAGGTCGTGTGATCTCAGGTGTTTTTGAAATTAGTAGAGTTGGTGCTTTTCAGGGTTTTTTGGGATTGCAGTAAGTGCCCTTCCTATCCTTTTCTATTTAGTAAGTTTGGGCCCCAACGTTTGCTCATACTATTTTCTGTCTGTGTCACTATTTCTTCTTGTCTAACCGCCATTACATGTTTGGGGGCTTTCTATGTTCTTTGGGGATCTGCTCCGGGGCAGATAGCTTTCCTCTTTCTATCTTTAGGTGTAGTTAGTTTCTCAGGCTGTGACGAGGCGTCTAGGACCAACGTAGGAACGCTCCACGGCTACCTCTAGTTGTGGTGGTTAGTCAGGGTACTGGAATCTCATAGTTTCCAACTGCTCTGATGTATTTCCTTTTTGCCTGCTCTCCTCAGCTACCAAATCATAACAGTATCACCGGCCTAAACTGAAAATTATATGGTACTCACAGAAGGGAAAAATATTGTGAAAGAAAAAAGTTGTCAGAGTTGTCAGAGATTTTTTTTTTTCTGTTTGTTGCATTTTTTTTTTCCCTCTGTATCTCTGGGTGCTGAGGAGGATTTTTTTTTTCTCTCAATGGAGTTTGCACAGTTGTCTGGCCGTGTGGATCAGCTTGCCACTGAAGTTCGGAGTATTGCTACCTATCTTGCTAGGTTGCCTGTTGTGGAACCTAGGATTCCCATGCCAGATTTGTTTTTAGGGGATCGAGCTAAGTTTCTGAATTTCAAAAATAACTGTAAATTGTTTTTTGCCTTAAAATCTAAGTCCTCAGGGAACGCAGCGCAGCAGGTTCAAATTGTCATCTCTCTCCTGCGTGGCGACCCTCAGGATTGGGCTTTTTCCCTGACACCTGGGATCCTGTTTTGAGTGATGTTGATGCGTTTTTTCAGGCTTTGGGGTTATTGTACGATGAGCCTAATGTCACTGATCAAGCTGAAAAAACTTTGTTGGCATTAAGTCAGGGGCTTGAGGACGCTGAGTTATACTGTCAGAGATTCCGTAGGTGGGCAGTCCTGACCAAATGGAATGACGACGCTTTGGCAGCTCTTTTTCGGAAGGGACTGTCAGATAAAGTAAAGGATGTTATGGTGGGATTCCCTGTTCCCTCTGGTCTCAATGATTCTATGTCATTAGCGATTCAAATTGACAGACGTTTGCGTGAGCGGAAGGGTATGCGTGGAATGGTGTTGCCTTGTGAGCCTGCTTCTGAATCCATGCAGTGTGATAGAGTGGTTTCTGGGGCATAGCGTCATGAATTTCGAAAGCGCAATGGGTTATGTTTCTACTGTGGTGATGCCTCTCATGCTATTTCTGTCTGCCCTAAGCGGGGAAGACGTTTTGCTCGCTCAGTTGTCTTGGGTAGTGTTCAAAACTAAGTTTTTGTTAACTGTTACTCTGATATGCTCTCTGTCCTCATTTTCTGCTCAGGCTTTTGTTGATTCTGGAGCAGCTATTAACTTGATGGATTTTGATTTTGCTAAACGTTGTGGGTTTCCCTTGATACCCCTACGGAAGTCTATTCCCCTACTGGGGATCGATTCTACCCCTTTGGCTGAGAATAAACCTCAGTTCTCTACTCAGGTGATAATGAGGGTAGAACCTGATCATCAGGAGAGTTGCAAATTTTTGGTTCTGTATAATCTGCATGACATTATCGTACTGGGTTTCCCTTGGTTACAGTCTCATAATCCTGTTTTGGATTGGAAATCTGTGTCTGTTACCAGTTGGGGCTGCAATGTGTTAATACCAACACTCCTGTTTTTTCTGCCTCCCCCCAGGCTCAGGATGTTCCTGACTTTTTGATTGATTTTTCTGATGTGTTTAGCGAAAGTAAATCTGCATCCTTACCTCCCCATAGGAGCTATGACTGCGCTATTGAATTAGTGCCTGGTAGTAAATTCCCTAAAGGTCGCCTTTTTAACTTGTCTGTACCTGAACATGACGCTATGCGGTCTTATATCAAGGATCATTGGAGAAGGGTCATATCAGACCATCCTCTTCACCCTTAGGTGCCGGTTTTTTCTTTGTGGCCAAAAAGGATGGTTCATTAAGGCCGTGTATTGATTATCGTCTCTTGAACAATATTACTGTGAAATATCAATATCCGTTACCCTTGATCTCTGATCTGTTTTCCAGGGTGAAAAACGCTACTTGGTTTACCAAGCTTGACCTCAGGGGGCATATAACCTTATTCGCATTAAGCATGGGGATGAATGGAAGACGGCATTTAATACCCCTGAAGGGCATTTTGAGTACCTTGTGATGCCCTTTGGGCTCACTAATGCTCCTTCTGTCTTCCAGTCCTTCATGAATGACATTTTCAGGGATTTTGTGGATAAATTTCTGATTGTTTATTTGGATGATATCTTGATTTTTTCCAATGACTGGGACTCTCATGTGAAACATGTTCGGACTGTGTTCCAGATTTTGAGAGAGAATGCTCTGTATGTGAAGGGATCAAAGTGTCTTTTTTGGCGTTCAGAGGATCTCATTTCTGGGTTTCATTTTGTCCCCATCTGTTATTGAAATGGACCCGGTCAAAGTTCAGGCTATCTGTGAGTGGGTCCAACCTACTTCTTTAAAGCTCTTCAAGATCTTGGTTTGCCAATTTTATCTTAACCCCTTCACCCCAAGGGTGGTTTGCACGTTAATGACCGGGACAATTTTTACAATTCTGACCACTGTCTCTTTATGAGGTTATAACTCTGGAACGCTTCAACGGATCTTCGCGATTCTGAGATTGTTTTCTCGTGACATATTGTACTTCATGTTAGTGGTAAAATTTCTTCCATATAACTTGCGTTTATTTTTGAAAAAAACGCAAATATGGCGAAAATTTTGAAAATTTAGCAATTTTCAAACTTTGAATTTTTATTCCCTTAAAACAAAGAGTTATGTCACACAAAATAGTTAAGAAATAACATCTCCCACATGTCTACTTTACATCAGCACAATTTTGGAACCAAAATTTTTTTTTCTTAGGAAGTTATAAGGGTTAAAAATTGACCAGCGATTTCTCATTTTTACAACAAAATTTACAAAGCCATTTTTTTTAGGGACCACCTCATATTTGAAGTCACTTTGAGGGGTCTATATAGCAGAAAATACCCAAAAGTGACACCATTCTAAAAACTGCACCCTTCAAGGTACTCAAAACCACATTCAAGAAGATTATTAACCCTTCAGGTGCTTCACAGGAACTAAAGCAACGTGGAAGGAAAAAATGAATATTTAACTTTTTAGCCACAAAAATGATCTTTTACAAACTTTTTTTTTATTTTCACAAGGGTAAAAGGAGAAAATGGACAGATAAGGTTGTTATGCAATTTCTCCTGAGTATGACAATACCCCATATGTGGGGGAAAACCACTGTTTGGGCACACGGCAGAGCTCGTAAGGGAAGTAGCGCCGTTTGACTTTTCAAACTAAAATTGGCTGGAGTTGAGATTGGACGCCATGTCGCGCTTGGAGAACCTCTGATGCGCCTAAACAGTGGAAACCCCCCACAAGTGACACCATTTTGGAAACTAGACCCCCTAAGGTACTTATCTAGATCTGTTGTGAGCACTTTGAACCCCCAAGTGTTTCACAAAAGTTTATAATGCCTGGGTGTGAAAAAAAAAAAAAAAAATTCCACAAAAATGATTTTTTAGTCCTAAATTTTTGAATTTTCCCAAGGAAATTGGACCCCAAAAGTTGTTGTCCAATTTGTCCTGAGTACGCTGATACCCCATATGTGGGGGTGGAAAACTGTTTGGGCGCACGGCAGGGCTTGGAAAGGAAGTAGTAACGTTTTGGAATGCAGACGTTGATGGGGGTCATGTTCCGTTTGCAGTGCCCCAGATGAGCCTAAACAGTGGAAATCCCCCACAAGTGACCCCATTTTGGAAACTAGACCCCCTAAGGAACTTATCTAGATCTTTGGTGAGCACTTTGAACCCCCAAGTGCTTCACACAAGTTTATAATGCCCGGCATGAAAATAAAAAATCCTATTTTTTTCCCACAAAAATTATCTTTTAGTCACTAATTTTTTATTTTCCCAAGGGTATCAGGAGAAATTGGACCACATAAGTTGTTGTCCAATTTGTCCTGAGTACGCTGATGCCCCATATGTGGGGGGGAACCACTGTTTGGGCGCACGGCAGAGCTCGGAAGGGAAGGAGCACCATTTGACTTTTTCCAACCAAAATTGGCTGGAATTGAGATTGGATGCCATGTTGCATTTGGAGAGCCCCTGATGTGCCTAAACAGTGGAAACCCCCCACAAATGACCCCATTTGGGAAACTAGACCCCCTAAGGAACTTATCTAGATCTTTGGTGAGCAATTTGAACCCTCAAGTGCTTCACACAAGTTTATAACGTAGAGCCGTAAAGTTTAAAAATCATATTTTTTCCACAAAAATGATCTTTTCACCAGAATTTTTATTTTTCCAAGGGTAACAAGACTCCAAAAGTTATTGTGCAATTTGTCCTGAGTACACTGATACCCCATATGTGGGGGTATACCACTGTTTGGGTGCATGGCAGAGTTTGGAAGGGAAGGAGCGCCGTCTCACTTTTTCAACGCAGAATTGGCTGGACGCCATGTCGTGTTTGGAGAGCTCCTGATCTGCCTAAACAGTGGAAACCCCCCACAAATGACACCATTTTGGAAACTAGACCCCTCAAGGAACTTATCTAGATGTGTGGTGAGAACTTTGAACCCCCAGGTGTTTCACTAAAGTTTATAACGTACAGCCTTAAAATAAAAAATCCTTTTTTTTTTTACAAAAATGATTTTTTCGCCCCCAATATTTTATTTTCACAAGGGTAACAGAAGAAACTGGAACCCAAAAGTTGTTGTCCAATTTGTCCTGAGTACGCTGATACCCAATATGTAGGAGAAAACTACTGTATGGGTGCACGTCAGGGCTCGGAAGGGAAGTAGTGACATTTTGGATTGCAGACTTTGATGGAATGGTCTGGGGCGTCATGTCGCATTTGGAGAGCCCCTGATACGCCTAAACAGTGGAAACCCCCCACAAGTGACCCCATTTTGGAAAATAGACCCCACAAGGAACTTATCTAGATGTGTGGTGAGCACTTTGAACCCCGAAGTGCTTCACAGAAGTTTATAACGCACAGCCGTAAAAATAAAAAATCCTTTTTTTTTTTACAAAAATGATTTTTTTGCCCCCAATATTTTATTTTCACAAGGGTAACAGGAGAAATTGGACCCCAAAAGTTGTTGTCCAATTTGTCCTGAGTACGCGGATACCCAATATGTGGGAGAAAACTACTGTATGGGCGCATGTCAGGGCTCGGAAAGGGAAGTAGTGACGTTTTGGATTGCAGACTTTGATGGAATGGTCTGGGGGCGTCATGTCGCATTTGGAGAGCCCCTGATGCGCCTAAACAGTGGAAATCCCCCACAAGTGACCCCATTTTGGAAAATAGACCCCACAAGGAACTTACCTAGATGTGTGGTGAGCACTTTGAACCCCAAAGTGCTTCACAGAAGTTTATAACGCACAGCCGTAAAAATAAAAAATCCTTTTTTTTTTTACAAAAATGATTTTTTCACCCCCAATATTTTATTTTCACAAGGGTAACAGGAGAAATTGGACCCCAAAAGTTGTTGTCCAATTTGTCCTGAGTACGCTGATACCCAATATGTGGGAGAAAACTACTGTATGGGCGCATGTCAGGGCTCGGAAAGGGAAGTAGTGACGTTTTGGATTGCAGACTTTGATGGAATGGTCTGGGGGCGTCATGTCGCATTTGGAGAGCCCCTGATGCGCCTAAACAGTGGAAATCCCCAACAAGTGACCCCATTTTGGAAAATAGACCCCACAAGGAACTTATTTAGATGTGTGGTGAGCGCTATGAAGCCCCAAGTGCTTCACAGAAGTTTATAATGTACAGCCGTAAAAACAAAAAAATCTTATTTTTTTTACAAAAATAATATTTTCGCCCCCAGTTTTTTATTTTCCCAAGGGTAACAGAAGAAATAGGACAAATTTCACAATAACTCTTGGGGTCCAGAGTACGCTGATACCCCATATGTGGGGATAAACTACTGTTTGGACGCATGGCAGAGCTCAGAAGTGAAGGAACACCGTTTGACTTTTTCAAAGCAGAATTGGCTGGAATGGAGATCAGACGCCATGTCACATTTGGAGAGCCCCTGATGTGCCTAAACAGCGGAAACCCCCCAATTCTAACTCCAACCCTAACCCCAACACACCCCTAACCCTAGTCCCAACCCTAATCCCAACCCTAACCCTAATCCAAACTCTAACCCTAATCCTAACTTTAGCGCCAACCCTAACCCTAACTTTAGCCGAAACCCTAACCCTAACCCTAATGGGAAAATGGAAATAAATACATTTTTTTTATTTTATTATTTTTCCCTAACTAAGAGGGTGATAAAGGGGGGTTTGATTTTTTATTTATAGCGGTTTTTATGATTGACAGCTGTCACGCTAAAAGACGCTTTTTATTGCAAAAAGTAGTTTTTTGCATCGCCACATTTTGAGAGCTATAATTTTTGCATATTTTGGCCCACAATGTCATGTGAGGTCTTAATTTTTGCGGGACGAGGTGACGCTTTTATTGGTACCATTTTTGAGCAGTGACATTTTTTGATTGCTTTTTATTTCGATTTTTGGGAGGTTAGAATGAACAAAAATCAGCAATTCATGAATTTCTTTTGGGTGAGGCGTTTTTATTGTTCCGCGTGTGGTAAAATTGATAAAGCAGTTTTATTCTTCGGGTCAGTACGATTATGGCGATACCTCATTTATATAATTTTTTTATGTTTTGGCGCTTTTATAGAATAAAAACAATTTTATATAAAAAATAATTATTTTTGCATCGCTTTATTCTGCGAGCTATAACTTTTTTATTTTTTTGCTGATGATGCTGTGTGATGGCTTGTTTTTTGCGGGACAAGATGACGTTTTCAGCGGTACCATGTTTATTTATATCGGTCTTTTTGATCGCGTGTTATTCCACTTTTTGTTCAGCGGTATGATGATAAAGCACTGATTTTTTGCTTCGTTTTTATTTTTATTTTTTAAGGGGTTCACAAAAGGGGTTAACTAGTGGGACAGTTTTATAGGGGGGGTCGTTACGGACGCGGCGATACCATATATGTGTACTTTTATTGTTTTATTTTTTTTATTTACAATAAGTAATGAATTTATTGGGAATATTTTTTTTTTTTTTTTTTTTATTTTGGATTTTTTTTTACACATGTTTATTTTTACTTTTTTTTACTTTTTTACTTTGTCCCAGGGTGGGACATCACTGTATTTCATCAGATCGCTGGTGTGACAGTGTGCACAGCACTCTGTCACACCAGCGATGTGACAGGCAGTGCAGGACGCTTCCTCATGCCTGCTCTCGGCAGGCACTGAGGAAGCCGCCTCCCTCCAGGACCCCAGCGCCATCTTGGATCCGGGTCCTGGGAGGGAGGAAGCCCTCAGAGCAGCGCGATCACATCGCGCTGGTCTGAGGGTCTCAGGGGGCGCGCAGGGAGCCCCCACCCTGCGCGATCCTCCCCTGTGCCCCCAGTACACCGCGATCATGTTTGATCGCGGTGTGCAAGGGGTTAATGTGCCGGGAGCGGTCCGTGACCGCTCCTGACACACAGTCACGGGTGTCAGCTGTGATAATCAGCTGACACCCGGCGGCGATTAGCTGCGCTCCCTCCGGGAGCGCAGCTAATCGCCTATGACGTACTATCCCGTCCATGGTCAGAATGGCACGGGTTTTATGGACGGGATAGTACGTCTAATGTCAGAGAGGGGTTAAATTTATTTGTAATTTCTCTGTTATTGTTAAACCATTAACTGATTTGACCAAGAAGGGTTCTGATGTGGTGAATTGGCCTCCTGAGGCAGTCTCTGCATTTCAGGAACTTAAGCAGAGATTCACTTCTGCTCCTGTTCTACGGCAGCCTGATGTTTCTCTACCATTTCAGGTGGAGGTTGATGCCTCTGAAATTGGGGCAGGTGCCGTTTTGTCCAAAGAGATCCAGAGACCTCTAAAAGTAACCCTTGTGCCTTTTTCTCTCGAAAATTTTCTCCCACTGAACGTAATTATGACGTGGGTAATCGGGAGTTATTAGCCATGAAGTGGGCTTTTGAAGAGTGGAGACATTGACTGAAGGGTGCCAAACATCAGGTGGTGGTCCTTACTGACCATAAGAATCTAGTTTATCTGGAATCTGCCAAGCAACTTAATCCTAGACAGGCCAGGTGGGTCTTGTTTTTCACACGTTTTAATTTTGTGGTTTCATTTCTTCCTGGCACTAAAAATGTTAAGGCGGATGCCCTCTCGAGGAGTTTCCTGGCGGACTCTCCTGAGTTATCTGATCCTTCTGTTATTTTGAAAGAGGGTGTAGTTCTTTCCGCCATCTCGCCCAATTTGAGACTGGCTCTGGAGGGGTGCCAGGAAGATAAGCCCGAGCGCTGCCTGTTGGGAAATTGTTTGTCCCGGACCAGTGGAAAAAGAGTGTAATGTCTGAGATTCATTGTTCCGCGTTGGCCGGTCATCCCGGAATTTTTGGTACCAGGGACTTGGTTGGTCGGTCCTTTTGGTGGCCTACCTTGTCTCGTGATGTCAGGGAGTTTGTGCAGTCCTGCGGGACTTGCTCTTGCTCCAAGCCTTGCTCTCGTTCTAGTGATTTGTTGATGCCATTACCGGTGCCCAAGAGACCATGGACCCATATCTCTATGGATTTCATTTCCGACCTCCCTGTTTCTCAGAGAATGACCGTCATCTGGGTGATTTGCGATAGGTTTTCCAAGATGATACATCTTGTGCCATTACCTGAGTTGCCTTTCTCCTCTGAATTGGTGCCTTTGTTCCTTCAGCACGTGGTTCGTTTACACGGCATTCCTGAGAACATTGTGTCTGACAGAGGAGTCCAGTTTGTTTCCAGATTTTGGAGGACCTTTTGTTCTAAAATTGGTGTTCAATTGTCTTTCTCCTCGGCGTTTCATCCTCAGACCAATGGTCAAACTGAGAGAACAAACCAGACATTGGAGACTTATCTAAGATGCTTTGTGTCTGCTGATCAGGATGACTGGGTCTCTTTTTTGCCTTTGGCTGAGTTTGCTCTTAATAATAGGGCTAGCTCTGCCACTTTGATGTCTCCATTTTTCTGTAATTCTGGGTTTCACCCTCGATTTTCTTCTGGACAGATGGAGGCTTCTGTCTGCCCGGGTGTTGACTCTGTTGTGGAGCGTATGCAACAGATTTGGGACCAGGTAGTGGAGAGGTTGTCCCTCTCTCAGGAGAGGGCCCAGCGGTTTGTTAACCGGCATAGGACTGATGGTCCTCGGTTTAAAGTGGGGGACTTGGTCTGGTTGTCCTCAAGAAATATTCCTATGAGAGTGGCATCTCCTAAATTTAAGCCTAGGTTCATTGGACCTTATAAGATCATGGAGATTCTTAACCCTGTTTCTTTTCGTTTGCTTCTTCCAGGGACATTTAAGATCCATAACGTGTTCCACAAGTCCTTGTTGAAGAGGTTTGTTGAGCCAGTGGTTCCTACTACTGTGCCTCCTGACCCTGTTTTGGTTGAGGGCAATCTGGAGTATGTGGTTGAGAAAATATTGAATTCTCGTTTTTCTAGACGGAAACTCCAGTATTTGGTTAAATGGAGAGGTTATGGTCAGGAAGACAATTCTTGGGTGTTTGCTTCGGACATCCATGCTAGGAGACTCATCCGTGCGTATCATAGAACTCATCCTGACCGACCTGGTTGCTCAAATGAGGGTTCGGTGACCCCTCCTCAAGGGGGGGTACTGTTGTGAATAGGCTGGAAATGAGTTCTGAGCAGAAGCTCCCTCTGGTGGTTACAAACGGTACTGGACTGTCCAGTGAAGATTGTGAGGATTGGGAATCAGGTGTTACTGACTGGTCTTATATAAGGGAGTCACCTTCCCATCAGGGTTGCCTGTGATCAATTGTTCTGGTCTCAATCCTTGATTCCTGTTTCCTTGGAAGCCTGCTGTGTTGTGTCTGAATCTCCTGCTAACAGATAAGACATTTTCTTCTTTTTGTTTTTGTGCTTGATTTTTGCATTTTGTCCTGCACTTCTGTGGGGGCCTTCAGGGTCCCCTCGGGGGCTTTTGCCTCTCAGTTCAGTTCAGCCACTGATGTTTGTACATTTGCTTTTTCCAGTTTTCTCAGTGGCTGCTGTTTTGTTTTTGGTTACACCAGAGAACTAATTTAGGTGGTAGAGGTCGTGTGATCTCAGGTGTTTTTGAAATTAGTAGAGTTGGTGCTTTTCAGGGTTTTTTGGGATTGCAGTAAGTGCCCTTCCTATCCTTTTCTATTTAGTAAGTTTGGGCCCCAACGTTTGCTCATACTATTTTCTGTCTGTGTCACTATTTCTTCTTGTCTAACCGCCATTACATGTTTGGGGGCTTTCTATGTTCTTTGGGGATCTGCTCCGGGGCAGATAGCTTTCCTCTTTCTATCTTTAGGTGTAGTTAGTTTCTCAGGCTGTGACGAGGCGTCTAGGACCAACGTAGGAACGCTCCACGGCTACCTCTAGTTGTGGTGGTTAGTCAGGGTACTGCAATCTCATAGTTTCCAACTGCTCTGGTGTATTTCCTTTTTGCCTGCTCTCCTCAGCTACCAAATCATAACAACATACATTACATTACTGATCCTGAGTTACATCCTGTATTATACCCCAGAGCTGCACTCACTATTCTGCTGGTGGAGTCACTGTGTACATACATTACATTACTTATCCTGTACTGATCCTGAGTTACATCCTGTATTATACTCCAGAGCTGCACTCACTATTCTGCTGGTGGAGTCACTGTGTACATACATTACATTACTGATCCTGTACTGATCCTGAGTTACATCCTGTATTATACTCCAGAGCTGCACTCACTTTTCTGTTGGTGCAATCACTGTGTACATACATTACATTACTGATCCTGTACTGATCCTGAGTTACATCCTATATTATACCCCAGAGCTGCACTCACTATTTTGATGGTGGAGTCTCTCACTCTCCTTTTTCCTTGACAGGCATACATGAGGATGGTCAGTATGGGTGATGCCACCAATGTCAATGAAAGTATGGATGAGCTGCCTGATACATCGTCATAGCGAACATTGAATTAGGAGACAGAACTTTCTCAGTCGTTCCTCACCATCTTCATGCTCGAGGATAACGTACATATTCCATTATTCCCAGCTCAGAATAAGGGAAAATTGCACACAGAGGATATATTATAAAAGTAGAAACATTTTATTGAACAATTTTTAAAACAAGCATAATAGAAAGAGTGACAGTGGTAACCAGAAATGGAGTGGAACCACA
The DNA here is from genome assembly GCA_033576555.1 of Oophaga sylvatica. Classification (NCBI taxonomy): domain Eukaryota; kingdom Metazoa; phylum Chordata; class Amphibia; order Anura; family Dendrobatidae; genus Oophaga; species Oophaga sylvatica. Next base: position 427,992,628 of record JARQOD010000006.1, on the reverse strand, counting down.
CAGGTACTCAGGTACAATAACAATATAGGGCTAGTATGCTTTGATGCACATAGAGTAGAAACGACCGTACTAATACTATGCCTAAAAGTCCGTATCAAGAGACTGTATATAAAGTCTTTCAGCCAAAGACCAGGCAATTAGTGACACAAGTCTAAACACAGGCTGTACGCCGCTTTAAAGACATGCAGTCACAGTTAAAGATAGAGGTCGAACACATACCTGAGACCCAGTGGTGCCACTCTCCCCAACGCGCGTTTCGGCGCTGTGCCTTCTACCGGGGGACTCCGGGGACTCCTAGAGGTCTCAGGTATGTGTTCGACCTCTATCTTTAACTGTGACTGCATGTCTTTAAAGCGGCGTACAGCCTGTGTTTAGACTTGTGTCACTAATTGCCTGGTCTTTGGCTGAAAGACTTTATATACAGTCTCTTGATACGGACTTTTAGGCATAGTATTAGTACGGTCGTTTCTACTCTATGTGCATCACAGCATACTAGCCCTATATTGTTATTGTACCTGAGTACCTGTGTGGTTCCACTCCATTTCTGGTTACCACTGTCACTCTTTCTATTATGCTTGTTTTAAAAATTGTTCAATAAAATGTTTCTACTTTTATAATATATCCTCTGTGTGCAATTTTCCCTTATTCTGAGCTGAGATTTATTTTGCACTGAGTTCTTCTATCTAGGCACTGTGATACTACTATCTGTATCTTTATCAAAAAGGTGCTAGCCTTATATAGGTTATATATTCCATTATTCATAGTGTACCTGTGGGCAGAGAAATTGTAAGCTTTGCAGGTTAGATGATCACACAGTTCCCATCCTGAGAAGTGGCCACTATGTAGTTAGTCCCAAGGCGAGCTATGCCTTCTGTGGATCATTGCCTTCCATTCCCTTCTATTTAGCCACAGCCAGAGGAACTTGTGGAAGCTTTAGAGACGTTCACTGGCATTGAGTTGACTTGCAGTGGCTTGTGGTCTACAGCAGTGGATAATGCTGGTGTAGAAGCAGAACGGCACTCCGATGCCTCTTCATCCTGCAGGGGAGTTGCACTCTCCCTCTGGGTGGTCAGAGTCTATATTTACATTTTTTGTTTCGTGACCCTGATGTTTTGCAGAGTTGCATCTTGATAAAAGAGGAAAAAAAATGTAAACAGGATTTTGTTGATATTTAGTCTCTTGTTTTGGTGGAGCATGTTACTGCTGAAAAGGAAAGGGTTTAAAACATGCAGATTAAAAAACTAAAAAACATATTTTGTTGGTTTTTCATCCTTTTTGCAGTGTTTTTTTTCGATTTGAAAAATCAGAAAAAAAGCGTTGAGATGTCAGAAATGTCATGCGCACACTTGTTTTGTTTTTCCTAAATGAATTGATAACGGCAGAGTTTTTTAAATCTGCAGCATGGCAGTTCTTTCAGTGTTTTTGCAGAGATTTTTCACCCATAGAAAGCAATGAGAAAGTGCAAAAATGCTGCAAAAAATATGCATTTTTTGTTGAATTTTTGCTGCATTTTTGGTGAAGGAAACTAACTTTTTTTTAAACATATGCTATAGGTAAGTGGCACATATAAGCGCCAACAAAAAATGCAGCAAAAATGTACCAAAAAAGCAAAAAAAAAGAGCAAACCCTGTTTTTTTTAGCAGCTTTTTTTTTACTGCCCAGAGAGCAGGTAATGTCTGCAGAAGATAAAAACATGTGAGCATAGCCTTATTTCCATAAAAATGACAAGTGATTTAAAACCCTAAGTAGAATTAAACCCAAAGTTCTAACATCAAATGGTGAGAACAACAATCACAGTTCCCCACCACCGCTGTCCTGGGGCGCAGCTGTAGAGGAAGCGCAGTTTAGGGAACATTTGTTCCTGGACTTTAATGTCCAAAAAGGTCATCTACTACATGGAATGTGGAAAAGCTACAGCTAACGTTTCAGTTTTTGTGTTGGGGTCCGGACATTTGGATATCTGTGTTACCGCTGTGTCACCCTCCTGCTCTCCATATATTATCTGCTTGTTAGCACTCAGCACTGTGAAGTCAATGACCTGAGATTATTATTCTCATCAGATATGTTAGGAAATGAAGCTAGGTGGAAGTCGTAAAGCTGTCATAAAAACCAGTCACTGTCATGCGTGCTGGGTGGAATTGATTACAGAATGAAGCACGGTTCCTGAGGACACATGACATCATTGGTTCAGCCTGACAATACCCAGCTCTTGCTACCTGGAAATAGTTTGCTCTGGGAAAAACTAAAACTGTTTGGCACTAAAGATGCTGTTATAAGACTGATCATCATTAGTATCTCCGAACGTACATTCACAAATTCGGAATCTCCAGAATCACTAAATCTTTTGATGATTTTATGTTCTGCAACTATTGGGATATTTAAAATCTCTGTAAATTTACATTGAGGAACGTTTTTTTGAAATTGTTTCACAATTTGTTGGTGACTTCTGACCACCTTTGCTGGGAGACTCTGCCTCTCTGACAAGCACCTTTTATACAGTCATTTGACTGAGCTGAAAATTGACCTCCAGCTGTTTTTCATTAGCACTGCTAACTTTTCCAGCCTTTTGCTTATCGTGTCCAAACATTTTTGAGGTGTGTTGTTGGCTCACTCTAACCAAGCATTAAATAAAAGGAGAAATGTCCAACGATCAACTATCACTAGCGGTCACGTTTGTTGTACAGCAAAATTAGGTCACAAACGAGTTCCAAATAATTACACTTTGGGTCTTCTTAGCCGACGCTTTTTGGAATTGGGTTATTAAGAGTCGCTATCAGTCTGTGGAGACAAACTGCTATGATGTATCTCATGCACAGCAAACACAGACATGAGGAATTACTGCTCTCTTGTCTCTATGTAGCATAAATTTAGAAGCAGCAGCATGGAGGACGTCAGATAGCAGTGATGAGCAGTGTAACTGTGAATCCAACTCTGGGTTAAAATAAAACAGTTATAGAAAGCTGCCATATTAGGCAGTAAGCATCTCTACCTTTCACTCACTCTTCTCTACCCTCTTTCTTCAATAGGTAGCTGTAATCTGACCACTCAGTGAGCTGACCAGCCAACCTATTTTGATCAAGAAGTAAATTTAGTAAATTTTCAAGTGAATAAGTTCAGGCACAGCAGAAGAAGTGGTTCATAAGTGGAGAAATAATCATATTTTTCTGATTGGTTTCTTACCTTTACATGCACTATTGATTTATGTTAAAGTGACTCTCATGCAAGTCCGTAGAAGAGAAATAATGGGATTAATACATTATATTTATTTTTAACCACTTCCCTAGGAATGACCATACTGTTGACACACACTTCTTTATTGGCTGTATAGATAGCACAGCTTGATGCCTGAGCTTTATGGTAGCTGCAATGAATGGAGGTTAATGATTAGAAAAGTGTCAATAGACACAAAGTAGGTCAAGGAAGAGATGGAATACCGCCGCTGTCGCAGTGACTGGGAAGCATAAGAGAGCGGCATACAGAATTGTATCTGACTTATAAATAGCATTAATATTCTTCTTATATTTCTCCAGAAGTACCATAGCGCTGTCGCCTGTCATTAAATTCCTGCCCTGTCCCCGTCTATACGCAGTGATGAAAATTGAGCGGCAGATTACAGGAAATGTCTGCAATTATCAAGAGCATACATAGAAATCATGGAAAACATAGCAGAAGTGTTAATTGGTCACCCCCTGTGAAGAAACCAGATTGTATCTTAATTTCCCAGACATCCATGTTTTTGCAAACAAAGATGAATTGACTTTTTATCTGTATATTGGCTTGTGGATTTACGGTAAGTGTTTGGTGGGTCATGAAGACAGACTTGCAAACTGATATATCATTTAACATACTGTGTAAGTCTATAATAGTGACTTGAACACAGTGTGTGTTTATCTTTGCTTATTGTGTGTTCATATGCTAATTGTGTACTGTATTCTATAACCAGTTTGTTGACTTCGAAGGTAGATAGGGAAAGGCTGTGAGGGTGGACTGAAGGACACTTGGTAAATCTAAAAATAGATCACCTGCCTCGGGTATAAAAGAGACTTCTTTTCTTCTGGTTGGTGTCACTCTTCAGGATCTCAGCTGAGGGTACATCAGAACTGGCTGAAAGAACACAGGACTGCTCTCGGTTATCTCCCTACGCTTGTCGTTACCTCCTTTCTGCATATGTAGCACAGGTGGAGTAGTGACCCTGGGAGCTCTGACATAACATCTACCATTATCCCGGTGAGTCTGCGGAAGAGTGAGACCCTGTAATGTGCACTATTTTGGAGTAATTGCTGGGATTGTTCTGTTTGTTATTGGGTGTTGTGGTTCAATAAAGTATTGCCACACTGTTTTACCCTAACCTTAGTGTTGTCTGTGTAGTGTATTGCCCACAGAGAGAAAGAGCGGGCATTCAGTGGTATGAGCCCTGGTCCATGCAGTCTTGCTAAAGGCAGCCGGGCCAGCGGACGAGAGCACCCACTGACCCTGTTTCTCCACACACCCCCAAACAAAAAAAATATTCAGCAGCATCACAGAAAGAGCATACCTAACAACTTTGAAGCACTTTCTAAGTCATTTCTATAGAATCCCCTGGATTCCCCTTTCATTACCCCACCCATAAAATATGCCAGCAAAAGTGCCCCCTTCAACACAGTACGATACCTCCACAGGGAATTCCTCCACACACACAGTATGATAACCCTACTGTACCACTCTGGCAAAGTATGGTGACCCCAACAGAGATGCCCCAACTGTGATCCCAACACAGCCCTCCATACAATATGATGGCCCCCACACAGCTCCAATACAGTATGATAGCCCTTCATTCAGCCTTCCAAAAAACATAATGGCCCCACATACTGCAGCTCTCCACACAGTATGATGGACCCCACAGAAACCTCCACAATGTGTAATGGCCTCCACTAGCCCTCCATACAGTATAATAGACCCCACATACTTTTCCAAACATTATTATGGGACCCCGGCTTGGTCACCCCACATATCCCTTCAAACAGTGTAATGGCCCCCACATAGCCTTTCTGTAATGGTCTGGATGGTGGAACCACTGTGCCAAAGCCCAAGGAAGACCAGGAGGGGTGTGACTAGGAGCCTCACCCAATCTGACCACGGACATGCAGAAGCTAACGACACCGCAGTACGTGGAGAGACAAGGGAGGTGATCCAGGTGCTACTCCAGGACTGACCTTGGGTATATGGCGGCTGACCCTTAGGAGTAGATAGCTGGAATGTCCAACAGATGCAGGCAGGTAGAGAAGATGACAAGAACCGCAGGCGCAGACAGGACAGTCTGATGGAGAGATGAGCACTGGCAGGAGCAGCCATCTTGATGAGCACTGGTGGGTGCAGCTGGCTCGGCTGTCATTGAAGTGAGCACTGATGGGTTCAGCTGGCTCTGCTGCTGTTGAGGTGAGCACAGGCGGCAGGGTGCAGCTGGCTCTGCTGCCATTGAGGTGAGCACTGGCGGGTGCAGCTGGCTCAGCTGCCATTGATGTGAGCACTGGTGGGTGCAACTGGTTCCGCCACCATTTAAGGAAGCTCTGACAGGTGCAGCAGACTCTACTACTGTTGAAGGAAGTACTGGCGGGTGCAGCAGACTGAGGTGTTAGTATTTGGACCTGAGAACTGACAAGCATGTTAGGAACAAGCTCACAACATTTCACAGGCACCTCCAAATTGGAGGAGGCGGTTTGAATAGTAAGAGACCTCCAGCTATTGGCTGGGGACACTTTGGAGGAACGCGCATGGCCCCATTAAGAAAGAAGAAGTGTGCACGCTTATGCTTTAAGCACAGTGCCTGGAGACCTGCTAGGAGTGTGTGCACCCCGAGAAGCAGCAGACCTGGAAGTGAGTACGCTGATGTCTCTGCAGGGAGAGAGTGACTGCAGGCAGAGATGCGGGCGCTTCACCTTCAAGCATTATACCGGCCTACCACATTCAAACACTACAATGGCTCCCAAACAACCCTCCACACAGTATGATTGTGACCACACAAACCTCCACCCTGTATAATTGCTTGCATACAGTATAATGGCTCCCACTAGCACTTCAAACAGTATAATGGCTCCCACTAGCCCTTCAAACAGTATAATGGCTCCCACTAGCCCTTCAAACAGTATAATGGCTCCCACTAGCCCTTCAAACAGTATAATGGCTCCCACTAGCCCTTCAGACAGTATAATGCCTCTCTCAAATAGCCTTTCAAACAGTGTAATGGTCCCCTGTTGTGAATGGGTTTGAGATGAGTTCTGAGCAGAGACTCCCTCTGGTGGTTACAAGCGGTGCTGGTCTGTCCAGTGAAGATTGTGAGGACTGGGAATCAGGTGTTACTGACTGGTCTTATATAAGGGAGTCACCTTCCCATCAGGGTTGCCGGTGATCAATTGTTCTGGTCTGAATCCTTCATTCCTGTTTCCCTTGTAGCCTGCTGTGTCATGTCTGCATCTCCTGCTAACAGATAAGACATTTTCTTCTTTTTGTTTTTGTGCTTGATTTTTGCATTTTGTCCTGCACTTCTGTGGGGGCTTTCAGGGTCCCCTCCGGGGGCTTCTGCCCTCTCAGTTTAGTTCAGCCACTTATGTATGTACTTTTGCTTTTTCCAGTTTTTTTCAGTGGCTGCTGTTTTGATTTTGTTACACCAGAGAACTAATTTAGGTGGTAGAGGTCATGTGATCTCAGGTGTTTTTGAAATTAGTGGTGTTGGTGCTTTTCAGGGTTTTCTGGGATTGCAGTAAGTACCCTTCCTGTCCTTTTCTATTTAGTTAGTTTGGGCCCCAACGTTTGCTCATACTATTTTCTTTCTGTGTCAGTATTTCATCTTGTCTAACCGCCATTACATGTTTGGGGGCTTTTCTATTGTCTTTGGGGTTCTGCTCCGGGCAGATAGCTTTCCTATTTCTATCTTTAGGTGTAGTTAGTTTCTCAGGCTGTGACGAGGCGTCTAGGACCAACGTAGGAACGCTCCACGGCTGCCTCTAGTTGTGGTGGTTAGTCAGGGTACTGCAATCTCATAGTTTCCAACTTCTCTGGTGTATTGCCTTTTTTTTTACTTGCACTCCTCAGCTACCGTAACATAACAGTATCACCGGCCCTAACTGAAAATTGTGTGGTACTCACAGAAGGGAAAAATATTGTGAAAAAAAAAAAAAAAAAAGGTTGTCAGAGTTGTCAGAGATATTTTTCTGTTTGTTGCATTTTTTTTTTTTCCCTCTGTATCTCTGGGTGCTGGGGAGGATCTTTTCTCTCAATGGAGTTTGCACAGTTGTCTGGCCGTGTGGATCAGCTTGCCACTGAGGTTCAGAGTATTGCTGCATATCTTGCTAGGTTGCCTGTTGTGGAACCTAGGATCCCCATGCCAGATTTGTTTTTAGGGGATCGAGCTAAGTTTCAGAATTTCAAAAATAATTGTAAATTGTTTTTGCCTTAAAATCTAAGTCCTCAGGGAACGCAGCGCAGCAGGTTCAAATTATCATCTCTCTCCTGCGCGGCGATCCTCAGGATTGGGCTTTTTCCCTGACACCTGGGGATCCTGTTTTGAGTGATGTTGATGCATTTTTTCAGGCTTTGGGGTTATTGTACGATGAGCCTAATGTCACTGATCAAGCTGAAAAAGCCTTGTTGGCATTAAATCAGGGGCTTGATGACGCTGAGTTATACTGTCAGAATTCCGTAGGTGGGCAGTCCTGACCAAATGGAATGACGACGCTTTGGCAGCCCTTTTCCGGAAGGGTCTGTCAGATAATGTAAAGGATGTTATGGTGGGATTCCCTGTCCCCTCTGGTCTCAATGATTCTATGTCATTAGCGATTCAAATTGACAGACGTTTGCATGAGCGGAGAAGTATGCGTGGAATGGTGTTGCCTTGTGAACCAGCTTCTGAACCCATGCAGTGTGATAGAGTGGTGTCTGGGGCACAGCGTCATAGAATCATAGAATGGTAGAGTTGGAAGGGACCTCCTGGGCCTTCTGGTCCAACCCCCTGCTCAAAGCAGGATTCTCTAAATCATCCCAGACAGATGTCTATCCAGCCTCTGTTTGAAGACTTCCATTGAAGGAGAACTCACCACCTCTTGTGGCAGCCTGTTCCACTCATTGATCACCCTAACTGTCAAAAAGTTTTTTCTAATATCTAATCTGTGTCTCCTCCCATTCAGTTTCATCCCATTGCTTCTAGTCTTTCCTTGTGCAAATGAGAATAAAGATGATCCTTCTACAATGTGACAGCCCTTGAGATATTTGTAGACAGCTATTAAGTCTCCTCTCAGTCTTCTTTTTTGCAAGCTAAACATTCCCAAATCCTGCAACCGTTCCTCATAGGACATGGTTTGCAGACCGGTCACCATTCTGGTGGCTCTTCTCTGAACTTGCTCCAGTTTGTTGATGTCTTTTTTAAAATGTGGTGCCCAAAACTGGACACAGTATTCCAGATGAGGTCTGACCAAAGAGGAGTAGAGGGCAATAATGACCTCACGTGATCTAGACTGTATGCTTCTGTTGATACATCCTAGAATTGCATTTGCCTTTTTTGCTGCTGCATCACACTGTTGACTCATGTTAAGTCTGTGATCAATTAGTATACCCAAGTCTTTTTCACATGTGCTGTTACTTAGCCCTATTCCTCCCATTTTGTATATGCTTTTTTCATTTTTATTGCCCAGATGTAGTACTTTGCATTTTTCCCTGTTAAAATCGATTCTGTTAGTTGCTGCCCACTGCTCCAGTTTATGTATATCTTTTTGAATCCTCTCTCTCTCTTCTCTAGTATTAGCTACCCCTCCTAGCTTTGTGTCATCAGTAGTGTTGAGCGATACGATACTGCAAATATCGGGTATCGGCCGATATTAGCTGTATCGGGCTTTCGATTCCGAGTACCGATATTTTCGTCATATCGGATACCGGAATCGGGATTGTCACTGTCATTGTCAGTGTCCGTCGGTCGGGTCTGTCACTGTCAGTGTCCGTCGGTCGGGTCTGTCAGGAGTCAGCGGCACTTACCTGGCAGAAGATCTCCGGCGGTCACGGCCTGGACTGCTTCATGGCCGCCATCCTCTTCTCCCCGGCGGTCACATGCAGTTTCTCGCGATAACTGCAGTTGTCTTGACCCGCACCACAATTGTGGTTTACCAGAGCAATGGGGTACTCAGAGCCGAGCCCATAGAAGTCTATGGGGTTGTCACAGATAGCGCTGGCTCGGTCTGTAGCCCTGGCGGTCAGGCGTATGTTGGGGAAAATATTTACAGGGGATAGGTATATATACAGTTCGTGACGCCACCTGTAGTTCTCTGATCACTAAGACCAGCGCTGCTGTAGATCTCTGAGGGGATGGTGTGGCAGCTAGATGTCGGGTCCCCTACAGGTGGGACTCTTCCCTCAGGTCGATAGTTATGGTGGGGTTGTGCAGGGATGCAATAAAATAACTCAGTCTCACACATAGAAGCTTCTTTCCATACCTTTTACTTCAAGTTGTTCAGGCAGGTCCCAGGGAGGCTGTTCGGGGTGGATGAATGCACGTAGCGGTAACAGTTGAGCAGGTTACAGGCCTCCTTCTCTTTCCAAATGATGAGTGAGTCCAAGCTTGCCTGTAGCTAAGTTAACTCTATAGTTTTCAGCTTTTCCCACTAGCTGTACTGCCCGGCCGGTTTTGTGATAGAGCCTTATAAGTGGTGAACTAAGTACTTTCTTTTGCCGCGCGCCGGACTCAGAAGTCTTGTTCTCCTGACTCGGTTACGTACTGGCACTCTAAGGGCGGCTTTCTGCAACCTAAGGTCCAGTAAGACTCTGGCTTTTCTATCACTATGCCTGGAGCTATAGTGACGCTTCGGTCCCCAGTGACCGGTGACAATGTGCAGGATAATCCGATCCTTAAGGCACTTCTGTATCCTTCCTACTATGCCCTTCGCCCTGCTTCTGCTTTCAATGTAGCACTGAAGCGTGAAGATAGAAAGTCAGTTTTCTTCCTTGGTCTCACTGAGTAACTCTCAGTTTCCTCAAAGTTCAGACTGAGTAAAAGGTAACTCTGACTAGACTCGGGATGATAACTAGTCATCCGTTACTAGACTCCACTTCGTTGAATTGGCAGGAACTAATCTTCTGCTCAACCAGAGCTCTGACAGGAATCCTCACTGTCTGAGCAGAACTAGCCCTGACTGCTCTGTACGATGACAGGAAGCTAGACTGACTCTCCTCTATGCTACACGTCACTCCCCTATACACCCCTGTGGGTGTGTCTGAAGTGTAAGTGAGTGTCAAGCTTTAACTGTTACCTTACTGTGCATTCTCCAGATCCTGTGTGCCTTACATACCAGGGCTACACATTCCCCCTTGGTAAAATACAGCACTCCCGGGCTGTGAAATATAAGAAGAAAGACATTTTGTTTTCCATTTAAACAAGTAACATTTTAAACTCTTCCCATCAGGGAGGTACGGATTTCTTGAACGTTGCATTATAACAATAGGCATAGAAAAATACAAAATACTAAATAGACATTTTCATATAAATAGATGACGATATTCTTGTGAAGGACCCGCACCAAACCTTCAACGTGGGTCCTGGGTGGGCTGCAGGACATCTGAATGCAGACCTCACTCAGTGCCTCACCATACGGGTTTTATGTTCAGAGGTAGGTGTGCTGGTAGAGAATGCACAAAGTGCAACTATATACAAGATCAGTTCTTGGGCTGGCTCAGTCCTCAGCCTCAGAGTCCATTATGAAACATTTTCAAGTAATTTACATATCATAACAATACTTTATACAATTATCCATACTTAGTAAACTAGTTTGCTAGGACTACTTTTGATAACGAATAGGTATCTTCCCTTTCGTTGTACGTTCTGATCTACGTGGAGTAGCTTCAGGTATATTAATCTCTAACCCAACTGTTCTACGTAACGGCAAACTACAGAACTGCCTCAATCTTTCTATGGATCTGGCAAGCATACTGATGGCTGGGCGGTGTGAGTCAGCTTCACCAGGGGTTCCCATAGCATGGGGCGCTGCTTCCGATGATTCTTCCTCTTGAGGTTCCGCAGGTTGGGGTGCTGCTGGAGTAGGTAACTCCTGAACTGGCTCAACTGGCACCATGGGCACAACTGGAGGTAGAACTTCCTCTTGTGGCTGATAAAATTGCAACACCGGAATTATTACAGCATCTCCCAGTCTCGGCCAATCTGCAGGGAAATCTCCCAGATCCGTGTGTATGACCTCTTCTTTTCTTTCTTCTTGATTGATGACAGAGTTCTCTTCACGAAACTTTAAGGGTTCTGGACACAATTTCAAATGGTCTCTGGACACAGTGGATATTGTTCTTCCTCCGTCCTTACTGATGATACAAACTTTTCTATTGTCATATTTGGAATCTTGTACGACGTAGGGTTCTTGCTCCCACTGGTTATCCAATTTGTGCATTTTCCTTTTCCTTTTCAATACCACTTCTCCAGGCATCAAAGGCTTGGCAGGAGCATTCCTGTTGTAAATATCTTCCTGTTTTTCCCGTACCTTGTTGAGACTTTCTTCTACACAGACTTGCACTCTTCTGTATTGCTCTTGCCGATTGATGTCCCAGTTTTCAATAGCGTCATCTGCCTCTGGTTCTACCACTCCAAGTTCTAAATCCATTGGTAGTCTTCCGGGCCTTGCTCTCATAAGATAGGCTGGAGTGCAGTTAGTGGAACTTACAGGTATATGGTTATACAAGTCAACCAAATCAGGTAGTAAGTCCGGCCATCGATTTCTGTCTTCCAACGGTATGGATTTCAACAAATCAAGGACAATGTGGTTCATTTTCTCACAAAGACCGTTGGTTTGAGGATGGTATGGTGTTGTTCTAATTTTCTTACACCCATACATGTGACAGAATTCCTTGAATAGATCAGCTTCGAAAGCAGGTCCTTGATCAGTTAATACTTGCTCCGGATACCCATGTGGTCTGCAGAAGCTTGCTTGAAAGGTTTTTGCTGCCGTCACTGCTGTCTGATCCTTAACTGGTACAACCACCAGAAATCTAGAGTAATGGTCCACCATGGTCAAGGCGCATGAGTATCCAGATCTACTTGGCGACAGTTTGACGTGGTCCAGGGCCACAATCTCCAAGGGACGCGTCGTCCGGATAGGCTGCAGGGGTGCCCTCTGACTACCGTAGTCCTTTCTTCTGAGACCACAGGGTCCACAGTTCCGACACCACCTCTCAATGGAGCTGCGCATCCCTACCCAGTAGAACCGGCACCTCAACAGGGTCTCCAGCTTTCTCCAGCCAAAGTGTCCTGCTTGATCATGGTATGCTTCCAACACCATTTGGACGTCTGCCTTGGAGACCACTATTTGCCAGACCATCTCGTGGGTCCTGGGATTGACGTATCTCCTGCACAACTTCTCACGGTATAGGAATAACCTGCTTCTCTCGTTCCACAGGAGCTTTGCTGACATAGGTGCATCTTTTTCCAAGGAGGAACCTTCCTGTCTTAACAACTCCTTGATACGGCTGACCACTGGATCGCTGTCTTGAGTCTCCTTCCAGCTGTGATGTGGTAAGGGATTTAACGTTGCACCATACTGCTTTCTGTAGACTCGATGCTCGTGGACTACCCCATTTCGATGGAACGCAGGTAGCTCAATTTCTTCCAGGTCGTCCGATTCTTCTTCCGTGTCAGAGTCATGCGGCATTCGGGACAATGCGTCAGCATTAGCATTCTTTCGGCCTGCCCGGTACTTGATAGTAAACTGGTAATTAGACAACCGAGCCATCCAACGCTGCTCCATGGCGCCCAACTTGGCCGTTTCCAGGTGCGTTAGCGGGTTGTTGTCTGTGTACGCCGTGAACTTGTTGGAGGCCAGATAGTGCTTAAATCTTTCAGTAATGGCCCAGACCAGCGCCAGAAACTCCAGCTTGAAGCTGCTATAATTTTCCGGATTCCTCTCAGTTGGCCTGAGTTTTCTGCTGGCATAAGCGATGACTTTTTCTTGGCCATTCTGCTTCTGACTGAGAACTGCTCCTAAACCTTCATTACTAGCATCGGTGTACAGCAGGAACGGTTGGCTGTAATCAGGATACGTCAAGATCTCATCGCCTGTAAGGATCTCTTTCATCTTTTGGAATGCTTCAGCCTGTTCCTTACCCCAATTGAAGGGAGGATTTCTGCTCTTTAGGGATTGGCCTACTAGGAGGTCCTGTAGAGGCGCTGCCTTCTTCGTGTAATCTTTCACGAACCTTCTGTAGTAACCCGTTAGTCCCAGGAACTGTCGCACTTCCTTGAGGTTCTTCGGCTCGGCCACTTCTGGATGGCAGTGACTTTCTCCGGGTCCGGCGCTACTCCTTCCGAACTGACGATGTGCCCCAAATATTGTACCTTCTGTTTGAGTAGATGGCATTTTGAGGGTTTCAACTTCATCCCGTACCTGGACAGGGACTCAAATACTTCTGCCAGGTGCTTCAGATGGTCCTCATATGTCTTGGAGTACACGATGACGTCGTCTAAGTATAGCAGCACGGTTTCAAAATTGAGATGTCCCAGGCAGTTCTCCATCACTCTCTGAAATGTTCCTGGGGCACTGCTGAGCCCAAACGGCATTCTGTCGAACTCACAGAGCCCAATTGGGGTGGTGAAAGCCGTTTTCTCACGATCCTCCTCAGCCACAGCTACTTGCCAGTATCCACTAGTCAGATCGAGGGTAGAAAAGTAGTTAGCCGTTTTCAGAGCAGCCAATGATTCCTCTATACGTGGTAGCGGGTATGCGTCCTTGTGTGTTATGCGGTTCACCTGCCTGTAATCCACACACATTCTCAAGCTACCATCTTTCTTTCTAACCAGGACTAGAGGTGCTGCCCAGGGACTACAACTATCCCTGATTACTCCGGCTTCTTTCATATCTCGCAACATTTCCTTAGCCTTCTGATAATGGGCTGGGGGTATAGGCCTATACCGCTCTTTGATGGGAGGATGACTGCCTGTAGGGATATGATGTTGTACTCCCTTAATTATCCCAAAATCAAGTGGATTCTTGCTAAATACTTGGGCGTACTCTTGCACCACCCGTAATACCCCTTGCTTCTGGTGAGCGGGAGTGGTGTCCGTCCCAACATGGAGCTGCTGACACCATTCCGCCACCTGGGTTGCTGGGTCATTGTCCTCCGCTATCTGGCGGGAGTCTAAGGACTCAGCCGGGAGAATAGAATTATTGTCAACAGCATGTAGTTTAGCAATGGTTGCATAACGGGGTAAGTTTACCTCATCATCTCCCCAATTGAGAAGCCGTACCGGAACTCTTCCATTCACCACTTCCACTACCCCCCTAGCAGTCATAAGTGTAGGTCTATGTTCTGAATGGTGGGGTTCTACTACAGCTTGGTAATTCTGTCCTCTCAGACCTATGGCTGCCCTGCACCAGATTATCATTTCACTCATTGGGGGTATCACAATGGGATTCGAGTCAGTGACCCGTACATTCCAATTTCGCCGTCTGTAAGCTTCGCTTGCTGCTGACACACCAGGGCCCGGATCTCTCTTTGGATTACTCCTTTCTGCCTTGGTCGGGCAATCTCAGCGAGCTGTTGGAGTAAGAACACAACTTCTCCCAAACAATTACTGATAATGTTAGTACCCAAAATTATATTTAAACCGTTCTCCTCATTTACAGTCTTTACTACCAGAAGCCCTGGTCTTTCAACTCCTCTCTGCCCACTTTCACATCTACACATTTTGTCCCGAGTACTTCTACAGGAAGACCATTAGAAGCATACACGGTAAAGTCAGGGCTCGGGGGTTTAAGACTGTCCATTGACCAGAACTTAGTATATAGGGCATCAGGTATTAGGGTCACCTGAGACCCAGTGTCTAACAATGCCGGAACTGCAATACCATCTAGAATGATAGACAGGTAGGGTCGTCCACCCACATACCTGCGGTTCCAGTCTAGGGGGCCTGACGGGTCTCCTCCTGGGTGTTGGCCCACGGACCCAGGTTCTGCCCGTTTAAAGGACACTGTGGAGACATATGACCTTTCCGGTTGCATCGGTAACAGGTGATCTCCCGACGAGGAGGGTGTTGATCAGAGGTCGCTCCTGGGGGTGGCGTTGTCCTCCTCCGGGGGGCGACGTCTTCCTTCTTCTCCGGTTCATCCACGGGACGTCTTCTGGGCAATCAGCTAATAAGATCTTCCCTTCTTCCTCTTTCCGCAGCTGCAGGGCACTCATCACAGCAGCCAGATTTTTAGTCAGCTGGCGCACCTCTGAGCGCAGACAGTCCAATTCACTAGGGGGTGTCACCTGCGTTTTGGTTTCGGCCACTAGCGAGGAAAAGGGGGTTGCCGCCGGCTCCAGAGTGACTTCACCCTGACGATGTTGGGTTGCCACCTCAGGTTTGCCCAGGGGCCGCAGCCCTTTTATTGCCATGTCCTTTAGGGCATCAAAGGTAGCATCAGGGTGATCTAAAGACCACCAATTCACAGTTCTGCGTTCCGCTTGGGACCTCAGTCCCTGCACAAATTGTTCTTTCAGCATCTTATTTTCATCAATGACACTTATGGTATTAACCTGCTTGAGGGCTCTCAGGGCCCCTTGTAGTCGGCAGGCATAGTCCCTTATGCTGTCACTTGGTTGCTGTGAACAGTTATAGAATGCCATCCGGAGATCTGTTTCGGTGCGATCTTCAAAAATGGCCTGTAACTTTAAGAGGATTGCAGGCACCAACTCCTGGTCCGTGGTAGCCCAAGTCTCCACTTCTCTCTCAGCAGCGCCAGTTAGCTGCCCTATTAATACTGCAGCTTTTTGCCTCTCAGACATAGAGTACATTTCCAGGACACTGCATATCTTCCGTTTGAATCCTGCTAAAGTGCCTGGCTCGCCGCTGTAATGGGGAAGCCATTTCGCCCCAGGCATATATGGAAGCGTTAGTGGCATGAGCGGGACCACCGGACTGAGTGCTGGGCCTGCGCCCCCATCTGGCGCTACAACGCCACGCGGTGCGGAGTCGGGTCCTCCGGCTGGGGCCGCACTGTCGGCCGGTTGTTGCAACATATTAGCGCCCCCTTGGTTAAACGGAGCCTACCGGTTTCAGAAGCTGCTATTTCCCAGGCACAGCAGTAGGAACAGGACCTTCGTCGCAGGCGCTCTGATGTCAGAGCGTCCACTTCCTGTCGCAGGACCTGCCGCTGAGTCAGAGCCGGGGGCGTGTCCAAGACTTTGCGCGCTCCTTCAGGTACGCCCACCTTCTTCTCCAGCGCCTCAGGGCGCGAATATGGCGGCAAATATGGCGGTATTTGGCGCCAAACAATAGCAACAGTCTTTTTCACCAAAACACTCCACAGGCACACAGGGCTCGCAATTCTGCAAGTTTCGGATCCTGTTCGTGACGCCAAGTTGTCTTGACCCGCACCACAATTGTGGTTTACCAGAGCAATGGGGTACTCAGAGCCGAGCCCATAGAAGTCTATGGGGTTGTCACAGGTAGCGCTGGCTCGGTCTGTGGCCCTGGCGGTCAGGCGTATGTTGGGGGAAATATTTACAGGGGATAGGTATATATACAGTTCGTGACGCCACCTGTAGTTCTCTGATCACTAAGACCAGCGCTGCTGTAGATCTCTGAGGGGATGGTGTGGCAGCTAGATGTCGGGTCCCCTACAGGTGGGACTCTTCCCTCAGGTCGATAGTTATGGTGGGGTTGTGCAGGGATGCAATCAAATAACTCAGTCTCACACATAGAAGCTTCTTTCCATACCTTTTACTTCAAGTTGTTCAGGCAGGTCCCAGGGAGGCTGTTCGGGGTGGATGAATGCACGTAGCGGTAACAGTTGAGCAGGTTACAGGCCTCCTTCTCTTTCCAAATGATGAGTGAGTCCAAGCTTGCCTGTAGCTAAGTTAACTCTATAGTTTTCAGCTTTTCCCACTAGCTGTACTGCCCGGCCGGTTTTGTGATAGAGCCTTATAAGTGGTGAACTAAGTACTTTCTTTTGCCGCGTGCCGGACTCAGAAGTCTTGTTCTCCTGACTCGGTTACGTACTGGCACTCTAAGGGCGGCTTTCTGCAACCTAAGGTCCAGTAAGACTCTGGCTTTTCTATCACTATGCCTGGAGCTATAGTGACGCTTCGGTCCCCAGTGACCGGTGACAATGTGCAGGATAATCCGATCCTTAAGGCACTTCTGTATCCTTCCTACTATGCCCTTCGCCCTGCTTCTGCTTTCAATGTAGCACTGAAGCGTGAAGATAGAAAGTCAGTTTTCTTCCTTGGTCTCACTGAGTAACTCTCAGTTTCCTCAAAGTTCAGACTGAGTAAAAGGTAACTCTGACTAGACTCGGGATGATAACTAGTCATCCGTTACTAGACTCCACTTCGTTGAATTGGCAGGAACTAATCTTCTGCTCAACCAGAGCTCTGACAGGAATCCTCACTGTCTGAGAAGAACTAGCCCTGACAGCTCTGTACGATGACAGGAAGCTAGACTGACTCTCCTCTATGCTACACGTCACTCCCCTATACACCCCTGTGGGTGTGTCTGAAGTGTGTGAGTGTCAAGCTTTAACTGTTACCTTACTGTGCATTCTCCAGATCCTGTGTGCCTTACATACCAGGGCTACACACAGTGACTGCTGGGTAATCCCGGCCGTAAAGCAGTCAGTCCGATGACGTCACCGCCGGGGAAGCAGGTAATCAGCTGTGCTGCGTCGCGATGACAGGCTCTGCCTGTCATTGCGATGTAGCAGAGCTGGATCGTCGTGGGACACTCGTTACTATGGACAGGTGGTATACTGTTGGTTTTTTTTTTTTCTTTTTTTACAGGAGATCGATGGCGTCGCAGGAATGAGAGTACAATAAAAGAAATGAAAACTGTGTTGTCTCTTTTATTTCATTAAAAGACTTTTTTCTTGCTGTGTCTTTTTTTTAAACATTTAATAACTTTGGGATTAATAATGGATCGGTGTCTTATTGACACCTCTCCATTATTAACCGGGCTTATTGTCACCGTGCAACGGTGACATTAACCCCTTATTACCCCACTTGCCACCGCTACAGGGCAGTGGGAAGAGCCGGGTAAAGTGCCACAATTGGCACATCTTTTGATGCGCCAAATGTGGGGCTGCTGTAGCCTGGTATTATCAGGCTGTTGAGGGCCAAAATCCATGGGCCTTGACAGTCTTTTAATACCAGGCCGCAGCAGTCTGCATTTTACTTGGCTGGTTAACAAAAATAGGGGGACCCCTACGCCGTTTTTTTTTCGATGGGATCCCCTATTTTTGTTAACCAGCCAAGCTAAGCAGACTGCTGTGGCCTGGTATTATCAGGCTTGCAAGGTCCATGGATATTGGATCCTTACCAGCCTGAAAAACCAGGCCTCAGCGGTCTGCATCATCTGGCTGGTTAACAAAAAAAGGGGGGACCCCACGCCAATTTTTTTCGAGGGGATCCCCTATTTTTGTTAATCAGCCAAGATATGCAGACTGCTGTGGCCTGGTATTATCAGGCTGGCAAGGTCCATGGATCTTGGCTCCTTAACAGCCTGAAAATCCAGGCCTCAGCGGTCTGCTTCATCTGGCTGGTTAACAAAAATAGGGGGGACCCCACGCCATTTTTTTTTCGAAGGGAACCCCTATTTTTGTTAATCAGTTCCCTCTGACGTCACTGATGGTGTCCCTGGCTGACCTGAAGTGAAAGTGGAAAGCAATCAATTAAGCTTTCCACTTCCTCTCCTGTCAGCCAGGAGAGGAGCTCATTCATTTGGGGGTTTACTGTGAGGCTGCAGCATTAGCTGCGGTCCCTGCAGTAAACATTAACCCTTTCTGAAGGATTACACCGTGGGACCTGACTGTGCATGGGATAGGTAAGAATAATTTTGCTTTATTATTTTATTTTTATTACAGGAAATGGTTTTAGCAGGTAAATAAAATATGGTCAAAAACTGTGTGATTATTTCATTAAACTTCTTTTTTATTAAAGTGTGTGTTTGATTTTTCTTTCATACAATAGGATTAATAATTGATAGTTGTCTAATTGACAGCTCTCAATTATTAACCTGGCTTAAAGTGACCTTTCAATTGCAAGGTCATTTTAACCCCTTATTAACCCATTCGCCACCGCTACAGGGCAATGGGAATAGACGGCAAAGTGCCAGAAAGGGCGAATCTAATTATAGATTTGTCTTTTCTGGGGTGTCTGGGGGCAGATGTTAGTAGCCAGGGGGGGCAAAAATAATGGTCCCTCTCTGGGCTATTATTATCTGCCCCCATTCGCTGGCTTTGTCTGTCTGGTTGCGAAAATAGGGCGGGAGCCCACGCATTTTTTTTAAACAATTTTACACCTCATATATATATATATATATACATGTCATTGAATTTGTGACACATATATATATATTTATATTTATAGTTCATACACTTCTACATAGTATAATAGCCGCTAATTCAATTGCCGGCTTTTGTGAAAATGCAGAACCCGACATGAAATGACACTTGGTGTACATAGGGTTAACCATGTCTTTTCATGTCCTTTGCTATCTGATTTGCACAAACAATTACATCAGTCTATGTGTGCAAAATTTCACACCTGTAGGGGTTAATTAAAGGTGTAAATTCGTAGCAAAAAAGTCCGGTTTTTTTACAACGAATTTACACCTTTAATTAACCCCTACAGGTGTGAAATTTTGCACACATAGACTGATGTAATTGTTTGTGCAAATCAGATTGCAAACGACATGAAAAGACATGGTTAACCCTATGTACACCAAGTGTCATTTCATGTCGGGTGCTTCTGTCTTTTCACAGAAGCCGGCTTTACCCGGCAATTGAATCAGAGGATATTTTACTATGTAGAAGTGTATAAACTATACATATATGTATATATATATGTCACAATGACATGTTATATATATATATATATATATATATGTATTCTATGTGTGTATATTTAGTGTTTACAAGGAAATAAAGGGTTTTTTTAGTTGCGATATTTTGTTCCATAGACTTACATGGGACTTCCGGTATCGGAATCGGATATCGCCGATATTTAGTGATATCGGCGATACCATTCCGATCCGATATTTTTAGATATCGAGCAGTATCACTCAACACTAGTCATCAGCAAATTTGATCAGTTTACCCTCAATTCCTTATCCAAATCATTGATTAAAGATGTTGAACAACACAGGGCCCAAAACAGAGCCTTGTGGTACCCCACTTGAGACATTCTTCCAACTGGATGTGCAGCCATTTACAACCACTCTTTGGGTCCGATCCCTAAGCCAGTTATGAATCCACCTAACAGTTGCCTTGTCCATTCCATACTTAGTCATTTTTTCAATAAGGATTGTGTGAGATACTTTGTCAAATGCTTTGCTGAAGTCAAG
>JARQOD010000006.1:427929140-427972193 GCA_033576555.1 Oophaga sylvatica | reverse complement strand
CTCTCGCCATCTTTTTTGTAAAAAAAAGTTTGCGGTTTTCACCCCTGCCTCGACTTTCGGGAACCCAATAAGATAATGAAAGGAACACGTACCCTTTTCCCCCTTATTTCTGTTGTGTAACCAGTTGTCGGGGGCCAAGTGGTTTTCCCCAACTTGATCTGCGGGAGCCTATAATTTGATAAAGGTCCGGGAGGGGGATGAGTGGAAAACGGCCTCACATCGAGGGGTTTCTTTGAAAATCTGGTTATGCCATTTGGTCTTACAATGTTCCTGCCATATTCCAGAAACTCATTAATGTAGTGTTTGCTGACCTTATAGGCGTTTTATAGTTATCATTTGGATGACATTTCGGCGTTTCCCCTTTGACAGTCCACTCATCTACAGCATGTGCGAACTGTTCTCCAAAGACTCAGGGAAAATCAGTTGTTCGCTTAGTTGAAGTGTTCGTTTTTTGTACGGAGAGTCTTTCCAGGGCTGATTGTGTCTTGTGAAGGTTTCGCATGGCCCCCAAGAAGGTGCAGGTATTGTGACTGGGTCCAACCACAAGATCTCAAGGGACTCCAGTGCTTCTTGTGGTTTGCCAATTATTATCGTAAGTTTATTAAGGGGTTTTCACAGGCAGTTAAGCCACTTACGGATCTTACACGCAAGGATGCGGATGTAAAATATTGGTCTGTGGCTGCAAGCAGGCCTCTTTGAAATTGAAAAAAGGTTTTATGTCTGCTCCAATTCTGGTACAGCTGGGTCTGTCCAAACCATTCATTGTTGAGGTGGACGCCTCTGAGGTGGGGGTGGGGGCAGTGTTGTCCCAGGGACCTGCCACTTTGACCAACCTCAAACCCTGTGCCTTCTTCTCCAGGAAGTTCTCTTCAGCCGAGAGAAATTATGACGTGGGCAATAGAGAACTTCTGGCGAATAAGTTGGCTTTTGAAGAATGGAGGCATTTTTTGGAGGGGCCGGCTCATCCTATCACTGTGATTACGGATCATAAGAATTTGGCATACATCGAGTCTGCTAAACGACTGACTCCCAGACAAGCCGACTGGTCGCTTTTTTTTCTCGGTTTCAGTTTTCGATTACGTTTCGTCCTGGGTCCAAAAATGTTAAAGCGGATGCGTTGTCCCGAAGTTTTGATCCTGTGTCTCCCCCGAGCCGCCATCCTCCAGTCTTCATCCTGGGGTAGTGGTAGCGGGGATATCATCGGAGTTGGAGCGAGAGATTGTGGGGGCTCAGTCTCTTGCTCCTGTTTTCAAGCTGGGGGGTAAATTGTTTGTCCCGGAACAATTTCGGAGGAGGCTCTTTCAGGAGTTTCATGAATCCAAGTTGAGTGCTCATTCAGGTATTTCTGCTACACTTAAAGCGGTGGCTAGAGTGTTTTGGTGGCCTTCATTGGGTTTGGATATTAAAAAATTTGTATCTGCATGTGGGGTCTGTGCTCCTTCCAAGGGCTCTCATGGCCATCCGGCCAGGGAACTGGTGTCTTTGCCAGTTCCTGATAGGCCATGGATTCACCTGTCCATGGACATCATCACCAACCTCCCTCCATCCAGGAGTAACACTGTGGTGTGGGTTGTGGTGGACAGGTTCTCTAAACAGGCTCATTTTATACCCTTGGCTGCACTACCTTCGGTGGAAACCTTGTCCAGATTGTTTGTACAACATGTGGTCCGTTTGCATGGGGTACCCATTAATGTGGGGTCTGACAGAGGTGTGCTAAGTTTGTGGCTAAGTTTTGGAGGGCATTCTGTAAGAAATTGGGTATTTCTTTGTCGTTCTCCTCTGCGAACCACTCCAAGAGTAATGAGCAGACCGAACGCACCAATCAGTCCTTGGAACAGATTCTTAGATGATTGTCCTTGGCTAGGCAGGAGGACTGGTGTGATGCGTTGCCCTTGGCTGAATTCGCCTTTAACAATCGGGTGAGTCAGTCCACCAGTATGTCTCCATTTCTGGTCAACTACGGGTTTAGCCCACATTTTGGGGAATTCTCCCGATTGGATTCTGGTTGTCCTAGGGCGGAGGAGGCTGTACAGCATATGAAAGAACTATGGGTTGAAATCCGTCGCAATATCTCCAAAACTCAGGGGAGGTATAAATTTTTCACGAACACAAAGAGTGTCTCGGGACGTGCATTTCGAAATTCAACCTCAAGATTCCCTCGGCTAAATTGGGTCCAAAATTTATTTGTCCTTATGAGATTGTGGAGTCAATCCAGTAGCATACAGGTTGCACCTCCCACTCACGCTGAAGCTTACAAACGTGTTCCATAAATTCCTGTTGAAACTCTTGGGGTTGGTGGACGAGGGGTCGGTGGCAGCTGCTCCCCCGGTGTTGGTTGAGGGTCACAGGGAGTATCAGGTTTGACACATTGTAGACTTCCGTCTGGTATGCCACTCCTTACAGTATCTGATTCACTGAAAGGGGTATGGACCGGAAGATCTGTCATGGGTTCCCGAACACTCGGTACACGCTGAACGTCTGGTTCGGGCGTTTCATGCCAGACATCCTGAGAAGCCTGGGGGCCCGGTGTCCCCCATTGAGAGGGGGGGACTGTCATGGTCTGTTTGGAATCTGTGGGTAAGTGCTCCAGGGGTTAATACTTGGAGCCTCTCCTTGGCTCTGGGAGGGCTTTATATGACAGCTGTCCAGCTCCACTAGTTGTCAATTATACTTCTGCCCTCGGCTGAGTTAGTTGACCTCTAAGTGCCTGTGCCTTGTGGCTGCTTTGTTGTCTGATCCCCTGCTTTTGACCTGGTCCGTTTACCGCTGTGCTCTTGTCTTCTGATTTGGTACTGTGTGTGTTTGTCTGGTTTCCGACTTCAGCTACGTCCCTGACTAATCTCCTGACTACACCTCTTGTACTTTGATTGCTCACACGGTTTTGACTCTTGGTCTGACTTTGACTTCCCTCCTGTTTAGTGCTCATCGGCGCCCCTAACCACCTTGTCTTCCAGCAGGTCCCCGCTGTGCTCAGCTACTCCCTCCAGGTGTGTACTGGCTGGCCTCGCCCTGGGTACGCCTCCATCAGTCATGTGCTGCAGGTCCTGCTGGCGGCGGTCGCATCTACCCTACAGTTTCCTCGGGGCACGGCGCAGCCTTGTCGTGTCCGATCTGAGTCAGGACCTGTGCACTGACCGGTGTATCAGTCACGGGGTCCTGACACATCTATAATGTGTGCGAGTGTGTATACATATGTACATAAACAAACCATACATGAGCATAAAGTGATTGAAGGCCCACCAGCATCACATTGTATGTAAACAGTATACAGTGACATGTAAAAGTTTGGGCACCCCTGGTCAAAATTATTTTTATTGTGAACAGCTAAGCAAGTTTAAGATAAAATTATCTCTTAAAGGCCTAAAGTTAAAAATGACATATTTCCTTGTATTTAGGCAAATATTGTCATTTTTTTTATATTTTAAAATTTACTAAAAGTAAAATGGGCTGATGCAAAAATTTCTGCACCCTTTGAGATTTGTGTTCTCAGATAACTTTCACCAAGGTTTCATAACTTTAATTACCTGTTAGAGCTATGGCTTGATCACTATCATAGTTAGGAAAGGCCAGGTGATGCAAATTTCCCAGCTTTATAAAAACCTAGCCTCCTCTAACTTTGTGCCAAAAAACAGCAGCCAGGGGTTCTTCTAACCAGTTGCCTAGCACTAAGAAAATGAAAATGGTGGAGGCCCACAAAGGATTGCTAGAGAGGCAAATCAGAACCCCTGCTTGACTGCAAAAATCATTTAGAAAGATTTAGCAGACTCTTGAGTTGTGGTAAATTTTTCTACTGTTCAGAGACACCTGAACTAATATGATTTACATGGAAGAGTCATTTAACAGATCCTGCTAGCCCTAGGGACTCCCCATCCGGTACCAGCTTCCTGAGATCCGTCACATTCCCTTATGCGGTTCCCTGTCCGGTTTCCTCTGTATGGAAGGGATTAAGGCACACTACTCGATGCCTAGTTCGGGCCATAGGCTCCGGATGTTGCTGTAGGAAATTTTGTACTACCTCATGCTGTCAGAACAAGAAGTACTCCACGTGCTTACAGCCCACTGCACATTGAATTTGATCATGACACAAACCTCACACTTAGGGCACAAACAGACGGTCATATAACTCGTGCAATGATCGCATCGCAATACTTGTACTGGCTGTCTGCTCTCCAGGCTTGAGCTTGACAGCTGCATAGAAATACATCACGCTGACATGCTCAGGTTGGGATAGGTGGTGGGCAATTCTGTGCAGTGTGTTGCAATCCTTGCACGTGAAATACGGCCATTTGTCTGTGCCATTACTCTAACTAAACCAACCAGGAAGTAGTTACCCATTTTAATTAACCATTCCCTTACAATCCTGGGCTGGTCCAAAACAATTAACCAATTAACTATATCATACACTCACTGTACCTATCACTTATACATTAAAAAGGTCTTACTCTGCTTGTCACTGCTCTGGGCCCTAAACCCTAATCTATATCTAAAGTCACTAAACTATTTCCTATGCTTTCCTTACCCCTGAGCTGTGCGTACCAGAGTTACCTTAGGCGTTACCTTGCAGTACCCACACATCAGCATCAGTACCTCTACACTGTGACATCCCTTCAGATATTTGGGCCCTGTATTGTTCAACATCTTTATCAATGATTTAGATAAAGGAATTGAGGGTAAACTGATCAAATTTGCTGATGACACAAAGCTAGGAGGGGTAGCTAATACTAGAGAAGTGAGAGAGGGGATTCAAAAAGATATAAATAAACTAGAGCAGTGGACAGCAACTAACAGAATGGATTTTAACAGGGAAAAATGCAAAGTACTACATCTGGGCAATAAAAATGAAAAAAGCATATACAAAATGGGAGGAATAGGGCTAAGTAACAGCACATGTGAAAAAGACTTGGGTATACTAATTGATCACAGACTGAACATGAGTCAACAGTGTGATGCAGCAGCAAAAAAGGCAAATGCAATTCTAGGATGTATCAACAGAAGCATGCAGTCTAGATCACGTGAGGTCATTATTGCCCTCTACTCTTTGGTCAGACCTCATCTGGAATACTGTGTCCAGTTTTGGGCACCACATTTTAAAAAAGACATCAACAAACTGGAGCAAGTTCAGAGAAGAGCCACCAGAATGGTGACCGGTCTGCAAACCATGTCCTATGATGAACGGTTGCAGGATTTGGGAATGTTTAGCTTGCAAAAAAGAAGACTGAGAGGAGACTTAATATCTGTCTACAAATATCTCAAGGGCTGTCACATTGTAGAAGGATCATCATTATTCTCATTTGCACAAGGAAAGACTAGAAGTAATGGGAAGAAACTGAATGGGAGGAGACACAGATTAGATATTAGAAAAACTTTTTGACAGTTAGGGTGATCAATGAGTGGAACAGGCTGCCACGAGAGGTGGTGAGTTCTCCTTCAATGAAAGTCTTCAAACAGAGGCTGGACAGACATCTGTCTGGGATGATTTAGAGAATCCTGCTTTGAGCAGGGGGTTGGACCAGATGGCCCAGGAGGTCCCTTCCAACTCTACCATTCTATGATTCTATGATTCTATTTGTAGACAGCTATTAAGTCTGCTCTTAGCCTTCTTTTTTGCAAGCTAAACATTCCAAGATCCTTTAATCATTCCTCATAGGACATACTTTGCAGTCCGCTCACCATCCCGGTAGCTCTTCTATGAACTTGCTCCAGTTTTTCAAAGTCTTTTTAAAATGTGGTGCCCAGAACCCGAGACAGTATTCCAGATGAGGACTGACCAAGGAGGAGTAGAGGGGGATAATTACTTCCCATGATCTGGACTCATATCTGCATCACACTGTTGACTTGTGTGCAGTCTGTGATCTATTAGTATATTCAAGTCTTTTTCACATGTGCTTTGTTCTATTCCTCCCATTCTATAAATGTAATTTTTTGCTTTTCTTGCCCAGATGTAGAATCTTGCATTTTTCCCTGGTAGATACCATTCTATTAGTATCATGAAATACTTCATCAAATGTTTTGCAGACGTTGAGATATACGATATCTACCACATTTCCCTTATCCACCCAGTCAGTGATTCCAACATAAAAGGAAATTAGATTAGTCTGGCATGACTTGTTTGCTACAAACCCATGCTGGCTCTGGTTCTAGTCCAGTCTGTGGGAGGTCAGATTTTTTCACCAACCTAAAAAAAGTGTGAACATAGCTTCACTAAAATAGTGCAAACATGGGTACAGGTATGTGTTGCACTGCAGCTTAGGTTCTTTTTCTTCTGTAGGGCAGAGCACACCATGGTCATGTATGTTGCCTTCCAAAAACAGATCCTCATCTGTCCATGGGCTGTGTTTGGTATTGCAGCTCTGTTACATTGAAGTGAATGGGCTAAACTGCAATACCACACACAGCCTATGTAAAGGGATGGTGCTGTTTTTCTTTAAAAAAAAAAAAATAGTCATGTACACTGTAAACCCCTATAATGATGTTTTTATGTCCCTTATAAGTAGGAGTCAGTACTTATGAGGATTCCTCATAGCCACGTGAATCACAAGGAATTTGAAAAATGAAATAATAGGCATCTTGGGGCTTCAACTATCTGACTATTTCTTAGTAAATAGACAATGTAGCAATGGTTTGCAAAATTGCTGCCTCCACTGTATCTAGGTGATGACTGCAGGTGAATCACAAGAGGGAAATGCAACCTCTAATGTATCTTGTGTATACAATATAATGGGCTCTGAGTGCTCTTCTTATACAGTCACGTCAATTCCTACACTGCATATAAAAAGCGACATTCAATAAGTGTAACCCGTGAATACACAAAAAAATGTGTTACAGAATCATGGAAGTCAGAGAGAAGAAAAGGGAAAGTTCAAGAATAAAAATTAGTTTAGACTGGAAGAATAAGAAATTATCACCCAAACTTTGTGGAGACCAAAAACTAACTCGAAATAGAGACACAACTTCTGGTGGGTCAAGTGGAGATTGGCACAGCTTTATCTATAATAACATAAACATATGTACTTTTGTGAACTGCATTAATTTTGCATGGTATGAACCAAATTTCCCCAACTTTGCCAAATTGCTGTGACTGTGTTTTGTGAACTGCATTAATTTTGCATGGTATGAACCAAATTTCCCCAACTTTGCCAAATTGCTGTGACTGTGTTTTGTGAACTGCATTAATTTTGCATGGTATGAACCAAATTTCCCCAACTTTGCCAAATTGCTGTGACTGTGTTTTGTGAACTGCATTAATTTTGCATGGTATGAACCAAATTTCCCCAACTTTGCCAAATTGATGTGACTGTGTTTTGTGAACTGCATTAATTTTGCATGATTTCTAATTACTATACTATGAATTAGACTAGAATTCTAGAATGCATTTGGCCACTCATCGCTCCTGCAATATCATCTGTACCACTCTAATCAAGCTGTTTCTCCTCTTCCTACAGGTATGAACCAAATTTCCCCAACTTTGCCAAATTGCTGTGACTGTGTTTTGTGAACTGCATTAATTTTGCATGGTATGAACCAAATTTCCCCAACTTTGCCAAATTGCTGTGACTGTGTGTAATGTATGTAGTACAGTTCATATAGCGTCTTGTGCTTGGGTGCGATGAAAACACAGGAGTCACAGGTTTGATATAGAAAAGTCCTGTATTACTTCATACAAGTTGGCAGAAATAGTCACACAGTTTGCAGACACAGAAACAGGAGACACAGCAGGCCAGAGTAATCCAAGCTCAGCAATCACTCTCCAATACAGATTCAGGATCTTCTTCTCTGTTACCGTAAGTCCATGCAAACGTGGGTCTTTCAAAGAGCAGGGTTCAGAGTCCACAAGTGCTTCAGAGTTCCTCAGTAGGAATAGCTGGAGTACAAGGTCCAAGGCTTACAGGAGTCAAGTCACAGGTTCACTGCAGGCTAGATTCTGAAGCACTGATTGCTCAGCTGTGGCTGCTTAAGAAGCAAAGGAGAGAATCAGGGCGGGAACATGCAAGCTGGAAACTCCATTTTGACTGAGGGCAAGATAGCTGCAGCAAGACAGAAAGTAAAATGGCTGACGAACAAACTGAGTTTCAGGAATATATACATAGAACCTTACATTACTCCCCCTTAAGGACAACCTCCGGATGACCTCAGACCAGGCTTGTGTGGGTACCTCTGATGAAACTGACGGAGCAAGCGAGGAGCATTAACGTTATTGACCGGTTCCATGAGTTGTCCTCCACTGGGTAGCCCTGCCATTTAATCAGATATTGTAACTGATTTCTATACAACCTGGAATCTAAAATCCTTTCCACCACAAATTCTTCCTGACCATCGACTAGCACTGGGTCAGGGAGAGGAACGTCCAGGAAATGTATTGGGTGTCGCAGCCTTTAGTAGGGATACATGAAAGACAGGGTGGATTCTCATAGTTCTGGGCAGTTGAAGACGACAAGCAACGGCACTTATAATTTTACTGATTTTATAGGGTCCAATGTACTTATGTCCCAACTTAGACGATGGAATCCTTAACTTAAGATTTCTGGTTGACAGCCAGACCAAGTCTCCTACCTTGAAAGCTGGTGCAGGTTTACGAAATTTATCTGCTGCTTTCTTGTACCTTTCTTGAGCCGATTCCAGATTTTCCTTTAGAAGATCCATATTCTTCTGTAAAGACGTGATTCTTTCAGCCACTGCTGGTAAAGGCGTTTCTATGGGAAATCGTGGTAGAATGTTAGGATGATAACCTAGATTAGAGTAAAAAGGAGACTGTTTAGTGGAGGCACTCTGAGAGTTGTTATACGAGAACTCAGCTAATGGAAGTAGATCCACCCAATCATCCTGTAGGTGGCAGATAAAGCAGCGGAGATACTGCTCCAGGGTTTGATTGGTTCGTTCGGTCTGTCCATTAGTCTGGGGATGAAAAGCAGAAGAAAGGTTTACTTTAATGTCCAATGCTGCACAGAAATTTTGCCAAAACCTAGAAGTGAATTGCACCCCTCGATCCGAAATAACCTCATCCGGTACTCCATGTAAGCGAAACACATCTTTAATCATCAAATCTGATGTCTGTTTTGCAGTGGGTAAGCCGACACAAGGGATAAAATGAGCTGCCTTTGTTAGACGGTCAACCACCACTAGAATGGTGTTCTTCCCCTGAGAGGTTGGTAACTCCACAATGAAGTCCATAGAAATGGATCCCCACGGGGGACGGGGTGGGAAGAGGCTGTAACAGACCAGTTGGTGAGGAGCGAGGTGTTTTGCATCTTGCACAGACCTCACATGAAGTGACATAATTCAAAACATCCTTCCTGCAAGTGGGCCACCAAAAGAAACGAGAAAGAAATTCCTGTGTCTTTAGAATTCCTCTATGCCCAGCTATCTTGGAATCGTGAATGAGTTGCAATACTCTTAATCTGACTGTTTCAGGAATATACAGACGTTGTCCCTGAATCCACACACCATTCTTAAAGACAAGACTTACGTCCCTTGGGGGTTGTGCCAAAAGGAATCCGCATGGTATGCTTCCTTGATGTCCTTAAGTAGGTCTTGATTATGAATTACTCCTAGGAATCTAGAGTCAGGAAGAATAGTCTTAGGAGGAGTAATTGGACGTGTCTCTGCTGAGTAAATCCTAGAGAGTGCATCAGCCTTTCCATTGCGCGATCCTGGTCTATAAGAGATGATAAAATTAAATTGGTTTAAGAAAAGATTCCAGCGAGCCTGGCGAGGAGTCAGGCACTTTGCCGACCTGATAAACTCAAGGTTACGATGGTCTGTCAGGACGACTATTTGCTGTGCAGCTCCCTGAAGAAGGTGTCTCCATTCTTTGAAGGCGGCAATAATGGCCAACAACTCTCTATTGCCCACATCGTAGTTCCTCTCAGCCGAAGACAACTGCTGGGAAAAGAAGGCACAGGGATGCAAGACATTCTTCTCACCTGTTCTCTGAGAGAGTATAGCTCCAACGGCACAGTCTGAAGCATCCACCTCTATTATGAAGGCAAGCTCGGGGTTGGGATGTACTAGGATAGGTGCAGTGGTAAATTTATCTTTTAGACGGGAAAATGCTTCCTGGGCTTGGGGAGTCCAGGAAAACCTAGACTCTTTCCGGGTAAGTTGAGTGATAGGTGACACTACCTCAGAGAAATTTCTAATGAAACGTCTATAGAAGTTGGCAAACCCGATGAAGCGCTGTACCTCCTTCACATTTCTAGGACTTGGCCAATCCTTGATGGCTTGGGTTTTGCTTCCATCCATACTAATTCCTTGTGTAGACAGTACATACCCCAGAAATTGAATTTCGGTCCTATGGAATTCACACTTTTCAAGTTTGATGTAAAGATGATTTTGTCTTAGACGTTCCAAGACCATTCTCACATGTCCATGATGTTCCTCTGTGGAGTTAGAAAAAATTAGAATATCATCCAAATAAATTACCACGAATGTATCTAGGAGATCCCTGAAGATGTAATTCACCAAGTGTTGGAAAGTGGCTGAGGCGGTACTCAGACCAAAAGGCATAACTAGATATTCAAAGTGTCCATAGCGTGACCTGAATGCAGTCTTCCATTCATCCCAGGTCTAATACGGACTAAGTTATAGGCCCCACGAAGATCTAGTTTAGAAAAAATTTTGGCATGTCGCACTCTCTCCAATAACTCAGGGATTAAAGGCAATGGATAACGGTTTCTAATAGTAACCTTATTGAGTTCCCTATAGTCTACGCATGGTCTCAGAGATCCATCTTTCTTCTTTACAAAGAAGATGGGTGCACCTGCAGGAGATGAAGAGGGGCGTATGAAGCCCTTGGCTAGATTTTCATCTATGTAATCCTTTAAAGCCTTTAGCTCGGGCCCCGCCAGGGGGTAGATCTTACCAAAAGGTATCTCTGCTCCAGGCAATAATTCAATTGGACAATCATATGGACGGTGAGGAGGAAGCTGGTCAGCGTTCTTCTTGTCACATAAATCCACATAGTCCTGGTATACAGCTGGTAGTTCAGGGACTGACATGATTCCTTTAGGAACAGAGCAAGCTGAAACTTTTGGACTCATCTGTTTCTCTGGAAAGTGTAATTCCTTGGTCTCCCAGTTAATGGTAGGATTCTGAGCCTGCAGCCATGGTAGCCCTAGAATAATGGGAAAGTGGGGAGAAGAGATAAGCATAAAGGACAGTTTCTCTTGATGATCTTTACCCATAAGAACCCTCAAAGGCTCTGTTTCCTGATCCACTGGTCCAGAGGTCAGCAGGGAGCCATCCACAGTTTCCATCTGTACTGGAGTAGCCTTCTTCACTGAACGTATTCCCTGTTTCAGAGCAAAGGAGACATCCATAAAATTTCCACTTGCCCCTGAGTCGATCATAGCAGAGCTAGACACCCAAGCTGAGTCAACCCAGAGTTTGATGGAAAGAAGGCAATGAGAATTGTTTTTCTTACAACTCAGCTGGGACACCGCTGAGGAAACTTGAAAAATGGCAGCGTTTACACAGTCAACGTCCTCAGAGGTAACGGAGTTTAAGTCCGAGAAATCAAGATCTGTTGCTGCAGATCTCTCTGGAGCCTGAGGCTCGGACCGACAGATCCCCTCTCGCAACACTCACAATGAATGAGTGCTGCAGTAGTCTTACGAGAACGGCCGGGGCAGTTTATAATGAAGTGCCCTGACTTACCACAATAGAAACATAGATTCTCCTTAAAACGATGTTCCTTGCGTGCATCACTAACCCGTCGTTGTAAAGAGTCTACCTGCATGGGTTCAGGTTCAGGTTCCCGTGTAATCCTACTCAAAGGTTCCTTAGCTGGAGAGGAAGGTAGGAAAAGGTTAGTACGATTGCTTTCGAACCATCTCTCTTGCCTGCGTTCAGTCAGACGAGTATCAATACGGATGCAGTAGTTAATAAAGTCACCTAACGCAGTGGGAGGGTCGGCACGAGCAAGTTCATCCTTAATCAGTGGAGATAACCCCTTTCGAAAAATAGATTTTTTGGCGGAACTGTCCCAGGTGGTATCAAGGGCCCATCTCCTGAAATCCAAGGCATATTCAGCTACCGAGTGCTTACCTTGGCGCAAAGCTAACATGGCTGCTTCAGCTGTTGCACCTCGATTGGGGTCATCAAACACCTGCCCCATGGCTGAAATAAAATCATCAAGGTGATTCAAACAATCATCCTCAGTCTCAATCAGAGGGTTTGCCCACATTAAAGCCTTGTTGGTAAGCAACATAATTATAGTAAGCACCTTAGATCGTTCAGTGGGAAATTGTGAAGCATGTGCAGAAAAAAAAAAGATTGCATTGATTAATAAATCCCCTGAATTTCTCACGTTCACCGCCAAAACGAAAAGGGGGCAACTTGGGAATCCCAGCACTCGGGGCTACGGCAGGAGCCTGGACTCGCCCCTCTAGAACCTCAATCCTGGCTCGCAAATCCTGGGTAGTCTGTCCAACCACTTGCAAATTGTGATTATTGAGGTCCTGTAGATTTGTAAAACGGGTCTTTATATTCTGCAAATCTGCAAGGATATTATCAGTCACTCCGCAAAGTTCCTTTATGCGGGCCTCCATTTTCCAGATCTTTTAAGACAGGATTACTGGAAGAAGAGGAAGAAAAAAAACAATAGTGTTCACCTGTGGCAACACTGCAGAGAGAAAAAAAAATAAGGGAACTGCTCACCTGGAATGGTTGTGAGAAGTCACAACCACTATCATCACAGAAAGTTTCAACCAGACATCTGATATCCAGAGTTACAGCAGACAAAAAAGAGAAAAGAAAGGAAAAAAAAAAAAACAATAGTGTTTACCTGTGGTAACACTGCAAAGAGAAAAAACTTAAGGGAATTGCTCACCTGGAATGGTTGTGAGAAGTCACAACCACTGTCATCACAGAAAGTACAACAGGACGTCTGATATCCACAGTACAGCAGACACAGCCTTCCAGACCCAGCAGACACTAACGTTTTGGCTTCAGAATCTTGTAATGTATGTAGTACAGTTCATATAGCGTCTTGTGCTTGGGTGCGATGAACATACATGAGACACAGGTTTGATATAGAAAAGTCCTGTATTACTTCATACAAGTTGGCAGAAATAGTCACACAGTTTGCAGACACAGAAACAGGAGACACAGCAGGCCAGAGCAATCCAAGCTCAGCAATCACTCTCCAATACAGATTCAGGATCTTCTTCTCTGTTACCGTAAGTCCATGCAAACGTGGGTCTTTCAAAGAGCAGGGTTCAGAGTCCACAAGTGCTTCAGAGTTCCTCAGTAGGAATAGCTGGAGTACAAGGTCCAAGGCTCACAGGAGTCAAGTCACAGGTTCACTGCAGGCTAGATTCTGAAGCACTGATTGCTCAGCTGTGGCTGCTTAAGAAGCAAAGGAGAGAATCAGGGCGGGAACATGCAAGCTGGAAACTCCATTTTGACTGAGGGCAAGATAGCTGCAGCAAGACAGAAAGTAAAATGTGACGAACAAACTGAGTTTCAGGAATATATATGTCGCGACCACGCACCACAATTGTGGGTTACCAGGGCAATGGGGTACCCAGAGCCGAGCCCATGGAAGTCTATGGGGTTGTCACGGATAGCGGTGGCTCGGTCTGTGGCCCTGGCGGTCCGGCGTATGTTGGGGGAATTATTATTTACAGGGGATTAGTATATAACAGTTCGTGACGCCACCTGTGGTTGTCTGATCACTGAGACCAGCGCTGCTGAACAGAACTCTGAGGGGATGTTATAGCAGCTAGGTGTTGGGTCCCCCACAGGTGGGACTGTCCCTCTGAGTCTATGGTGATTGTAGTAAGGAGATGTGGATAAATGACACAGTCTCAGACAATAAAGCTTCTTTCCATACCTTTTACTTTCAAGTTGTTTAGGCAGGTCCCGGGAAGCTGTTGGGGTGGATGGAGGATGCGTTTCGAGGTAACGGCTGAGCAGGTTAGAGGCCTCCTTAACTTTCCATGTAACGAGTCCAACTTGCATAAAGCTAAGTTCACTCAAAAACTCCAGCTAATTCTGTAGCTGTACTGCCCGGTCAGCATAGTGGTCGGAGTCTTCCAAGTGATGGAACTAGGTTCTTGCTTTTGTCGTGCACTGACTCAAAGTCCCTATTCCACTTGACCCCTGTTACGTACCGACAATAGGCTTGTTCCTGTGACCTGAAGTCCAGCGAACCTCTGGTTTTTCCTATCACTACGCCTGAAGCTGTAGCGACACTTCGGTCCCCAGTGACCGGTGATCAATGCAGGATAGTTCAATCCTTAAGGCACTTCTAGAATTCTTTTCCACTGCGCCCTTCGCCCTGCTCGCGCTCCTAATATCAGCACTGACTAGACTAGGATAATATTCGGTTATCCGTACTAGCCTCCACTTCTGTACCGTCTCCCTGTGTTGACAGGAGATCTCGGCTCTCCAAAAGGCACACGTCCTCCCTCTCTGCACGCTCACAGGAGAACTTTCAGACTGCACTGTGCTACAGGACACTCCCCTATACACCCCTGCTGGGTGTGTCTGAAATGTATATGAGTGATGTCGAGCCTTAACCGTTACCTCTCCACTCATCCTCCCGGATACTGTGTGCCTTACATACCAGGGCTACACATTCCCCCTTGGTAAAATACAGCACTCCCGGCTGTGAAATATAAAAAGAAAGACATTTTTGTTTTGCATTAACAATAAACATTAAACTCTTCCCAGCAGGGAGGTGAGAAATTCTTAAACGTTGCATTATGTACAATGGACATAGAAAAATACAAAAACATACTTTCAATAAATATGTCATATCAAACAATATTCTTGTGAAGGACCCGCACCAAACCTTCAACGTGGGTCCTGGTGGGCTGCAGGACATCTGGCTGCAGACCTCGCTCAGTGCCACACCACACGGGTTTTATGTTCAGAGGTAATTGTTACAGTTGGATATAGAACCACGAGAATGCATAAAGTGCAACTATATACATTATCAGTTCTGGGGCTGACATAGTCCACAGCCTCGAAGTCCATTATTCCTCCTAATTAGTAATGCACAATACCATAACAATACTTTTTACAATATTCACATAAGGTAAACTTTTTCTGGGTTAAATTACATTATTTTGCTAGAATTACTGTTGATATCGAATAGGTATCTTCCCTTTCGTGGTTCGCTCTGATCTACGTGGAGTAGCTTCAGGTATATTAGTCTGTCATCTACCTGCTCTGCGTAACGGCAAACTATAGAACTGTCTCAATCTTTCTATGGATCTGGCAAGCGTACTGATGGCTGGGCGGTGTGAGTCAGCTTCACCAAGGGATCCCATAGCATGGGGCGCTGCTTCTGATGGTCTTTCTTGAGATTCTGTAGGCTGGGGTGTTACTGGAATAGGTAACTCCTGAACTGGCTCAACTGGCACCATGGGCACAACTGGAGGTAGAACTTCCTCTTGTGGCTGATAAAACTGCAACACCGGAATGATTACAGCATCTCCCAGTCTGGGCCAATCCGCAGGGAAATCTCCCAGATCCGTGTGTATGACCTCTTCTTTTCTTTCTTCTCGATTGACGACAGGGTTCTCTTCACGAAGCTTTAAGGGTTCTGGGCACAATTTCAAATGGTCTCTGGACACAGTGGATATTGTTCTTCCTCCGTCCTTACTGATGATACAAACTTTTCTGTTGTCATATTTGGAGTCTTGTACGACGTAGGGTTCTTGTTCCCACTGGTTGTCCAATTTGTGCATCTTCCTTTTTCTTTTCAATACCACTTCTCCAGGCATCAAAGGCTTGGCAGGAGCATTCCTGTTGTAAATATCTTCCTGTTTTTCCCGTGCCTTGTTGAGACTTTCTTCTACACAGACTTGCACTCGTCTGTATTGCTCTTGCCGATTGATGTCCCAGTTTTCAACGGCGTCATCTGCCTCCGGTTCTACCACTCCAAGTTCTAAATCCATTGGTAGTCTTCCAGGCCTTGCTCTCATAAGATAGGCTGGAGTGCAGTTAGTGGCACTTACAGGTATATGGTTATACAAGTCAACCAAATCAGGTAGTAAGTCCGGCCACCGATTTCTGTCTTCCAACGGTATGGATTTCAACAAATCAAGGACAATGTGGTTCATTTTCTCGCAAAGGCCGTTGGTTTGAGGATGGTATGGTGTTGTTCTAATTTTCTTACACCCATACATGTGACAGAATTCCTTGAATAGGTCAGCCTCAAAAGCAGGTCCTTGATCAGTTAATACTTGCTCCGGATACCCATGCGGTCTGCAGAAGCTTGCTTGAAAGGTTCTTGCTGCCGTCACTGCTGTCTGATCCTTAACTGGAACAACCACCAGAAATCTAGAGTAATGGTCCACCATGGTCAAGGCGTATGAGTATCCAGATCTACTTGGCGACAATTTGACGTGGTCCAGGGCCACAATCTCCAAGGGACGAGTCGTCCGGATAGGCTGCAGGGGTGCCTTCTGACTACCGTAGTCCTTTCTTCTGAGACCACAGGGTCCACAGTTCCGACACCACCTCTCGATGGAGCTGCGCATCCCTACCCAGTAGAACCGGCACCTCAACAGGGTCTCCAGCTTTCTCCAGCCAAAGTGTCTGCTTGATCGTGGTATGCTTCCAACACCATTTGGACGTCTGCCTTGGGGACCACTATCTGCCAGACCATCTCATGGGTCCTGGGGTTGACGTATCTCCTGCACAACTTCTCACGGTATAGGAACAACCGGCTTCTCTCGTTCCACAGGAGCTTTGCTGACATAGGTGCATCTTTTTCCAAGGAGGAACCTTCCTGTCGTAACAACTCCTTGATACGGCTGACCACTGGATCGCTGTCCTGAGTCTCTTTCCAGCTATGATGGGGTAAGGGATTTAACGTTGCACCATACTGCTTTCTGTAGACTCGCTGCTCGTGGACTATCCCATTTCGATGGAACGCAGGTAGCTCAATTTCTTCCAGGTCGTCCGATTCTTCTTCCGTGTCAGATTCATGCGGCATTCGGGACAATGCGTCAGCATTAGCATTCTTTCGGCCTGCCCGGTACTTGATGGTAAACTGGTAATTAGACAACCGAGCCATCCAACGCTGCTCCATGGCGCCCAACTTGGCTGTTTCCAGGTGCGTTAAGGGGTTGTTGTCTGTAAACGCAGTGAACTGGTTGGAGGCCAGATAGTGCTTAAATCTTTCAGTAATGGCCCAGACCAGCGCCAGAAACTCCAGCTTGAAGCTGCTATAATTTTCCGGATTCCTCTCAGTTGGCCTGAGTTTTCTGCTGGCATATGCGATGACTTTTTCTTGGCCATTCTGCTTCTGACTGAGAACTGCTCCTAAACCTTCATTACTTGCATCGGTGTACAGCAGGAACGGTTGGCTGTAATCAGGATAGGTCAAAATCTCATCGCCTGTAAGGATCTCTTTCATCTTTTGGAATGCTTCAGCCTGTTCCTTACCCCAATTAAAGGGAGGGTTTCTGCTCTTTAAGGATTGTCCTACTAGGAGGTCCTGTAAAGGGGCTGCCTTCTTCGTGTAATCTTTCACGAACCTTCTGTAGTAACCCGTGAGTCCCAGGAACTGTCGCACTTCCTTGAGGTTCTTCGGCTCCGGCCACTTCTGGATAGCAGTGACTTTCTCTGGGTCCGGCGCTACTCCTTCCGAACTGACGATGTGCCCCAAGTATTGTACCTTCTGTTTGAGTAGATGGCATTTTGAGGGTTTCAACTTCATCCCGTACCTGGACAGGGACTCAAATACTTCTGCCAGGTGCTTCAGATGGTCCTCATATGTCTTGGAGTACACGATGACGTCATCTAGGTATAGCAGCACGGTTTCAAAATTGAGATGTTCCAGGCAGTTCTCCATCACTCTCTGAAATGTTCCTAGGGCACTGCTGAGCCCAAACGGCATTCTGTCGAACTCACAGAGCCCCATTGGGGTGGTGAAAGCCGTTTTCTCACGATCCTCCTCAGCCACAGCCACTTGCCAGTACCCACTAGTCAGATCGAGGGTAGAAAAGTAGTTAGCCGTTTTCAGAGCAGCTAATGATTCCTCTATACGTGGTAACGGGTATGCATCTTTATGTGTTATGCGGTTCACCTGCCTGTAATCCACACACATTCTCAAGCTACCATCTTTTTTTCTAACCAGGACTAGAGGTGCTGCCCAGGGACTACAACTATCCCTGATTACTCCGGCTTCTTTCATATCTCGCAACATTTCTTTAGCCTTCTGATAATGGGCTGGGGGTATAGGCCTGTACCGCTCCTTGATGGGAGGATGACTGCCTGTAGGGATATGATGTTGTACTCCCTTAATTATCCCAAAATCAAGTGGGTGCTTGCTAAACACTTGAGCGTACTCTTGTACCACCCGTAATACCCCTTGCTTCTGATGAGCGGGAGTGGTGTCCGTCCCAACATGGAGTTGCTGACACCATTCCGCCACCTGGGTTGCCGGGTCATTGTCCTCCGCTATTTGGCGGGAGTCTAAGGACTCAGCCGGGAGAATAGAATTATTGTCGACAGCATGTAGTTTAGCAATGGTTGCATAACGGGGTAAGTTTACCTCATCATCTCCCCAGTTGAGAAGCTGTACCGGTACTCTTCCATTCACCACTTCCACTACTCCCCTAGCAGTCATGAGTGTAGGTCTATGTTCTGAATGGTGGGGTTCTACTACAGCTTGGTAGTTCTGTCCTCTCAGACCTATGGCTGCCCTGCACCAGATTATCATTTCACTCATTGGGGGTATCACAATGGGATTCGAGTCAGTGACCCGTACATTACCAATTTCGCCGTCTGTAAGCTTCGCTTGCTGCTGACACATCAGGGCCCGGATCTCTCTCTGGATCACTCCCCTCTGCCTTGGTCTGGCAATTTCAGCGAGCTGTTGGAGTAAGAACACAACTTCTCCCAGACAGTTACTGATAATGTTAGTACCCAAAATTATATTTAAACCGTTCTCTTCATTTACAGTCTTTACTACTAGAAGCCCCTGGTCTTTCAACTCCTCTCTGCCCACTTTCACATCCACACATTTTGTCCCGAGTACTTCTACAGGAAGACCATTAGAAGCATACACGGTAAAGTCAGGGCTCGGGGGTTGAAGACTATCCATAGACCAGAACTTCGTATATAGGGCATCAGGTATTAGGGTCACCTGAGACCCAATGTCTAACAATGCCGGAACTGCAATACCATCTAGAATGATAGACAGGTAGGGTCGCCCACCCACATACCTGCGGTTCCAGTCTAGGGGGCCTGACGGATCTCCTCCTGGGTGTTGGCCCTCGGACCCAGGTTCTGCCCGTTTAAAGGACACTGTGGAGACATATGACCTTTCCGGTTGCAACGGTAACAGGTGATCTCCCGACGAGGAGGGTGTTGATCAGAGGTCGCTCCTGGGGGTGGCGTTGTCCTCCTCCGGGGGGGCGACGTCTTCCTTCTTCTCCGGTTCATCCACGGGACGTCTTCTGGGCAGTCAGCTAATAAGATCTTCCCTTCTTCCTCTTTCCGCAGCTGCAGGGCACTCATCACAGCAGCCAGATTTTTAGTCAGCTGGCGCACCTCTGAGCGCAGACAGTCCAATTCACTAGGGGGTGTCACCTGCGTTTTGGCTTCTGCCACTAGCGGGGAAAAGGGGGGTACTGCCGGTTCCAGAGTGACTTCACCCTGGTGATGTTGGGTGGCCACCTCAGGTTTGCCCAGGGGTCGCAGCCCTTTTATTGCCATGTCTTTTAGGGCATCAAAGGTAGCATCAGGATGATTAAGGACCACCAGTTTACAGTTCTGCGTTCCTCTTGGGATCTCAATCCCTGTACAAATTGTTCTTTCAGCATCTTATTTTCGTCGATAGCATTTATATTATTAATCTGCTTAAGGGCTCTCAGGGCTCCTTGTAGTCGGCAAGCGTAGTCCCTGATGCTGTCACCTGGCTGCTGTGTACAGTGGTAGAAGGCCATCCGGAGATCCGTTTCTGTGCGGTCTTCAAACATGGCATGTAGCTTAAAGAGGATCGCAGGTACCGACTCCTGATCAACGGTATCCCAAGTCTCCACTTCCCTCTCAGCAGCGCCAGTTAGCTGCCCTATCAGCACAGCAGCTTTTTGTCTCTCAGGCATGGAGTACATTTCTAGGATGCTGCATAACTTCCGCTTGAAGCCTGCTAAAGTGCCTGGCTCGCCGCTGTACTGGGGAAGCCATTTCGCCCAGGCATATATGGGAGCGTTAGTGGCATGAGCGGGACTATCGGACTGGGTGCTGGGCCTGCGCCCCCATCTGGCGCTACAATGCCACGCGGTGCGGGGTCGGGGCCTCCGGCTGGGGCCGCACTGTCGGCCGGTTGTTGTGACATATTAGTGCCCCCTTGGTTAAACGGAGCCTACCGGTTTCAGAAGCTGCTATTCCACAGGCGCAGCGGTGGGGACAGGACCTTCGTCGCAGGCGCTCTGATGTCAGAGCGTCCACTTCCTGTCGCAGGACCTGCCGCTGAGTCAGAGCCGGGGGCGTGTCCAAGACTTTGCGCGCTCTTTCAGGTACGCCCACCTTCTTCTCCAGCGCCTTAGGGCGCGAATATGGCGGCAAATATGGTGGTATTTGGCGCCAAACAACAGCAACAGTCTTTTTCACCAAAACACTCCACAGGCACACAGGGCTCGCAATTCTGCAAGTTTCGGATCCTGTTCGTGACGCCAAGTTTTTGTTGCGACCACGCACCACAATTGTGGGTTACCAGGGAAATGGGGTACCCAGAGCCGAGCCCATGGAAGTCTATGGGGTTGTCACGGATAGCGGTGGCTCGGTCTGTGGTCCTGGCGGTCCGGCGTATGTTGGGGGAATTATTATTTACAGGGGATTAGTATATAACAGTTCGTGACGCCACCTGTGGTTGTCTGATCACTGAGACCAGCGCTGCTGAACAGAACTCTGAGGGGATGTTATAGCAGCTAGGTGTTGGGTCCCCCACAGGTGGGACTGTCCCTCTGAGTCTATGGTGATTGTAGTAAGGAGATGTGGATAAATGACACAGTCTCAGACAATAAAGCTTCTTTCCATACCTTTTACTTTCAAGTTGTTTAGGCAGGTCCCGGGAAGCTGTTGGGGTGGATGGAGGATGCGTTTCGAGGTAACGGCTGAGCAGGTTAGAGGCCTCCTTAACTTTCCATGTAACGAGTCCAACTTGCATAAAGCTAAGTTCACTCAAAAACTCCAGCTAATTCTGTAGCTGTACTGCCCGGTCAGCATAGTGGTCGGAGTCTTCCAAGTGATGGAACTAGGTTCTTGCTTTTGTCGTGCACTGACTCAAAGTCCCTATTCCACTTGACCCCTGTTACGTACCGACAATAGGCTTGTTCCTGTGACCTGAAGTCCAGCGAACCTCTGGTTTTTCCTATCACTACGCCTGAAGCTGTAGCGACACTTCGGTCCCCAGTGACCGGTGATCAATGCAGGATAGTTCAATCCTTAAGGCACTTCTAGAATTCTGAATTCTTTTCCACTGCGCCCTTCGCCCTGCTCGCGCTCCTAATATCAGCACTGACTAGACTAGGATAATATTCGGTTATCCGTACTAGCCTCCACTTCTGTACCGTCTCCCTGTGTTGACAGGAGATCTCGGCTCTCCAAAAGGCACACGTCCTCCCTCTCTGCACGCTCACAGGAGAACTTTCAGACTGCACTGTGCTACAGGACACTCCCCTATACACCCCTGCTGGGTGTGTCTGAAATGTATATGAGTGATGTCGAGCCTTAACCGTTACCTCTCCACTCATCCTCCCGGATACTGTGTGCCTTACATACCAGGGCTACACATATACATAGAACCTTACACTGTGTTTTGCGAACTGCATTAATTTTGCATGGTATGAACCAAATTTCCCCAACTTTGCCAAATTGCTGTGACTGTGTTTTGTGAACTGCATTAATTTTGCATGGTATGAACCAAATTTCCCCAACTTTGCCAAATTGCTGTGACTGTGTTTTGTGAACTGCATTAATTTTGCATGGTACGCAATCATCTATGCAGCTTTTTCTCTGTTTTTGACTGTTTAAGAAGTGCATATACTATCCCTGGCATTTCACTTACCCATCCTCCTGTATTCACAATTGCATTCATTCCCCTTGTGTCTCCCATGCATACCTGAGCTGCCAGCCCCTTCCCCCTCTTTTATTAGCTTTGCTTATCTGTGACCATGTGGTCTGGGTAATCACGCCCACATCCCCCTCACAGCTGATCCACCTCAGTCCCAGATATATTCAGAGCCATGCGTCTGCACAGACGTAGTCTGCACAGGCTTACTATTTCAAATTCCATATTTCAAATTACAGATTTCTAATTACTATACTATGAATTAGACTAGAATTGGACTGGAATTTGACTGTAAGTTGACCGAATATATATCCACTACCATGTTTCCTTTTCTTTTCACTTTCACCCCCATACTACTTACTTTCTTCCTATTCCCTGTAATCCCCCCACCTAGTAAGGAAGTAGTCATTTCCCCCTCCATTCTCCACAGACATCTCACCTTCTCCTCAGAACTGTTCCTCCATGTACAATCCTTTTTCTCCAGAAACACACGGCCACACCATGTCTTATCCTGTTCCCACCTTTTAACGCTCTGTCTGTTACTCCTCACTGCTGGTGATATATCCCAAATCCTGGCCCTCCTCAACACATCCCCACACTCACTTCTATCACCCTGCCACGATCCTCTACACGTCCTCGCAACCATGATAACCTCATACCCATTCACCCAGCCCCCACTCCCCCGGTCCCCCTACCTGGAGCACTATGGAACGCACGCTCTGTCTGCAACAAACTGTCATTTATCCACGACCTCTTCATCACCAATAAACTCTCCTTCCTTGGCATCACCGAAACCTGGCTCACCCCCTCTGACTCAGCCTCTCCAGCTGCACTTTCTTATGGCGGATTCCACCTATCTCACACCCCCCGCCCCAGCAACAAACGTGGTGGAGGAGTTGGTTTGCTCCTATCTGATACCTGCTCCTTTGCCCCAATTCCACTACCCCCCTCCGCTACTACTCCCTCATTTGAGGTGCACTCCGTCCGCATCTACTCCCCCTCCAACCTCCAGCTGGCTGTCATCTACCGCCCCCCAGAACTTGCCATCTCCACCTTTCTCGACCACTTCACCACCTGGCTGCTTCATTTCCTCTCTGCTGACATCCCCACTATCATCATGGGTGACTTCAACATCCCCATTGATGCTTCCACCCCAGCGG
Source organism: Oophaga sylvatica (assembly GCA_033576555.1). NCBI lineage: Eukaryota > Metazoa > Chordata > Amphibia > Anura > Dendrobatidae > Oophaga > Oophaga sylvatica. Next base: position 427,949,000 of record JARQOD010000006.1, on the reverse strand, counting down.
CCTCTAAACTTTTATCGCTCACTGCCTCCTTTGGCCTCACTCAATGGTCCTCTGCGGCCACTCACAAAGATGGTCACACGCTCGACCTTATCTTCACCCGCCTCTGTTCCCTTACTAATCTCACTAACTCACCCCTTCCTCTGTCTGACCACAACCTACTGACGTTCTCTTCTCTCTCCTCTTCTAGTGCACAACCCCCACTCCACAAACTCACTCACCCTCGCAGAAATCTCAAACACCTCAATTTACCAATGCTCTCTGAGTCCCTCCTCCCTCTTACAGACATATCTTCACTTCACGACACAGATTCTGCTGCCACCTTTTATAACACTGCAATAACAGCAGCACTTGACTCGGCTGCCCCCCTCACACATAGCAAAACTTGTACAATCAACAGGCAGCCCTGGCTGACCAGCCTCACCAAAGAACTGAGACGGGCTTCCAGGGTTGCTGAGCGGAGATGGAAAAAATCCCGCTCTGCCGAGCACCTAACCGCATACAAGCAGTCCCTCACCAGCTTCAAGTCCACGCTCACTGCTGCAAAGCAAACTTACTTCTCATCTCTCATATCCTCCCTGTCTCACAACCCTAAACAGCTCTTCAACACTTTCAATTCTCTACTCTGTCCCCCAGCACCTCCCCCTTCTCCTCTCATTTCTGCTGAAGACTTTGCTTCTTTCTTTAAGCAGAAGATCGATACGATCAGAGAAAGCTTTGGCCCACAGCCCCCACTGCCCCTCTTAGCTGCTCAACCCTCTTCCTCCAAAGCCAACTTCTCCACCATGACAGAAGATCAGCTCTCCACCCTCCTATCAAGATCACACCTCACCACTTGCACGCTTGACCCGCTGCCATCCCACCTCATCCCTAGCCTCGCCACCGTCTTCACCCCTACTCTAACACACCTCTTCAACCTCTCACTTACAAATGGTGTCTTCCCCTCATCCTTCAAACATGCCTCGATCACACCCATTCTCAAAAAGACCTCCCTTGACCCATCCTCTGTGTCTAGCTATCGCCCGATATCTCTTCTCCCTTATGCCTCAAAACTACTGGAACAGCATGTCCATCTTGAACTGTCCTCCCACCTCTCCTCCTGCTCCCTCTTTGACCGCTTACAATCAGGCTTCCGACTGCATCACTCAACTGAAACTGCCCTAACTAAAGTCACCAACGACCTACTAACCGCCAAGAGCAAGCGTCACTATTCTGTCCTCCTTCTCCTGGACCTGTCTTCTGCCTTCGACACTGTGGACCATTCCCTCCTGTTACAGATTCTCTCATCTCTTGGCATCACAGGCCTGGCCCTATCCTGGATCTCATCATATCTACAAACCGAACATTCAGTGTCTCCCTCTCCCACACCACCTCCTCACCTCGCCCCCTGTCTGTCGGTGTACCCCAAGGTTCAGTTCTTGGACCCCTACTCTTCTCCATCTACACCCTCGGCCTGGGACAGCTCATAGAATCCCATGGTCTTCAGTATCACCTCTACGCCGATGACACGCAGATCTACCTATCTGGACCTGACCTCACCTCCTTACTGACCAAAATCCCACAATGTCTGTCTGCTATCTCTGCTTTCTTCTCTGCTCGCTTTCTAAAACTGAACATGGACAAAACAGAATTCATCATCTTTCCCCCATCTCACTCTACCCCCCCACCAGACCTGTCCATTAACATCAATGGCTGCTCACTTTCCCCAGTCCCGCACGCTCGGTGCCTCGGAGTGATCCTCGACTCTGCCCTCTCTTTCAAGCCACATGTCCAAACCCTAGCCTCCTCCTGCCGTCTCAAACTCAAAAATATTTCCCGGATCCGTGCATTCCTTGACCATGAAAGTACAAAAACACTAGTGCATGCCCTCATCATCTCCCGCCTCGACTACTGCAACCTCCTACTCTCTGGCCTTCCCTCTAGCACTCTGGCACCACTCCAATCCATCCTGCACTCTGCTGCATGACTAATACACTTGTCTCCCCGCTATTCCCCAGCCTCTCCTCTCTGCCAAGCCCTTCATTGGCTTCCTATCGTTCAGAGGCTCCAGTTCAAAACCCTAACCATGACCTACAAAGCCATCCACAATCTGTCTCCTCCATACATCTGTGACATGGTCTCCCGGTACATACCCACACGTAACCTTCGATCCTCTCAAGATCTCCTCCTCTACTCCCCTCTTATCTCTTCTTCCCACAACCGCATACAAAGCTTCTCCCGAGCCTCTCCCATACTCTGGAACTCTCTACCCCAACACATCAGACTCGCGCCTACCATGGAAACCTTCAAAAAGAACCTGAAGACCCACCTCTTCCGACAAGTCTACAACCTGCAGTGATCATCAGTCTAATGAACCACCGCACGATCAGCTCTTCCCTCTCCTAGTGTATCCTCACCCATTCCTGTAGATTGTGAGCCCTCGCCGGCAGGGTCCTCTCTCCTTCTGTACTTGTGTGTGCCTTGTATTGCTCATGTTTACTGTACTTGTCTATACTTGCCCCTCTTCACATGTAAAGCGCCATGGAATAAATGGCGCTATAAAAATCTATAATAATAATAATAATACTTAAAAGTCTTGTCCAGGCTTTCGGCTCAGTTCTGCAGTAACTCTATGTCTATATGACTGCAGACTTGTTAATCCTCACAGGGTGCACAGTGCACGCTATCAGAATTCCTTGATGCCAGTGGAGCGCCCCCTAAGGCCTTGGGGTACTCGGTACCGGGTCAGAACAGTTCTTAAAAGTGGACGTGTCACAGCGGCAGTGACCCGGTCCGTGGCCCTGGGCGTCCAATAATAAGGTGGATGAAAAAGATGAAAAAGGGAATAAAGATGATGATGGGGATAGTTTATAGGGGAATTGTTCGTGACGTCACCCGTGGTGTTCGGCAATAAGATGGCTGACGCTGCGATTCAAATCCTCTGGGGCCGTTGATGATGCAGCAAAGTTGTTACAGCTCTCCACGGGCAGAGCTTTGTCGCAGGGCAGATGTTATGAGGTAGAAGGATGGAGGTTTTTAATGGTGCTGGCAGGTGACGCAGGAAGAATTCCAGAGACACAGCAAAGTGCAGTTTTCCAATGCTTTTACTTATAGTTCACTTGTGCACATATGCCTGTTTAGTGCTGTGTCCTCCAGGTGAGGGATCCAGTAAACTCCCAGGTATATTGGGATACATCACTCCAGGACTCCTTTCGTATGTTCCTACTCTGGCTGTCTCCCTGCACTGGATACCACTTCTCCTGCCTCATGCCTTCACACACAAGGTCACAAGCCAGCAGCCTCGGATCTTGTCGGGTGGCGTACTTTGGGTCCCCTTGATCCTATCCGACTACCTTTTCGGCGAATATGTGTGGATGTGGCTGCGGCACATACAGTCACCACAGCCTCCGGTTTGCTAGCTGAGTCTTGTAGTCCTCCACTAGTCTTGGGGGCCGATTCCCCTACTGCGACCTGTTCCCTCCACCCGACTCTGGTCAGGCTGGATTCGGGTGTCACGGGTGGATTCCTCACTACACGTGCCCCCTAGGACCTCTTCTAGCTCCAGGAGCTTTCCTCTGCTTCTCACACGTCCTCCCTCTTTCTCCTTCTCTCTCCAACTGACTGATTCTTTCTAGAAAAATCTCTATACCTCAGCACTAACTCCTCCCACGAACTGTCACTCCTTAAGCTAAACCCCTTCTACTCGCTCCACCCACACCCTCTACCTTTCTCCAGCCTGAGTCCTCTCATAGGGTAGGCCCAGATGCCCTGACTGGAGTGGTGTTGCATGCTGGTGTTAGAGTCCTGGGTAGTGACCCCTCCTTACCTGAGAGTGGGATAGCACACCTCTAGCTGAGGTGCAGTACCTCTGTGGAAACTGGACCCTCAGGGGTGCCACATTCCCCCATGCCCCCCCCCCCCATTAAATACAGCACGTCCGCAGGCTGTAACAGAGTAAAACAGGGTAAAATTTCAGAATAAATAACTCTTCTTCCCTTTATGGGAGGCACGGCAAGTTGTATTTGAGAGGATTCCTTTATCATTGAACAACAACTATGTTCTCAATCAACCCAAAAGACTCATAAATATCAAAGCTTAATATTTTTGGAAGTTGGAGTGGGTTTTTTAGATTTGGCTATCTTAGGAGGATATCTGTTTGTGCAGGTAACTATTACTGTGCAGAATTATTAGGCAACTTAATAAAAACCAAACATATACCCATCTCACTTGTTTATTTCCACCAGGCAAACCAATATAACAACACAAAATTTAGAAATAAACATTTCTGACATTCAAAAACAACAACAAAAAAAAATCAGTGACCAATATAGCCACCTTTCTTTACGATGACACTCGGACGCCTCCATCTGTCAGTTGCTTGATGTGTTTATGATCAACATTGCGTGCAGCAGCCTCCACAGCCTGCCAGACACTGCTCTGAGAGGTGTTCTGTTTTCCCTCCCTGTAGATCTCACATTTTATGAGGGACCACAGGTTCTCTATGGGGTTCAGATCAGGTGAACAAGGTGGCCATGTCATTATTTTTTCTTCTTTTAGACCTTTACTGGGCAGCCACGCTGAGTAGCATTTGAATGCATGTGATGGAGCATTGTCCTGCATGAAAATCATGTTTTTCTTGAACGATACCGACTTCTTCCTGCACCACTGCTTCAAGAAGAACGTGTCTTCCAGAAACTGTCAGTAGGTCTGGGAGTTGAGCTTCACTCCATCCTCAACCCAAAAAGGCCCCACAAGTTCATCTTTGATGATACCAGCCCATACCAGTATCCCACCTCCACCTTGCTGCCGCCTGAGTCGGAGTGGAGCTCTCTGCCCTTTACTGATCCAGCCTCGTGCCCATCAATTTGGCCCATCAAGAGTTACTCTCATTTCATCAGTCCATAAAACCTTAGAAAAATCAGTCTTAACATATTTCTTGGCCCAGTCTTGACGTTTTATCTTATGTTTCTTGTTCAAAGGTGGTTGTTTTTTAGCCTTTCTTACCTTGGCCATGTCCCTGAGTATGGCACACCTTGTGCCTTTTGATACTCCAGTAACGTTGCAGCTCTGAAATATGGCAAAACTGGTGGCAAATGGCATCTTGGCAGCTTCATGCTTGATTTTCCTCAATTCATGGGTAGTTATTTTGCATCTTTTTTTATCAACACGTATCTTGCGACCCTGTTGGCTATTTGCATGAAACGCTTGATTGTTCGGTGATCACGCTTCAAAAGTTTTGCAATTTCAAGACTGCTGCATCCCTCTGCAAGACATCTCAGAATTTTTGACTTTTCAGAGTCCATCAAATCTCTCTTCTGACCCATTTTGCCAAAGGAAAGCAAATTGCCTAATAATTAAGCACACCTTATATAGGGTGTTGATGTCATTAGACCACACCCTTCCACATTACAGAGATGCAAATCACCTGATTTACATAATTGGCAGTTGGTTTTCAAGCCTATACAGCTTCGAGTAGGACAACATGTATAAAAAGGATGATGTGATCAAAATACTCATTTGCCTAATAATTCTGCACACAGTGTACTACTATCTTTATAAATATATGTTTAATAACACTATCCTCACTATCGGAAACTATCTGAGACATGAAATATAAGTATAGAAAATTATCAAAACATTTGTTTCTCACTTCTTTGGTTTCCATGGCAGGTCCTGGTGCCTGCTGCTCCCTGACCGGGAAAGTTCTGGCCCATAGGTCTCAACAGGTGACTCTAGTAAGGCTAGTCCTGCAGCCGGAGTCTGCGTCACCTGAAGAACAACTGCTGGTGGCTCTTTGGGTACTCTCTTTACATTGAGGGTGTACCACCCCCTCACCCTTGTGCTGGGTGAAGGTCACTTGATCCCCCGGGTAGAGGTCCCTGTAAGGGTGTCCCTCCAGGAGATGTGACTCTACATTACATCTCCTTTGATCAAGTTGAGGTTGACTACTGTACCCTGCCTCAGCAGGCCCCGGTCGGCAGGTCTGACATTGCGGACCTGGGCCATTGCCTGCATGTTTCGCTCCTCCATCTCCTTCCACTGGGCCCTGCGCTACTGCTCTTCTGCCTTTAGTTTCAGTACCTGCCGCCAGCAGTAGTCCTCCCTTCTGCCAGCCTCTGCCCAGTTTTCATCTGCTTTGGCCTCCGGGAACCCTATCAAATTAGTCACCTTGTTCTCCCAGGGGACCGCTTCCTTTTTGCTGCGCACCGCCAGGGGTTTAAGTTCCGGTAGCAGCGGCTCCACCAGCCCACCCCCAATGTTGGCCATCCGGTCCCAGGTTATATTTATCATCACCTAGCCGGGTCTTAGGGACGGTGGTGGTTCTAGTGGTCCCACTAGGGTCTCCTCAGCTACCGGTTCAGTGTCCATACCTGCTTCTCTGGTGCCGGTCTTCTCTTCCTTTGCTTCCGGGGTCGAGGACGCTGGTGGTGTGGACATCCTCCTCCCGGTCACGATCTCAATCACGGCCTCCCTCCATCTTGTCACCGTGGTCAGCTGCGTTTGCAGGAGTTGTTGGGTCAGCTCTTCTACCTCCTCCCCGAGGAGCTTCGGGTCTACTACTGGCAGCGGGTCCGTAGGTCTGGGCGGGAATTCTGCTGTTTCCTTCCCATGCCCCTGAGGCCTCCAACCACCACTCGCCATGGCGTCCACCGGGTCAGTCTTTTCACTTCCTGCTGCAAACTTTACCGAATGCTTCTCCTGCTCCCTCCTTCGTGGGTGGAACGTTGGTCTTTTTCCGCCACAACAGGCCAGGAGGCGGATCCCTCTGGCCGGCGGCCATGTTTTGGTTACATAGAAAGGTGTGCAGTATGCGGGCATGATTTTCACACTTTTTCTGTAGCCCAGCCCACGATGAGAAACTACGCCATTTCTTTTTATATTGTCACTGGGCGCACAAGACCTGTATTAACGGGTCAGTCGATCGTGTTCCTGACGCCAAAATTGCTGCACCCCGCAGGGCCGTGGGGTACTCAGTACCTGGCCGGTTCTGTTACTTCAGGGGATGTCACGGCAGCGGTGACTCAGTCCGTGGCCCTGGGCGAGCAATCAAATGATGATGGGAATAATTATTATGGGGGACTAATTTGTGATGCCACCTGTGGTATTCGGCAATTAAGGTGTTAGCTGACGCTGCAGCTTCAGTCCACTGGGGCAGATGATGATGCAGCACAGTTGGTTCAGCTCTCCACAGGCAGAGCTAGGCCCGAGGGCAGTTGTATGTTTTATTTGAAATGGTGGTGACCGTTGTAATGCAGAGTAGATGATGCAGTAATAAAGCTGAGGACACAGCACGGTTGCAATTTCCTTTTACCTTTACTTGATAGTCCAGGGTGCAGACCAGGGAATCACAGATAGTGAGGAAGATCTGGGTAGTCTGGAAGCAGTTCAAGATCCACTGAGCCAGATGGATATGGAGGCCTCCCTTTTGCTCTTCCCTCTGAGGTCCTTGCTGCCTAAAGCTTTGCTTGGGCCTCTATTCCTGCTTTTCTTTTAACCCCTTACTGCCATCGGACGTACTATCCCGTCCATGGTACCTGGGCCCGTATGACCGGGGACGGGATAGTACGTCTCGTGCGATCGGACGCGCTCCCGGGGGAGCGCAGCCGATCGCGGCCGGGTGTCAGCTGATTATCACAGCTGACACCCATGACTGTGTGTCAGGAGCGGTCACGGACCGCTTTCCCGGCACATTAACCCCTTGCACACCGCGATCAAACATGATCGCGGTGTACTGGGGGCACAGGGGAGGATCGCGCAGGGTGGGGGCTCCCTGCGCGCCCCCCTGAGACCCTCAGAGCAGCGCGATGTGATCGCGCTGTTCTGAGGGCTTCCTCCCTCCCAGGACCCGGATCCAAGATGGCGCCGGGGTCCTGGAGGGAGGCGGCTACCTCAGTGCCTGCCGAGAGCAGGCACTGAGAAGCCTGCAGCACTGCCTGAGCGATCGCTGGTGTGACAGAGTGCTGTGCACACTGTCACACCAGCGATCTGATAAAATACAGTGATGTCCCACCCTGGGACAAAGTAAAAAAGTTAAAAAAATAAAAATAAACATGTTTTAAAAAAAAATCTAAAATAAATAAAAAAATATATATATATTCCCCAATAAATTCATTCTTCCTGTAAATAAAAAAAACAAAGCAATAGAAGTACACATATTTGGTATCGCCACGTCCGTAACGACCCCCCTATAAAATTGTCCCACTAGTTAACCCCTTTAGTGAACCCCTTAAAAAAAAAAAAAACGAAGCAAAAAATCAATGCTTTATCATCATACCGCCGAACAAAAAGTGGAATAACACGCGATCAAAAAGACCGATATAAAAAAACATGGTACTGCTGAAAACGTCATCTTGTCCCGCAAAAAACGAGCCATCATACAGCATCATCAGCGAAAAAATAAAAAAGTTATAGCTCGCAAAATAAAGCGATGCAAAAATAATTATTTTTTATATAAAATTGTTTTTATTCTATAAAAGCGCCAAAACATGAAAAAATGATATAAATGAGGTATCGCCATAATCGTACTGACCCGAAGAATAAAACTGCTTTATCAATTTTACCACACACGGAACGGTATAAACGCCTCCCCCAAAAGAAATTCATGAATTGCTGATTTTTGTTCATTCTAACCTCCCAAAAATCGAAATAAAAAGCGATCAAAAAACGTCACGTGCTCAAAAATGGTACCAATAAAAACGTCAACTCGTCCCGCAAAAAATAAGACCTCACATGACTCTGTGGGCCAAAATATGCAAAAATTATAGCTCTCAAAATGTGATGATGCAAAAACTATTTTTGCAATAAAAAGCGTCTTTTAGCGTGACAGCTGCCAATCATAAAAACCCGCTATAAATAGTAAATCAAACCCCCCTTTATCACCCCCTTAGTAAGGGAAAAATAATACAATTAAAAAAAAGTATTTATTTCCATTTTCCCATTAGGGTTAGGGTTAGGGTTGCGGCTAAAGTTAGGGTTAGGGTTGGCGCTAAAGTTAGGATTAGGGTTAGGGTTGGGATTAGGGGTGTGTTAGGGTTAGGTTTGTGGTTAGGGTTGGGACTAGGGTTAGGGTGTGTTGGGGTTAGGGTTGGAGTTAGAATTGGGGGGTTTCCGCTGTTTAGGCACATCAGGGGCTCTCCAAATGTGACATGGCGTCTGATCTCAATTCCAGCCAATTCTGCGTTGAAAAAGTCAAACGGTGCTCCTTCACTTCTCAGCTCTGCCATGCGTCCAAACAGTAGTTTATCCCCACATATGGGGTATCAGCGTACTCTGGACCCCAAGAGTTATTGTGCAATTTGTCCTATTTCTTCTGTTACCCTTGGGAAAATAAAAAACTGGGGGCGAAAATATCATTTTTGTACAAAAAAAATATTTTTTTTTTGTTTTTACGGCTGTACATTATAAACTTCTGTGAAGCACTTGGGGCTTCATAGCGCTCACCACACATCTAGATAAGTTCCTTGTGGGGTCTATTTTCCAAAATGGGGTCACTTGTTGGGGATTTCCACTGTTTAGGCGCATCAGGGGCTCTCCAAATGCGACATGACGCCCCAGACCATTCCATCAAAGTCTGCAATCCAAAACGTCACTACTTCCCTTCCGAGCCCCAACGTGTACCCATACAGTAGTTTTCTCCCACATATTGGATATCAGCGTACTCAGGACAAATTGGACAACAACTTTTGGGGTCCAATTTCTCCTGTTACGCTTGTAAAAATAAAATATTGGGGCAAAAAAATCATTTTTGCAAAAAAAAAAAAAAGATTTTTTATTTTTACGGCTGTGCGTTATAAACTTCTGTGAAGCACTTCGGGGTTCAAAGTGCTCACCACACATCTAGACAAGTTCCTTGTGGGGTCTATTTTCCAAAATGGGGTCACTTGTGGGGGGTTTCCACTGTTTAGGCGCATCAGGGGCTCTCCAAAGGCGACATGACGCCCCCAGACCATTCCATCAAAGTCTGCAATCCAAAACGTCACTACTTCCCTTCCGAGCCCCGACGTGTGCTCATACAGTAGTTTTCTCCCACATATTGGGTATCAGCGTACTCAGGACAAATTGGACAACAACTTTTGGGGTCCAATTTCTCCTGTTACGCTTGTAAAAATAAAATATTGGGGCAAAAAAATCATTTTTGCAAAAAAAAAAAAAGATTTTTTATCTTTATGGCTGTGCGTTATAAACTTCTGTGAAGCACTTCGGGGTTCAAAGTGCTCACCACACATCTAGACAAGTTCCTTGTGGGGTCTATTTTCCAAAATGGGGTCACTTGTGGGGGGTTTCCACTGTTTAGGCGCATCAGGGGCTCTCCAAAGGCGACATGACGCCCCCAGACCATTCCATCAAAGTCTGCAATCCAAAACGTCACTACTTCCCTTCCGAGCCCTGACGTGCGCCCATACAGTAGTTTTCTCCCACATATTGGGTATCAGCGTACTCAGGACAAATTGGACAACAACTTTTGGGTTCCAATTTCTCCTGTTACCCTTGTGAAAATAAAATATTGGGGGAGAAAAAATCATTTTTGTAAAAAAAAAAGGATTTTTTATTTTTACGGCTGTACGTTATAAACTTCTGTGAAGCACTTCGGGGTTCAAAGTGCTCACCACACATCTAGATAAGTTCCTTGTGGGGTCTATTTGCCAAAATGGGGTCATTGTGGGGGGTTTCCACTGTATAGGTGCATCAGGGGCTCTCCAAATGTGACATGACGCCCCCAGACCATTCCATCAAAGTCTGCAATCCAAAACGTCACTACTTCCCTTCCGAGCCCTGACGTGCGCCCATACAGTAGTTTTCTCCCACATATTGGGTATCAGCGTACTCAGGACAAATTGGACAACAACTTTTGGGTTCCAATTTTTTCTGTTACCCTTGTGAAAATAAAATATTGGGGGCGAAAAAATCATTTTTGTAAAAAAAAAAAAAGATTTTTTATGTTACGGCTGTACGTTATAAACTTTAGTGAAACACCTGGGGGTTAAAAGTTCTCACCACACATCTAGATAAGTTCCTTGAGGGGTCTAGTTTCCAAAATGGTGTCATTTATGGGGGTTTCCACTGTTTAGGCAGATCAGGAGCTCTCCAAACACGACATGGCGTCCAGCCAATTCTGCGTTGAAAAAGTCAGACGGCGCTCCTTCCCTTCCAAACTCTGCCATGCACCCAAACAGTGGTTTACCCCCACATATGGGGTATCAGCGCACTCAGGACAAATTGCACAATAACTTTTGGAGTTTGTTACCCTTGGAAAAATAAAAATTGGGGTGAAAAGATCATTTTTGTGGAAAAAATATGATTTTTAAATTTTACGGCTCTACGTTATAAACTTGTGTGAAGCACTTGGGGGTTCAAATTGCTCACCAAAGATCTAGAAAAGTTCCTTAGGGGGTCTAGTTTCCCAAATGGGGTCATTTGTGGGGGGTTTCCACTGTTTAGGCACATCAGGGGCTCTCCAAATGCAACATGGCATCCAATCTCAATTCCAGCCAATTTTGGTTGGAAAAAGTCAAATGGTGCTCCTTCGATTCCGAGCTCTGCCGTGTGCCCAAACAGTGGTTCCCCCCCACATATGGGGTATCAGCGTACTCAGGACAAATTGGACAACAACTTATGTGGTCCAATTTCACCTGTTACCCTTGGGAAAATAAAAAATTAGTGACTAAAAGATAATTTTTGTGGGAGAAAAATAGGATTTTTTATTTTCATGCCCGGGCATTATAAACTTGTGTGAAGCACTTGGGGGTTCAAAGTGCTCACCAAAGATCTAGATAAGTTCCTTAGGGGGTCTAGTTTCCAAAATGGGGTCACTTGTGGGGGGTTTCCACTTTTTAGGCTCATCTGGGGCACTGCAAACGGAACATGACCCCCATCAACGTCTGCATTCCAAAACGTTACTACTTCCTTTCCAAGCCCTGCCGTGCACCCAAACAGTTCCCCCCCCCACATATGGGGTATCAGCGTACTCAGGACAAATTGGACAACAACTTTTGGGGTCCAATTTCCTTGGGAAAATTCAAAAATTTGGGACTAAAAAAATCATTTTTGTGGAAAATTGTTTTTTTTTTTTTTCACACCCAGGCATTATAAGCTTTTGTGAAACACTTGGGGGTTCAAAGTGCTCACAACAGATCTAGATAAGTACCTTAGGGGGTCTAGTTTCCAAAATGGTGTCACTTGTGGGGGTTTCCACTGTTTAGGGGCTCTCCAAACACGACATGGCGTCCAATCTCAATTCCCGCCAATTTTAGTTTGAAAAAGTCAAACGGCGCTCCTTCCCTTACGAGCTCTGCCGTGTGCCCAAACAGTGGTTTTCCCCCACAAATTGGGTATTGGCGTACTGAGGAGAAATTGCATAACAACCTTATCTGTCCATTTTCTCCTTTTACCCTTGTGAAAATAAAAAAAACGTTTGTAAAAGATCATTTTTGTGACTAAAAAGTTAAATATTCATTTTTTCCTTCCACGTTGCTTTAGTTCCTGTGAAGCACCTGAAGGGTTAATAATCTTCTTGAATGTGGTTTTGAGTACCTTGAGGGGTGCAGTTTTTAGAATGGTGTCACTTTTGGGTATTTTCTGCTATATAGACCCCTCAAAGTGACTTCAAATGTGAGGTGGTCCCTAAAAAAAATGGCTTTGTAAATTTTGTTGTAAAAATGAGAAATCGCTGGTCAACTTTTAACCCTTATAACTTCCTAACAAAAAAAAATTTTGGTTCCAAAATTGTGCTGATGTAAAGTAGACATGTGGGAAATGTTATTTCTTAACTATTTTGTGTGATATATTTCTCTGTTTTAAGGGAATAAAAATTCAAAGTTTGAAAATTGCAAAATTTTAAAAATTTTCGCCATATTTGCATTTTTTTCAAAAATAAACGCAAGTTATATCAAAGAAATTTTACTTCTAACGTGAAGTACAATATGTCACGAGAAAACAGTCTCAGAATCGCGAAGATCCGTTGAAGCGTTCCAGAGTTATAACCTCATAAAGAGACAGTGGTCAGAATTGTAAAAATTGGCCCAGTCATTAACGTGCAAACCACCCTTGGGGGTGAAGGGGTTAAGCACTTGCCCGTATGGCAGGCAGCTTGAGCCTTTTTTACAGGTGTCGCTCTTTTGTGGCGGCTCCAGGCTCTCTTAAGCTGCTGTGTAGCTGAGTGTTTTATGGGGCCAGGAGGCCCGCAGTCCCCTGCCCTCTGGATTTAGCTGTCGGCCTTTCTTTACCCTCGCAGCCACGGACACCGGTGTCCAGTTTTAAGCGCTCAGCTCTGGGGTGCGCTTACTCTCAGCTCCACTCCCCAAATTCACCAAATTTCTCTTTTCCTCCTCGACTCTCCTCAGACTCTATCAGCACTCACTCCCTCTCTCACTCCCCTCTGACTGACTGACTCTTTCCAGAACAATCTCCTTACTTCAGCACTAACCCCTCCCACCAACTGTCACTCCCTTAAGCTATGCCCCTTTTGATCTGTAGTTAGAAGAAGTGTTGGATGCTGGTGCTATCTGGTCAGGGGACCTCTCATTGCTTCCAGGCATGACATTACACCCTGCGAGAGAGGCAATGCCACTGTGGCAACTGCACTTCTAGGGTGCCACACCAGCAGCAGGCACCTGACTGCAAGTATGCAATATGCATTTATATATGCAGTAACATGCTGACTAGACGGGTGTGGCCTCACTCAATACAAGTGAACTCTAGTCGGAATGTGACCAGTAGTATGCAAATCACATAATTGCGGGATGACCGTCTTCTCCTGGTGCGGCACTGGAGAATCCTGACAGCACGCACACTGCACGCTGTGAAGATCCACAAGTCTGTAGTCACATAGAGTAACTGCAGACTTGAGCCCCAATTCTGGACAACCACTTCAAGGAGCACTGTCAATGCCTATGCATTGGATACTTTTTCTTCTCCTCTATGAAAACAGGAAAAGTAAACGGTAAAAGTTGTTAGACACTGGGCATATGGATCAACTTTCAGCCTCCAAGAGCAAGGGTCAATCACCGCCACCAAGAAAGCAGTGTAACCCTACAGTGACCCCACCAACCACAACCATCTAACAACAGCTCTCTTTCAATACCATCCTTCAAACCAAAAAGGAATATAATAGGATTCAAATGTACCCATCTTGTAGCAACAAGTCCGCATTATCATCTCCTTCCAAGTCATTATACAGGAGAGATTCACCTCCAATGACTTGCACTCATTTTAAAACATGATCATTATGAAGACTCCTGGACTATATACTGGCTGGATCTCTGACTCCTCACAAAGCACTGTGTGTAACTACCTGAGACTGCATCAACCAAATAATGTAAAAAAAAAAAATCCATAAAATAACAGAAAATCTGCTTTATAAGTGAGATGTGGTCCCCTACCGTAACTCATCCTACGTAATTTCCTGAGGTCAGGATTAATATTATGACTTCTCCTTGTACAAGATGACTTGCTGCAACTATTTCAGGTAGGACCTATATCCACCGCATGCTCTTCACCCCTTTCCATATAGTATCTGCATTGTTGATACCCAATGAAGTTTCACATGAGTGGACGGCTGCTCTCCACTAAGGCTGCTTTCGTATATCAGTTTTTTGCCATCAGTCACAATCCGTCGTTTTTTGAAAAAAAAACAGATCCGGTGACTGATGCCGCAAGATCCGTTTTTTTCTCATAGACTTGTATTAGCAACGGATTGCGACGTTTGGCTGACGTCAGTGAGGCTGCGCGGAGTCCCCGGCTGACCTGAAGTGAACTCGATAGCGTGGGAAAAAGTTTAGAAACTTTCCCACGCTAATCAGTTCATCTCCGGTCAGCCAGGGCGCCTGCGCTGACATGATTTAATTCATTCTGCAGTGGTTTACAGCCGGGGGGTAGCATTAGCATGGGTCCTTGTGATGGATTGCAGTGTGGGACCTGACTAAACGGCAGAGAGGTATGGATATTGTTGTATTTTTATTTTATTATTTTTTACAGGAGAACAAGGGATTCAGTTGGATTGGCAGAATAATACATTTGGTCAAAAACTATGTGCAATTATTTTATTAAAATAATTGTTAATTAATGTGTGTGTGTGTCTTTTTTAACCCTTTACTACTGTAGGATTAATAATGGATAGTTGTTTATTGACACCTCTCCATTATTAACCTGGATTAATGTCACCTTTCAATAGCAAGGCGACATTAACCCCTTATTAACCCATGAGCCACTGCTAAAAGCAATGGGAATAGAGAGGCTAAGTGCCAGAAAAGTCCCAGAAATGGTCCCTCTCTAGGCTATGAATATCTGTCCTCAGTCACTGGCTTTCCCTCTCTGTTGGAGAAAATTGAGCGGGAGCCCACGCAATTTTTTTCCACGATTATAGCTGACATATATAGATCGTTTTGATATGACATGGTTTACTATATGTAAACCATGTGTCATATCATGTCAGGTTCTGTAATGATTTTACAGAATCCAGCAATTGATTTAGCGGCTATTATGCTATGTAGAACTCTATGAACTATAAATATACATTTATATATGTGTCTCAATGACATGTATATATATATATATATATATATATATATATATGTATTCTATGTGTATATATATATCTATTTCTTTTGTTTGTATTTTAACCTGTCAGGAGAATGCTCAGTTAAAAAAGCTGAATCCGTCGCCGGAATCAGTCATTTGACGGATGACGATGGATCTGGCGCCCATAGGCTTCCAGTATAACAAACGACGGACAGTGACGTCGCTGTCCGATTTTCCGACGGAGACAAAAAACGTTGCTTTATGCGTCGTGTCCGTCAGACGGACCAAAAATTTGTGACGGATGAAACGTACGGCCATCCGTCGCAATCTGTTGCTAATGCAAGTCTATGAGAAAAAAACGGATCCACTTTACGCAACTGGGAAAAAAAACCACCACCCACTCAAGACATAATTTTGAACCAAGTTTGCTCAACCATGGTCTTCTATTCAACTGTTCCATTTTGGACTTCTGTATACAGATCCAGTCCATCTCATCCAACTTTACAGGGCATCGATGACGTTTTTGAACACCCGGAGCATGATTATTGTTAAACCAGATGTTCCATTTTTAATATTGAAGGAATAAGTGACATCACATGTCGAAGACTATTTATTCACCACATGAAAAACAGCCATGTGATCTGTCCAAAACCATCCTCAAATTAGCTATGCTGGAACCCTAAAATTTGTTGGCTACCACAATCGGGAAAAACGTATTGTTAGAATCCTGACTAAACCTGTTCCCATAAGACCGGACATTTTTCTCAACACCATCTCGTGCCCAATATAGCTGCTCTCCCACCTATAAATAATTCTAGATCTGAGTTTGACAGACACTTTCTCCTACTAAATTGCCCTACCATTAAGAGATTACAAGAACACACCTGTCAAACCATCAAATCCTCTTTGGTAGTGAGTGACAATAATCTACAAAAAAAATTTATTTATGGGTATGATTTTCCCAACAAATATCTGCACTTGAGTCACCTTTTTGGGCAAAACAAAACATTGACAGCAACCTTGTCCTCCGGTAGCTGGATAACCATATCGACTGTGTCTATCTCAATACCAGAATGGATAACATAGTCCGCCTTCACTTCAGAATACCTATTATCTGTGTAAGACCTTTAAAAACTTGGAGCAAACAACCTCAAACAGGAGATTCCCCAGGATCAGCAAACACAAAGTCATCCAAGTAGTAAGACACAGATGATAATACTTCATCAAAATGGACAAAACAATGTAGAGAATCAGTAAACACTTCAAAATAATTAGATATTGAATACCCAATATGAAGGCACATGTCAATAAAATACTGATCCTCTAAAGTCATCCCAAGAATTGGAAACAGTCAAGAGACAGAAGGCTGCTTCAATATTTGACTTGGCCGACAAAGCCCCTGGACATCTTATTAATAAAACTGCACTGGAAAAAAGATGTATACGGGACTCCAGCTTCCTACTTCAAGATACCATCATTGACCCCAGGATTGTTAGAAAGTAAATCAATCTAAATTTATTAGACTCTTTTTTTGGGACAAGACTCAATGGTAACACCCTAAAATTTGGAAACGGGGCCTCATCAAAGGGTTCCGCCATGAGATCCAACTCATTTTTTTTTTCATCAGCTTTTCTCTATGGGAAAAACATAGCAGACGAAAGGCAGCCATATATTTACCCACACAGGTCACAAAACTAATGCCCCTTTGATAAAGATAAAGGCAACACAAAACTACTGATGAAATAAGCACTCACACACCAACCATTCATGGAGGGGTAGACGCTTAGTATTGGAATTGCACACAAATAAGGTTCTAGGTCGTCAGTCACACAGATACGTGTCTAGCTTACAGCCTATTAGTGACACCCATACTATTAGATTATGGGGGCTGCCCAGCCATATAAAAGTGCACACCATAAGGACAGGCACCCTAGTTTACCAGGCCAAGTTTATTTGTTTTTTATTTCTGTATCCTACGTTAAATTTTTCCTTACTGATTTTAGGTTAGCTCACAACATCGAGGAGCTCCCCAACTCGTGAGGAACATGAAAACCTCAATCAAAACCTTCAAATAGTTTTCCCTCCCGCCTCCTGGGATACAGATTTCGCCAACCCAAGGGAACAAAGCCAATGTACACCTAAATTCTTCATTGTAATGCCACCAATAGGGGCATAATGGTGGCAGTAACAGAGAGTGCGACTGGATCCATGTAGGAGGGGGAGCCACCAACACCAGCACCAAGTTCAGATGGATGTTCCTCTTTGGATGGGGGCATTATACCAGGAAAAAGCCCAGGATGGGGGGCATTGTACCAGGATGGGGGGCATTACATTAGAGTGGGGACATTGATATAGTAAGGGGCCCAGAATGGGATGCATTATTACTGGAAGGGCCCAGGATGGGACATTATTACTGAAAGGGGCCAGGATGGGACATTATTACTGACAGTTGTCCAGGATGCAAGACATCATTATAGTAAGAGGCCCAGGATAGGGCATATTATTAAATAAAGAGTTCAATGACATTATTATATGATGGGAAACATTGTACCAGGAAGGGGGACATTGTTATATGGGGGCCCATGATTCTGAGCATTATTACTGGAAGGACCCAGGATGGGGACATTATTACAAGAAGGGGCCAGGATGGGGGAGATTTTTACATGGTGGGGGGAACACGCATGTCTTTGTAGTATCTAGAACGCTACAAGGACCTATACATTTGACCACCATCCAAGCAGGGTCCCAGGTCCAAATTTTGCACCAGGGCCAATTGGACCCTAGTTATACCACTGGACAATAAACTGAACCTCTGTGTAGATTATGGGTGCTAAAAATAGTGTCTAAGCATAGGGAGAATAATATCACATAATGCTAGCACACAACACAGAAAAGGTCTAATTGCTGTAAGTGTTGGAGACCTTAGGCTTCCATATTGTAGCTTTCTCAAAAGCACGCTCCTTGATCACAATCACAAAATCAACAGAAAGTTGGGGCCAAATATCCACGTATTTACCTTTAACAATCTAGACATTGCTTTCCGCTAACATACATTTACACAATGGAGCAACCCGAAAAAATAATGAGTCCCTGAAAGTAAAACTCCGGTGCTGCTCTGCTTCCCGCTCAGACAGGCTTATACCTTCACCTCTAAACCTCTCTTGGTCTTTCCGTTGGCACACCACCTGCCTTTGCCTCCAAGCTTGTCAGTACAGATTTTAAAACTAACACTAATTCACTGTCACGTGTGTGTTTGTGTCATATGCACCTAATATAAGGATGAAAAAAGGATAAATCTATCCCATGGCATTACTCATCATAACCTAAAACCTCCTCTCACATGTGAGTATGTGATAAAATGACAAGGATGTTTCCAAAGAAATAACAATCTGTTCATGACCTGTGGGCTGCAATCATTATGAGTCGTCCGCCAGGGCCGTGGGGTACTCGGCACCGAGCCCGTCGATTTCTATGGGGAATGTCACGGGTAGCACAGCTCGGTCCGTTGCCCTGGGCGCTCACTTAAAATGGGGGATATTTACAGGTGACTTGAATGATGATTTGGGGATTCGTGACGCCACTTGTGGTATCTGGTCAGGAGGACCAGCGCTGCTATGCAGATCCACTGGAGGGTTAATGTTGTGCAGCTAGGTGTTAAGCCTTCCACAAGTAAGGCTGAGTTCTCCTCCAGGGCAGATAGATGTATAGAAATGCAGGACAGATGTAGCAGAGTGGAGTATGCGACGGAGTAATAATGCAGGACAGACGGGGACCCGGCAGTCAGGGGCAATAAGGGAGACACACACATAAGTCACTTTAGTACCTTTACTGAAGATGTTGCAGGCACTTCCCGGAGCGCTGTAGGGTGAAGGGTGCACATCCAGATTCCTCCACTGGTAGGTGTGTGGCCTCCTGTCCTCTGCCTTTTTGTGATAAAGTCCTGACCTGCTTGTAGCTAGGTCTAACTTGGTCTCCGTCTTGCACCTGGCTGATCTTGTGATTGGACCTTCTCTTGAAGCACACAGTCTCTATTTGCCGTGCACGGCTAGACTCCGTCCTCCTGATCCTGCTACGTATCAGCTCTGTGGTACTCCTGGGACTTGTAGTCCTCCAGGAACTCCGGTGTTCTCCTAATGGGTCGTGGAGATCCTTATAGGCTCGGACCCCGGTGTCCGGTGAATACTTGCTGAGGTGAGCTATAAAGGCTTTTCTACCTCATTAACTTCCACTCGCCTTCGGCCTACCTGGATCCTCACACTATCACACACTGGCAGTTGGTGGGCTGCCTCTTCACCGCTCTCTAAGCGTCGGCACGCTTCTCACTAAGTTGCACTCCTAGATTCAGCTCTGACTAGGCTGGAGTGATTT
>JARQOD010000006.1:427894078-427929040 GCA_033576555.1 Oophaga sylvatica | reverse complement strand
CCCCCTATTTTTGGGGGGGAACGGCCACTTAAATTGAGTGCCTTTTTCTGTCCTGACTTTTCTGTAGCGCTCTCTCTTTTTTTCAGTAGCTCAGTTTCCTGCTGTAACTATGCGTTTTTCCCGGTTCAGGAGGGCTGAACTCTTTCTGGAATCTGTTACAGGGATCTATTTTTATACCGGGGAAAATTGGGGGGGGGCCCATGTGGAGTTTGGGCGCTCAGGCCGCAAAACTATCAAAGGAAGTCCTTCCCTTTAAACACAGGCCACTCCTAAAATTTAACTATTTACACTAAAGTAAAATCACTTTTACCTCGTGTCACTCCCCCTTAGGGGTTTTTAACACTAAAATTACTTTTTTCCTTATCAAAACATACTTGGTAAATTATAAAACAGAGTGTTAAATGAACACACATTTAATGGTATTACAAGCAATATTTACTATAAAATTTATATTAATTATTTATTTTATAATTATATACCCAAAAAGAAAAAATGAATGGCAAAAGAACGTTACTTTGGTGGAGTGGGGGGACTCTGGTCAGAAACACTTTGTGGGTGAAATCCGTAGTGAAGGTGTGCTTAAAAAAGAAACCTTTGGGCAATCCAAAAAAAAAATAAGGAAAAAAAGCACCCCACTCTTTTTTCCCGTATCTAAAAATAGTCCTTTATTTAAAAAAAAGTTCACAGGAAAGGTTTGTGGGGCAGGAAAAAGGTAGGCATGCAAAAACAAAAGAAAGGACTAGGGCCCGTTTCGCTTTAAACACGCTTACAGGGCCCAAGAGAAACAATTACTTTTTAATTTTCCCCTTTTATGCCCTCGGTGTGAAAGCATTTGCTATAATCAATATACCAATAAAAATTTAAAATTCAGAAAAAAAATTTAGAAAAAAAATTTGCAATTAAAAAAAGCAACATTTTTCAAATTTACAAAAAAATACCTTCAAACCAGGGAGTGATTAGGGGTTTAGACGGTTACCCCAACCCCTACTAAATAAAAAAAAGATATTAGAAGATTGATTATTTGATGATAGTAGATAGTAGTAGTAGTAGGATAAGATAATAGAAACATAAAAGAGTAGATGCAATCTTAACGAGGGGACATCTAATAAAGTCAACAAGATTTTTTGGGGAAATAGCATGATGCCCGGGCAGCAAGTGGAGTCCGGGTTTTAAAACCCCCCAAGGACATTGGAAAGGGGTTTGTTGTTCTCCCCTGTTTCGTGGATTTCATCCGGGTTTCTCCGGTTTCCTCCCTCATTCCAAAGACATACTGATAAAGTTAACACTATCAACACCCGGCTTTAGAGTCTAGGTGTGGCTCTACTTTCTTTACTTTCACTTTACTGTTATCTCTAAGTCTTTAAACAACAAAATTCCTGAGATCTCCCTTATCTAAACATAGACTTTATTTTACAAGTATGAAGAGATGCATGTAGAATAACCAAAATGGAGTCAGGATGGATAAATAACTCCTGACGTGCACACATCCAACTTTTTCCTCGCAGCATACATGATTTGCCTCTGATAATGACATTTGCCCATTTAGTTCGATGGGTCCATGGAAAACATCGGACCACACTCAGATGCCATTCGAGTGCAGTCTGATTTTTATATACACTGAATGGAGAAGAGAGAGAATTTTTTTCAAAATTCTTCACATCCGAAAAAATCAAATCAAACTCTGATCAGAGTATGGTAGCGTAATCAGACCAATTCTCTTGGAGAGAGAGAGAAAAACAGTTGTGTGGCCCTAGCCTAAGAGGACATGCCCTGATTATATCATCTCTAATATCAGAGGAGCACACTTTCCATGTTCAATAAGAAGGGGAACTAGGGAAAGTCAAATCAAGGGCATTTCTTACATGGGAAATCTTTAATTAGCAAAACCGGAGTCGTTTATTTTATGAAACATCTGGACGAGATGAGAACTTCTCCTTCCCTTTACAT
Organism: Oophaga sylvatica; assembly: GCA_033576555.1. NCBI lineage: Eukaryota > Metazoa > Chordata > Amphibia > Anura > Dendrobatidae > Oophaga > Oophaga sylvatica. Next base: position 427,927,093 of record JARQOD010000006.1, on the reverse strand, counting down.
CTCTGTCTTTTCCCGACAGACTTTCGAAGAGACATTAAATTATCTTCATGCTTTATGAATATGTATATATGGTTGGATGGATGGCAACAAACACCTCCACTCAGCAGACAGAACCCTTCACCCGTGTGTTATCTTGGTTCTTCTAGTGTAGAGGTTAATAGAAGAACCAAAGTGAACAAGTCAAGGAGTCAAGATCTACTTCTCAAGGGGTTTTATGTTATGGCACATGAGCATGTTTCCAGGGTTCTCCAAACTTTATATTGTATTTTCACATAATAAGTGTTATGATCTGCTACAAGCACTAAGGAAAGGTGGGAATTCTGTCCCTACAATAGGACTGAGCTGGATCCCTACGATGTAACGGGGAACCTGATCCTGCGGCCAGACCCGCTAAAGTCCTCAGCTAGTCTGAACGAAGATCTATAGTTGCGAGGGAGGAATCCCTACAAGATCTAGGGACTGGGTGAAAAGGTGGACACCTCCTAACAGAAATTGTAGCAGGGAATATAAAACAGAAAACAAATACTAAGAGATCCTAAGATCAAGCAAAACTGACAGAGTAAGGCACCTAAGCACCCGGCTAGCTTAAGAGTAGATAATACAATAAAGTCCAGCAAAGCCAGAAGGGCGGAGCCAGACTAAATAGGGTAAAAAGGTCATGTGACCAGCAAACTGAAACAAAATCTAACAAGAGGGTTCTAACAGTACCCTCCCTTCAAAGAGGATCCGGAGGATCCCCTAGGACTTAGGCTTATCCGGAAACCTCTTGTGAAATGCTCTAACAAATCTAGACGCAGAAACATCATCCGCCCTCACCCATGAGTTATCCTCGGGTCCATAACCCTTCCAAGCGACGAGGTACTGCAAACTCCCTCTATACCGTCTAGAATTTAGGATGCGGGAAATCTCATATTGCCCGTCCTCCACCACCAGGGGAACAGTAGCCGAGACGTCTCCATCTGAGACCTCAGCTTTTTTCAAGAGAGAAACATGAAACACCGGATTACTCTTCCAGGAGGTAGGAAGCTCCAACTTAACAGCAGATTGGTTAATAACCTGAAGCACCTTAAAGGGCCCTACAAACTTGGGACCCAATTTCTTAGACGGAATCCTCAAGCGCAGATTCTTAGAGGACAACCAAACCATGTCACCAATAGCAAACAAAACCTCTTGTCGTTTTCTATCAAAATACACTTTGGATCTTTTGTTAGCCTCCTGAAGATTACCACGCACATCAGTCCAAACTCTCTCCAAAACAGCAGAAAAATTCTCCTCTTCAGGTACAGCCGATCCCAACTTGGAAAATGACCCAAAAGACGGATGTCTCCCAGTACAACAAAAAAAAGGCAAACAACCAGCAGAAGCGGATGTATGATTGTTAAGAGCAAACTCAGCAAGTGGCAGAAACTCAGACCACCCCTCTTGATTATCAGTCACAAAACAACGCAAGAACTGCTCAACATCCTGGTTTTTCCTTTCTGTCTGGCCATTAGACTCAGGATGATATCCGGAAGAAAACGACAAATGAACTCCCAACCTGTCACAAAAAGCGCGCCAAAAACGAGCCACAAACTGAGGTCCCCTATCGGAAACTATGTCAGTAGGAACACCATGTAGTCTGACTATTTCCTTGACAAAGGCCTTAGCGAGAGTCTTAGCGCAGGGCAGTTTGATGAAAGGAACCAAGTGACACATCTTGCTAAAACGGTCCACGACCACCCAGATGACAGTGAAACCCTCAGAGGGGGGAAGGTCAGTAATAAAGTCCATAGCCAAATGTGTCCAAGGTGCACTAGGGACCTCCAGAGGACAAAGCAACCCCGCAGCAGGAGTATGAGAAGACTTAGATCTAGCACACACAGTGCATTGACGCACCCACTTAATGACTTCCTTCTGCCATCCTGGCCACCAAAAACTGCGACCCACAAGTCTCTTGGTCTCAGAGATTCCAGGATGACCTGCCAACCGAGAGTCATGACATTCAACAAACAAATCTCTCCTCAGGGTACCAGGCACAAACAACCTCCCATGAGGCGTGTTAGATGGGGCATTCTCCTGTGCTTTAAGAATCTCATCTTCCAACACGAGTCCAAAACAGCAATAACAACCCCCTCTTGCAAGATGTTTTCCTCCTCCTCCTCAGTACCCACCATAGGAGAAAAGCTGCGAGACAAAGCATCAGCTTTAACATTTTTAGTACCTGGGATGTAAGTAACGGTAAAATTAAACCGTGAGAAAAACAGTGCCCACCTAGCCTGACGGGCATTCAAGCGTTTGGCAGCATCAAGGTAGATCAGATTTTTATGATCGGTGAATACTTGAATAGGAAATTCCGCTCCCTCCAAAAAATGACGCCAGTGTTCAAATGCGAGTTTAATTGCCAACAATTCCCGATTACCAATATCATAATTTAGTTCAGACTCAGAAAATTTCTTTGAAAAAAAAGCACAGGGATGTACTCCATCCGTCTTTGCCTGAGACAACACCGCGCCGACCCCCACAGAAGAAGCATCAACCTCAACCAAAAATGGTTTAGTCACATCAAGCTGCGTAAGGATGGGAGCAGAGCTGAACCTCTCCTTTAGCAACACAAAAGCCTCAATGGCCTCAGTAGTCCACTGAACCGCATCAGCACCTTTCCTGGTGAGATCGGTCAGAGGTTTGGCAATCACAGAAAAATTTTTATGAATTTTCTATAATAATTGGCGAACCCCAAAAACCTCTGTATTGATTTCACACCAATAGGTCTAGGCCATTCCTGCACAGCTTGCACTTTCACTGGGTCCATCTCAAAACCTTCACTGGAGACAATGTAGCCCAAAAAACTAAGTCTCTGTACAGCGAACTCACATTTTTCTAGTTTGGCAAAAAGTGAATTATCACTCAGTAACTGTAATACTTCACGCACACTCCTCCAATGAGACTCCAAATCTGATGAATAAATCAAAATGTCATCCAAATACACAACCACATTTCTGCCGATCAAAGGTCTAAGGATGACATTAATAAGATTCTGAAAAAATGACGGAGCACTGGAAAGTCCAAACGGCATGACCAGATTCTCAAAATGACCCAGTGGAGTGTTAAACGCAGTCTTCCATTCATCCCCCTCCTTCATGCGCAACAAATTGTATGCCCCTCGAAGATCAATTTTCGAGAACCACTTGGCCCCCACTAACTGATTAAACAAATCAGGAATCAATGGCAGTGGGTAAGGATTGCGTACAGTAATCTTATTAATCTCACGAAAGTCTAGACAAGGCCGTAAACCGCCGTCCTTTTTTTTAACAAAAAAAAAATCCAACCGCCACAGGAGATTTGGAAGGCCTAATGTGACCGGCGGCCAAGCTTGTCTGTATGTATTCCTCCAAAGCCTTTCTCTCAGGAATAGTCAAATTAAATAAACGACTTTTAGGAAGAGTCGCTCCAGGGACAAATTCAATTGCACAATCATAATCTCTATGAGGAGGCAATACCTGCGATTCTTTATCAGAAAAAACTTTCCAAAAATCCTGAATAGGTACAGGTAACTCCCCCTTAACTACAGCAGCAATACGCCCGTTACAACACTTGTCATAACACTTAGGACTCCAGGACTTAATTTCATTGGTAGACCAATCCAGTACCGGATTGTGCAATTTTAACCAGGGTAACCCCAAAATCACCGGTGAGGGCAAATTATTCAAAACTACCAAATCCAAATTCTCTTGATGAACACCATTAATAGTAAGAGGAAATTCACAGATATGGTGAGTAACATTTTTCAAGGGAGAACCATCCACAGACACCACATTAATAGGGGAAGACAGAAGTTTGGGTTTTAATTTTAGTTTTTCCAAAAATTTCCCATCAATCACATTGAGAGTTGAACCACAATCCACAAATACCCGAAACTCCATTAATTCCTCCTCAACAGCAGTGGTAGCAGAAAGAAAGACACCTTTATTGTTTAAACAAGCTATACGGGCGAAACTGACCTCATTTTTTTTTCTCTCTTTATTCATTCGAAGCGCACAGTTCTTAATAAAATGCTCAGATTTACCACAATAGAAACACAACCCTTGAGCAAATCTGCGTTCTTTTTCTCGAGAGTGAGGTGCCATTGCTCCAATTTCCATCGGCTCTGCAATGTCAGTACATTCCTTCTCCAAACTTGGAGCTGACAAGGCAGATTTACTCTCATTAACCCTTGCACGCAGTCTCCTATCCACCCGTATGGCTAATTGCATAGCCTCTTGCAAGTTACCAGGTATAGGATAAGCAATCAACATATCTTTAACCCTCTCACTTAACCCTGCAAGAAATAAACTTTTCAAAGCTGAATCGTTCCAGCCCACCTGAGTGGACCACCTTCGGAAGTGAGTACAATATTTTTCCACATTACCTGATCCCTGTCTCAAACGTCTCAATTCTGTCTCAGCTGATGAAACACGATCCGGATCGTCATACAATAACCCCAAAGCAGAAAAAAAACTATCCACTGATCTAAAGCATGGATCACTAGACTGCAGAGAAAAGGCCCAGTCCTGAGGTTCTTTGCGCAAAAGTGACATTATGAACCCTATGCGCTGTGATTCATCACCAGAGGATCTGGGTCTCAAACGGAAATACAACAAGCAAGCATTTTTAAAAGAAAAAAAATCTTGTTGTTCACCAAAAAATAAATCAGGCAAACGTACCTTTGGCTCCACGAAATGTGCTCCAGAACAACTACTCACGTGTTGCTTTATCTCAGCCACCTCCAGAGAAAGTCCCTGCAGGCGTTGAACCAAATCCTGAACCGAAACCATGATGAAACAGAAAATCTTTCCTTAGAGATTTTTTTTTTTTTTTCTTTTGGCTGGACTTACTGTTATGATCTGCTACAAGCACTAAGGAAAGGTGGGAATTCTGTCCCTACAATAGGACTGAGCTGGATCCCTACGATGTAACGGGGAACCTGATCCTGCGGCCAGACCCGCTAAAGTCCTCAGCTAGTCTGAACGAAGACCTATAGTTGCGAGGGAGGAATCCCTACAAGATCTAGGGACTGGGTGAAAAGGTGGACACCTCCTAACAGAAAGTGTAGCAGGGAATATAAAACAGAAAACAAATACTAAGAGATCCTAAGATCAAGCAAAACTGACAGAGTAAGGCACCTAAGCACCCGGCTAGCTTAAGAGTAGATAATACAATAAGTCCAGCAAAGCCAGAAGGGCGGAGCCAGACTAAATAGGGTAAAAAGGTCATGTGACCAGCAAACTGAAACAAAATCTAACAAGAGGGTTCTAACAATAAGTCTTCAGACAAGTACGCACATACTCACGTACTCAGCTCAGAGTATCACTTTGGGAACATCAACCACTTAAAGATGTTACGTGGAGCCTTTATCCTCATTCTTGGTCCAGTTTTGATAACTCTGATGATGATATGGTTAACAACTTCATCCAACAGGTCCTGTCACGGGTGCCTCCAACTCTATCATCTTGATGTTGGCTGTGCAGTCAATGTCGAATAATAAGCAGGGCTAATACTGTATAATTTTCTATGGCTGTTTGAAAATTTATTAAGGACTCAAAATTTCTTGTGATTCAAATGTACCGTATATACTCATGTATAAGCTGACCCGTGTATAAGTCGACCCCCTCTAATTTTGCCACAAAAAACTGGGCAAACTTATTGACTCGTGTATAAGCCTAGGGTGGAAAATGATTATACCCCCATATGTTGTTCCACAGATTATTCCCCCATATGTTCCACAGATTATGCCCTCATATGTTCCACAGATTATGCCCAATATGCTCCACAGATTATGCCCCCATGTGTTCCACAGATTATGCCCCCATATGCTCCACAGATTATGCCCTCATATGTTCCACAGATTATGCCCCCATATGCTCCACAGATTATGCCCCCATATGATCCACAGATTATGCCCCCATATGCTCCACAGATTATGCCCCCATATGCTCCACAGATTATGCCCCCATATGCTGCACAGATTATGCCCCATATGCTCCACAGATTATGCCCCCATATGATCCACAGATTATGCCCCCATATGTTTCACAGATTATGCCCCCATATGCTCCACAGATTATGCCCCCATATGCTCCACAGATTATGCCCCATATGCTGCACAGATTATGCCCCCATATGATCCACAGATTATGCCCCATATGTTCCACAGATTATGCCCCCATATGTTCCACAGATTATGCCCCCATATGCTCCACAGATTATGCCCCCATATGTTCCACAGATTATGCCCCCATATGCTCCACAGATTATGCCCCATAGTATAGGTCCCTTATGCTGCCGCGCTGCTGCAAAAGAAAAAAAAAATGACATACTCACCTCTCATCGCTGGGGGCCAGGTGCCGTGTCCTGAGCAGGCGGTGACACCGGCGCGCTATGGTGGACAGGTGCCGGTGTCACCGCTCTGGACACCGGCACCTGAGATATTTACCTGTCACCGGACCGGTCCACCGCTGCACGCTGCTCCCTCTTCCGGGTCCTCGGCAGTGAATGATCAGGCAGAGGGCGCGGCGCGCACTAACTACGACATCGTACCCTCTGCCTGAACATTCACAGCCAGAGGAGTCGGACGAGGAGGTCGGAGCAGCGCGCAGCGGTGGACCGGGGGACAGGTGAGTATCGCAATACTCACCCCTCCGCCGGCGCGTCACTCTCTGCCGCCTCTCCTCTTCTCCCGGCGGTCTCCGCAGCACTTCCTTCCTACAGCGGTCACGTGGTACCGCTCATTAAAGTCATGAATATATGCATATTCATGACTTTAATGACCGGTACCACGTGACCGCTGCAGGAAGGAGCCAGAGATCGTGGGAGAAGCGGGGGGGCTACAGAGACGCGCCAGCAGAGGGGTGAGTATGATCCGACACCCCGCTCCCCCTCCCCTGCCGACCCCCCGACATATGTCTCACGTATAAGCCGAGAGGGGGACTTTCAGCCCTAAAAAATGGGCTGAAAATCTCGGCTTATACGCGAGTATATATGGTAATTATTCTCAGTTCCTGAGTGGTCACAAAGACATGTGGCATAAGGAGCTTCCAGCAGAGCATCATAAGCTCATGTCTCTTCCAAAGCTTTAATTCTAGGGCTTATTCATCTCAGGATATGTCAATCGAAATGCCAAGAGAGTGTAGAGTTTGCAGAAGCAGAGGGTAGTCAATCTGAAATTTAGCTGTACGATGGCTCAGCCTTAGAGCCTTGCATTGCTGGGGTCTTAAATGCGAATATGACCAAGGGTAACATCTGCATTGAGTTTACATTTCCTTTAAGTGGGTTTTCTCCCATATCTCAAGAGCATTTTGGTTTTACTTTCTCCATAAACAATAGAGGAAAGTCAGTCTATCTATTGTGTATGGGGACATGCTGACTCTACGACAACAGATGATGTTGAGGGAAAGAAGGATCCTATGGTGCAATAGAAATAAATAAATAATAATAATAATAATAGAGACATTTTGATAGGGTTGATTGCTTTACAGATCTCGTGGCTTCCACGTACAAGCAAAACTAATTTCAGGGACAATTTAAATAGATTCTATTCTCTAATAATACTGTTCATATCTGCAATTCATTTAGGGTTAGCTGGCAGAGTAGGAATGGCGTATTACAGGCATCTGCACACCAAAAACAAATTTATGTAATCTACAACCATGTCTATAGGAGTAATGTGCGTAAAAAAAAAATTTTGCAACTCTTATGCACTTCTGTTTGTGATAGTAATGTGCGTAAAAATGAATTGTTCTAATTTGCAACCATATCTAAGGAAGTACTTTGCCTAAAAATCACTTAAAAAAAGAAGGACAGCATCAAATGAGGGACGTGGTCTTCAAGTTCTTCTACTGTGATACCAGTATCATCTGCTGGTAATCAGTGTCGATTCTGGCCAAATACATCTCTCCCACAGTCCGTAATGTGATACCTTTTGACAAATTCATCTTTTTTACAGTGATCAAACTCTGATTATCTATTCCTCGTAGTAACTTCACCATGGAACGGAGCCCATATGGCCGAGGAGGTGGTCTTAAAGGAGAGTGGCTCGCTGTGTGGGCAGGTCCCGAAGCGGCACTCATAGAGAAAACAACACTTGCACAGCGTGGTGTGAGGTGAATGCTCTCCAGAGAACACCATGGTCGCCCTGCCTTGTCACCCACCACACCCAAGGAGATGCACAGGGTTGCTCGGGAGAGGGGCGAGGGCATAGGGGCCTATACAGCACCTCAGCCAGGCTTACACTTGTCCCTTGTCCTTTTTTATTATTGCTATTTGAAGTCATTCCCCTATCCACATTTATTTGCAGGGCAATTAACCTGCTCTTACCCACGTTTTGCTTCCTTTTGCAGCCCCCTAGGCCTTACTATCACCATTTTAAAGCCAGTTTAATGCACTGAAGTTCAGGTCTTTATTGACTTCTATTGCATTCGGGATGAAGTTTGGAGTCAAGTTCAGATGCCGAACCAAACTTTCAACTCAAATTTGGCCAATCCAATGAACCCAAACATCCACTGGTCCGCTCATCTCTATCTATGCCCTCTGCCACAAGCGCAGTCAGCTGGCAATTTTTGTACTAATTGTTTAACGAAGGCCTTTTGGTATTGCGCAATTTAACTATCCCTCTCCGCCATAGGAAGGAGAGAAGGAAAGCTCTCCTTGTAGCGTGGGTTGAGAAGGATGAACAACCAATAATTAGTGATGGCCAAAATTTATGTAACACGAGATTCATGGGAAAGGCAACAGGACATAAAGTCAGCCATGTGTGCCAGACTCCCAACAGGCAAGACTTCCCTGTCCCCACCAGGAGGTTGACTTTCCATCTTCTCCTCCTTCCTCTCCTCCTCTACCTCTTCAGCCCATCCACACTGAACAAACAGGACAAGTAGGACAACTCCTATCCTTACAACAGAGACATCCCCTGGTTCTATCAGGAGGTGCTCAAGTTTGTCAGGGAATACCAACTGGAGGGACTCAAGCCCAACTTGTGGAAAGAAGCCAAAGTTCATCCATAAGCTTATCAGAGCAAAGGACTTAAGGGAGTCTAGTCCAGGGCTCCCTGCGGCGACAGCCAAGACTGTGTTGAAAAACGTGGCTTCTAGCAGGTTAACCAACAGTCACAAAGACCTGGCATGGATGACTATTCAGGGGGTTCTGCCCCTGCGAATGTTCAATCATGTCCATGGACTGTGTAACAGTAGGCACTGCCCGAGATGCCCTTTCGGTAAAGAAACACCATTACATCTCTTCTGGCAGTAGCCACTCACACAAGCCATGTTGAATGTCCTGGAAAATTATCTCAGAGTCTCTGTGTTCAGAAGCAACCTAAAGCACATTTCGGTGGAGAAGTGGGATGGTTATGCCGATTATGGTGTCATCGTTGCTCATCAGATTGGTTGATTCCTTAAAGTTTTATATAACATCATAGATATCAGACATCCATGCCCACTCGTCAGCTGTTATGACCGTAATACCAAAGGGCATGTTATAGCTGGTAATCAACTACTGCTCTCTGCTGCTCACAAAACCTTGCCAACATATGTATTTGTGGAGTTCCAGCACGTTGACGCATCGCACAACAGACTGTGAGCTAGCACTTGCAAGCGCTGCTGCAGCACTGCCAGACCAGAGGCAGGTGTAGCTGATTTGTGGAAATGCCCTCCCATGCAGCGTACCTTCACAAGTACCTCTGGAAAATATGGGTAAGTTTACAGCTGCAAGAGCCAAAGATCTGTCTTGTCTTGTATACCTTTGCATAACTCTGTGGCGGTGCTGCAATGTTTCCAGCTTGTGACTATTATGGACTTCAAATCACAGATGGAGAATGAGGCCCTCTAAAATGTATGAGTGAGGGCCACTTGATGGTCCTCCAAAATTTCTGCATGAGTGTCACCTGCTGGCCCTCCAAAATTTATGAGTAAGGGTCGCCTGATGGCCCTACAAAATGTATGACTGAGGGTGAGGAAAACCTGATGAAACTATGGCTTGCAATCCTTGGCCTTGGTAGCACATATGTTGTCCCTGGGTCCAACTCGGTCCCAGCCTTCACAAGGTTCAACCAGTGTGCTGTCATAGAAATGTAGTATCCCTGGCCACAATCACTTGTCCACATTTCGGTCGTTAAGTGGACCTTCCTGGTAACTGCATTGGTCAGGGCATGGGTGATCTTATGAGACACCTGCTGATGTAAGGTGGAAATGGCACACTGGGAAAAACATTGGCGGCTGGGGACCGAGTACCATGAAACCATCGCCATGCGGTTGCGGAAAGCCTCAGTGTCAACAAGCTAAAACGTCAACATTTCTAGGCTAAGCAGTCTGGCAACGTGCCCGTTTAGTGTTTGGACCTGTGAGTGGGTGGCTTGGTATTTTCTTTTGCATTCCAAGGCCTTGGTTAGGGACAGCTGAACGCTGCGCTGGACCAAAGAAGTGGACAGCAACAGGTGTAGGACAGAAGGCATCCGCACCAGCGTCCGGGACAGGGGTTTGGCAAGCAATTAGCTTAGGGAAAAGGCAGTGGAGTCACCTACAGACACTGATTGTGTACCCAGGCGTTTGGCCCACATAGTCGGGTGCTTTGATGACATGTGACTTAGCCCTGCTCATCTTGGTATGGTACAGGTTGCAAATGACTGTTCTCTTATCGGCTACGTTTCTTTAAAAATGCGCCATACTAGGGAACACCTAACCCTTGACTTGGGGACTTGCCACGTGTGAGTGCTCTAGGGAATTGTTGCCCACTCCGCTGCCTCTGCCTGCTAGTTGCAGTGCTGCTGATCTCTCCCCCTCTGCGCTGCTGCAGTCTCTGCATGCCACTTTCCCAGGTTGATTTAGTGACTTAATTGTCCAACACCTCGTCTTTCACTTCTGCACACTGGTCCTCCTGACTTGTTGACTTAACAACATCACTTGTTGACAACTGTGTCTCATCATCATTTACCTCTTGTGACACTAATTGCCGTTCCCCAACGTAGTCGTCTTCTGACCGTGGCTGCTCAAATATTTGGGCATCAGTAAACACGATCTCCTATTGTCTCTGTTGAAATAAGCAGGGCAAAAGGCCAGAATCAATAAATGGAAATGTAAGAGCTCCTACGAGTGTCCGAATGTGGAATCACTTGTCTCCTGGGGCTCACCATGGTGAGAGGAAAGAGGATGAGGGTGAGGATTATGTGGTCCAGACTCTTGGCTAATGAGACTGAACTGTGTGGAAGACAGGGTGGTGCTGGAAAATATACTGGAATTATTATCTGATATCCAACTGACCACCTGTTTGCACTGTTCTGGCTTCAAGAGTGGTGTCTCACACCCTTATGCAAAGTGTGACAGGAAGCTAAGTCTGGGTCTGCAAACTGTAAGGTGTTATTTTTTAAAATAAAATATGGAGGCCTGAAAATGAATTTAGTGTGAGGGCCGCTTGCTGGTCCTTCAAAATTTATGGCTGAGTGCTGCCTGATGGCCCTCCAAAATGTATGACTAAGAGCCACCTTATAGCCCTCCAAAAATGTGGAGTGTTATGATTTGGTAGCTGAAGAGAGCAGGCAAAAACGGCAATACACCAGAGAGGTTGGAATCTACTGGATTGCAGTACCATGACTAACCACCACAACTAAAGGCAGCCGTGGAGCGTTCCTACGTTGGTCCTAGACACCTCGTCACAGCCTGAGAGGTTAACTACACCTAAAGATAGAAAGAGGAAAGCTATATGCCCCGGAGCAGATCCCCAAAGAACATAGGAAGCCCCCAAACATGTAATGGAGGATAGACAAGAGGAAATACAGACACAGACAGAAAATAGTAAGAGCAAACATTGGGGCCCAATCTGCCTAGAAAGAAAAAGGATAGGAAGGACACTTACTGCAATCCAAAAAACCCTAAAAAATACCAACTCTACTAATTGCATAAACACCTGAGATCACACGACCTCTACCACCTAAATTAGTTCTCTGGTGTAACAAAACTAAGCCGCAGCCACTGAAAAAACTGGAAAAGGCAAATGAACAAATAACAGTGGTTCAGATAAACTGAGAGGAGCACAAGCCCCCGGAGGGGACCTGGCTGACCTCCACAGAAGTGCAGGGAACAATGCAAAAAGCAACTACCAGGCACTAATTCAATAGCGCAGTCATAGCTCCTATGGGAGGCAAGGATGCAGATTTACTTTCGCTAAACACATCAGAAAAATCAGTCAAAAAGTCAGGAACAAACTGAGCCTGGGGAGAGGCAGAAAAAACAGGAGTGTTGGCATTAACACATTGGCAGCCCCAACTGGTTACAGACACAGATTTCCAATCCAAAACAGGATTATGAGACTGTAACCAAGGGAAACCTAGTACAATAATGTCATGCAGATTATACAGCACCAAAAATTTGCAACTCTCCTGATGATCAGGTTCAACCCTCATTATCACCTGAGTAGAGAACTGGGGTTTATTCTCAGCCAAAGGGGTAGAATCAATCCCCAGTAGGGGAATAGACTTCCGTAGGGATATCAAGGGAAACCCACAACGTTTAGCAAAATCAAAATCCATCAGGTTAATAGCTGCTCCTGAATCAACAAAATCCTGAGCATAAAATGTGGACAGGGAGCAAATCAGGGTAACAGTAAACAGAAATTTAGTCTGAACACTACCCAAGACAACTGAGCGTGCAAAACGTCTTCCCCGCTTAGGGCAGACTGAAATAGCATGAGAGGCGTCACCACAGTAGAAACATAACCCATTGCGTTTTCGAAACTCATGACGCTGTGCCCCAGAAGTCACTCTATCACACTGCATGGGTTCAGAAGCTGGTTCAAAAGGCAACACTATTCCACGCATACCTCTACGCTCACGCAAACGTCTGTCAATTTGAATCGCTAATGACATAGAATCATTGAGACCAGAGGGAGCAGGAAACCCACCATAACATCATTTACATTCTCTGACAGACCCTTCCGAAAAAGGGCTGCCAAAGCATCGGCATTCCATTTGGTCAGGACTGCCCACTTTCGGAATTTCTGACAGTACAACTCAGCGTCCTCAAGCCCCTGATTTAATGCCAACAAGGTTTTTTCAGCTTGATCAGTGACATTAGGTTCATCGTACAATAACCCCAGAGCCAGAAAAAAATGCATCAACATCATTCAAAACAGGATCCCCAGGTGTCAGGGAAAAAGCCCAATCCTGAGGGTCGCCGTGCAGGAGAGAGATGACAATTTGAACCTGCTGTGCTGTGTTCCCTGAGGACTTAGGTTTTAAGGCAAAAAACAACTTACAGTTATTTTTGAAATTCAGAAATTTAGCTCGATCCCCCAAAAATAAATCTGGCATGGGGATCCTAGGTTCCACAACCGGCAACCCTGCAAGATAGGTAGCAATACTCCGAACTTCAGTGGCAAGCTGATCCACACGGCCAGACAACTGTGCAAACTCCATTGAGAGAAAAAAAAATCCTCCTCAGCACCCAGAGAAAAAGAGGGAAAAAATGCAACAAACAGAGAAAAAAAAAATTTCTGACCACTTCCCTTTTTCTTTTTCATTTTACTATTTTTCCCTTCTGTTGAGTACCATATAATTTTCAGTTTGGCCGGTGATACATTATGATTTGGTAGCTGAGGAGAGCAGGCAAAAACGGCAATACACCAGAGAGGTTGGAATCTACTGGATTGCAGTACCCTGACTAACCACCACAACTAAAGGCAGCCGTGGAGCGTTCCTACGTTGGTCCTAGACGCCTCGTCACAGCCTGAGAGGTTAACTACACCTAAAGATAGAAAGAGGAAAGCTATCTGCCCTGGAGCAGATCCCCAAAGAACATAGGAAGCCTCCAAACATGTAATGGCGGTTAGACAAGAGGAAATACAGACACAGACAGAAAATAGTAAGAGCAAACGTTGGGGCCCAATCTGCCTAGAAAGAAAAAGGATAGGAAGGACACTTACTGCAATCCAAAAAACCCTAAAAAATACCAACTCTACTAATTGCAAAAACACCTGAGATCACACGACCTCTACCACCTAAATTAGTTCTCTGGTGTAACAAAACTAAGCTGCAGCCACTGAAAAAACTGGAAAAGGCAAATGAACAAATAACAGTGGCTCAGATAAACTGAGAGGAGCACAAGCCCCCGGAGGGGACCTGGCTGACCTCCACAGAAGTGCAGGGAACAATGCAAAAAGCAAGCACAAAAATAAAAACAGAAAATATCTTATCTGAGAGCAGGAGAAGAGGCAAGACTCAGCAAGCTTCCAAGTGAACCAGGAACCACAGTTGAGACAAGAACAATTGATCGCCGGCAACCATGATGGGAGGGAACCTCCCTTATATAAGACCAGTCTGTAACTCCTGATTGCCAATCCTCATTGAATGGTTCAGTACTGTTTATAACCACCAGATGGAGCTTCTGCTCAGAATTCATTTCTAACACATTCACAACAGTGGAGCCCATTGTCTATGTCTATTCCAGTGTGTATTGCAATCCCTCTTTTTAATTTTTGATAGGCCTTGCCTTGATAGGCTTCACCAGTCTTTGCACCCACTCTTTACAAATGGGAAAAAAATTCAGAAATCTCATGCACACTATTCCTTATTCCTTTATTACTGAAATGGAAAACTACTGCATTTTTGAAAGAAGGAGCATGTCAATTCTTTCATCATTTTTTAAGCGTTTCTTAACCATTGAAAGCAATGACAAAGTCCAAAAACAAAGCAAAAATGCTACGTGTGAACTTAGCCTAAGAAGTGGAGGAGGTGTTTTTTTTTACTTTTTTTTTTTTATTTGCCGTATATACAAGTCAGTATACTGGAAATAATGTTTCCTAACCTTTTTTCCTGTAAAATCCATTTTATCTTTGTTTTTTTTTATGTTTTATTGTTAGTTCGTAAAACATTCTGACAAAATTGTTCCCAACAGTCACCCGGGAGACAGAAATGCATCCAGGTATCTTCAACATGTTGTTCCCATTCCTTTACAGCACTGCTTCTATCTATTTCGGCGATTTTCCTGCCCCCCAGACATCCTAGGAGGGTCTGCAGGAAATGCTCGAATTTCCCTTTGACTCAAGTCGAGCGAACACTCCAGCATTATGAAAAGCTCGTTCCGAGTAAACAAGCATTTGAGTGCTTGTCCATCACTACTGGTCATATGTGAAGCCAAGAGAAAATACATTACTAACCCTTTAATCTTTTCAACATTATCCCAACTGAGCAGCGTATTGTTAACGTTATTAGTCAATAATCTGGTGCCAACCTTTTGTGTTTTCATAGCCAGACACATTGCCAAGTCTCGCCAGCCATCGCCCACAGCAACAAATCAAGGTTAATTGTAAAATCTGACCTTTAATTATTGCAGATTTTGATATTGCAGAACTTTAAATGCAGATAGTAGGTCATATTTCAATATTCCCAGAGAAAAATGGAAGCCGCAATATACCGAGAGCTCAAGACTCATGAGAATAATAAAGACATTAATTGGAAATTCTCCTCACTTATCGGATATAAAGAGAGGGAAAAAATCCCCTCATTTATAATAGATTTATTATGCTTGGAAATGTCCCTAGGGACCTTTTGTCAAGATGACAGGATTCAGCTTTTGATCTCGCTTCTTCAGAGTTAAGTTGTGAGCGAAGATGCCGTCTCTTTAAAGTTTTCATTATTATGCCCGGTGTTGGGTTCGAAGAGGGAGCATAAAATGTCTCATCATCATCATCATCATCCGGAAATTAACCAATGTAAATTTTTAATTGTAATTTTAGAAACTTTTTCTTTGCCTGGTTATTACTTAGATAAACATGTTTCCAATTAATTGCTGACTCTATAATTAATGGGAGTGCAGCTGTCTTGCGTTATCAGCGCGCGTCGGGGGAGCCATTTTGACTAGGAAACAAATTAGATTTATATTTTATCTTATAAGATTAGAATCAGGAACAATAACTAAATCTTTGAAAAAAGTTTTAACCTCTTAAAGACACATGAATTTTCACCTGGAATTTTCATTGTTACCCTAAAATGGTGCAAAGATAACAAAGCAAATCAACGCCTGCTCATACCAGGTGCAGATTTCATTTCTTTTTTTCTTGGCTTTAAGTCAAAGCAAAATGCAACAAATTTATGAAAAGGCACGTACGTTTTCATTTTTCTCAATAAGACTAGAGAAGAATGAATAGGTGTGTAATAAACTGAATTCATTATAAATTTTCCTAAAGTTTTAGATTCTCGTGAATGTGAAATTTTTGGGATTTGATTTTTATTAAGCCAACAAAATGAAAGGCAGTCATTTTTTGAGGTTAGAAAGGGGTTAAAATAATAAAATGAATTATACTCACCTGTCATAGACTCTCACCTGTCCTTACCCCACCTCTCCCGCCATCACAGCTCTGTCTTTACACCACTTCTCCCACCACTGCAGCTGTCCTTACCTCGCCTCTCCTGTCACCTTAACACACCTTCGCTGCACACATCTCTGTCCTTACCCCTGCCACTGCAGCTTTATCTTTACTCTGTCTCTCCTGGCCCACAGCTCTGTCCTTACCCTCCTCTCCCACCATAACAGCTTTGTCCTTACCACACCTGTCCTGTCCTTACCGCTCCTCTTCTGCCACAACAGTTCTGTCCTTATCCTGCCTCTACCACCACACAGCTCTGTTCCTATACACCTCTCTCACCACCGCAGCTCTGTCCCTTATCCCACCACCACAGCTCTGTCCTTATCTCACCCCTCTCACCACAACAGCTCTGTCCTTATCCCACCCTCTCACCACCACAGCTCTGTCCTATCCCACCTTCTCAACACGGCAGCTCTGTCCCTATCCCACCTTCTCACCACTGCAGCTCTGTCCCTATCCCACCTCTCTCACCACCACAGCTCTATCCTTTATGCCACCTCTCTCACCACTGCAGCCCTGTCCCTATCCCACCTTTCTCAACATGGCAGCTCTGTCCCTATCCCACCACTCTTACCACCGCAGCTCTGTCCCTATCCCACCTCTCCTGCCACCACAGTTCTGTCCTTATCCCGCATCTCCCACCACCACAGCTCTGTCCCTATCCTACCTCTCACACCACCGCAGCCCTGTCCCTATCCCACCTTTCTCAACACGGCAGCTCTGTCCCTATCCCACCACTCTTACCACCGCAGCTCTGTCCCTATCCCACCTCTCCTGCCACCACAGTTCTGTCCTTATCCCGCATCTCCCACCACCACAGCTCTGTCCCTATCCTAACCTCTCACACCACCACAGCTCTGTCCCTATCCTACCTCTCACACCACCGCAGCTCTGTCCCTATCCCACCTTTCTCAACATGGCAGCTCTGTCCTCTATCCCACCTCTCTCACCCCCGCAGTCCCTCTGTCCTCCTTATCCCACCTCTTCTGACACCACAGTTCTGTCCCTATCCCACCTCTCCTGCCAACACAGTTCTGTCCCTATCCCACCTCTCCTGCCACCACAGATCTGTCCTCATCCCGCCTCTCCACCACCACAGTTCTGTCCCTATCCCACCTCTCCTGCCACACAGATCTGTCCTCATCCGTCTCTCCACCACCACAGCTCTGTCCCTATCCCACCTCTCTCACCACCGCAGCTCTGTCCCTATCACACTCTCTCACCACCGCAGCTCTGTCCCTATCCCACCACTCTCACCACCGCAGATCTTCCCTATCCACTCTCTCACCACCGCAGCTCTGTCCCTATCCCACCACTCTCACCACCGCAGCTCTGTCCCTGTCCCACCACTCTCACCACCGCAGCTCTGTCCCTATCCTACCTCTCTCACCGCAGCTCTGCATTTACCCCACCTCTCCTGTTACCTTACCCTGCCTTTTTTGCCAACACAACTCTGTCCTTACTCCTGCCACTGCAGCTCTATCTTTTTTCTGTCTCTTCTGACTCCACAGCTCTTCCATCACTGAAGCTCACCAGTCCTCCATGCCAGTCTTCACTTCTTCCAGTGTTTCTACTGTATATAGAAGTGTTATTAATCATAGAAGGTGAGCTGTGATATCACCTATTGTGAATGTTGGATCCTGTGTTATCTACTGTATATAGAGGTGTTATCAGTCATTGTACAGGAGGAGGAGGTGAGCTGTGACATCACCTATCGTGAATGGTGAATTCTGTGTTATCTACTGTATATAGAGGTGTTATCAGTCATTGTACAGGAGGAGGAGGTGAGCTGTGACATCACCTATTGTGAATGGTAGATCCTGTGTTACCTACTGTATATAGAGGTGTTATCAGTCATTGTACAGGAGGAGGAGGTGAGCTGTGATATCACCTATTGTAAATGGTGGATCCTGTGTTATCTACTGTATATAGAGATGTTATCAGTTATTGTACAGAAGGAGGAGGAGGAGGTGAGCTGTGATATCACCTATTGTGAATGGTGGATCCTGTGTTATCTACTGTATACAGAGGTGTTATCAGTCATTGTGCAGGAGGAGGTGAGCTGTGACATCGCCTATTGTGAATGGTGAATCCTGTGTTATCTACTGTATATAAGGTGTTATCAGTCATTGTATAGGAGGAGGTGAGCTGTGACATCACCTATTATGAATGGTGGATCCTGTGTTATCTACTGTTTATAGAGGTGTTATCAGTGATTGTACAGGAGGAGGAGGTGAGCTGTGACATCACCTATTGTGAATGGTGGATCCTGTGTTATCTACTGTATATAGAGGTGTTATCAGTCATTGTACAGGAGGAGGAGGTGAGCTGTGACATCACCTATTGTGAATGGTGGATCCTGTGTTATCTACTGTATATAGAGGTGTTATCAGTCATTCTACAGGAGGAGGAGGAGGTGAGCTGTGACATCACCTATTGTGAATGGTGGATCCTGTGTTATCTACTGTATACAGAGGTGTTATCAGTCATTGTGCAGGAGGAGGTGAGCTGTGACATCGCCTATTGTGAATGGTGAATCCTGTGTTATCTACTGTATATAGAGGTGTTATCAGTCATTGTATAGGAGGAGGTGAGCTGTGACATCACCTATTATGAATGGTGGATCCTGTGTTATCTACTGTTTATAGAGGTGTTATCAGTGATTGTACAGGAGGAGGAGGTGAGCTGTGACATCACCTATTGTGAATGGTGGATCCTGTGTTATCTACTGTATATAGAGGTGTTATCAGTCATTGTACAGGAGGAGGAGGTGAGCTGTGATATCACCTATAGTGAATGGTGGGTCCTGTGTTATCTTCTGTATATAGAGGTGTTATCAGTCATTGTACAGGAGGAGGTGAGCTGTGACATCACCTATTGTGAATGGTGGATCCTGGGTTCTCTACTGTATATAGAGGTGTTATCAGTCATTGTACAGGAGGAGGAGGTGAGCTGTGACATCACCTATTGTGAATGGTGGATCCTGTGTTATCTACTATATATAGAGGTGTTATCAGTCATTGTACAGGAGGAGGAGGAGGTGAGCTGTGACATCACCTATTGTGAATGGTAGATCCTGTGTTATCAGTTGTGAATAACGTTTTTACTGTCAATTTAATTCAGCCTCTTCTGCTATGGAGCCTGCTGGAAACTCTTCCTGGACAAATTAACCTAAAATAAAGAATCAGTGACCATTGTGAGAATTTAAACATTTTTTTTAAATAAAAATCATGAAAATTATAAACATTGCCAAAATTAAAAAAAAAACATGTAACACAAAAACCTGATTTGAACAATAGGTAATTTTTTCATGACACATTCTCATTAATTGTGATTTTTTATCTTTTTGTACTTATGTAGTGATGTTATTGACTAATTTTAAATCTCTGTTAATTCAATATTCCACTGTGACATCTTGCTATTTTATCTCTAGGTCACCAACTATTATATAAATGTCACAAGGAGGTTTTCTCAAACATATCCAACTTTAATGGCGGCATCAGGGTCTGTGGATTCCACAGGTTGAGACACTCCTCCTTGTGACTCCACAGATAGCTATGGTCAGCGCAGAGTTTCTGCCCTGCCTGTCTTGTTTTCTACATACACTGCACAGACTAGTGCTGCTTAGGAGCATAGCAAGAAACGAGGCTCAGGCATCTCCACCATGAGGGGTAATCCTGGGAGGGATAGCCAGGAACCCTTAGACTGAGGGTCAGTATAGGTGCACATCTATTATCCCACAGTCACACTGTGACAATAAAGCACACATTTTGGTTATGTTTGTATGGACCTAACGAAGTGATGACACTGATTACGAAATGCGCTGTCCTATTAATATAACTAAAAATGTATAAAAAAAAAACTACATGGGAAATAAATGCTTCAAAAATGATATAAAAAATGAATTCTTAGCAAAAAAATGCACCAAAAACTATGTGTGTTGTAGCAGTTTTTAAATATTGATTTCTCAGCCAAAATAATCCACATCAAAAAGCCCAGTGTGAACATACCCACTGGGAGAAAAATGTTGATAATTTTTTGTGTGGGACCACACTTCTATCATTCTGCATTGGAGCTGTATACATAAAATAATAAGATATTATAAATCAGGACTGTTCACAGGACTGCTTCATTTTTTTACTTTTGATGCATTGGAACAATTAAAAAGTAGTTACTAAAGAAAACGTACAGTATAAATATTTAACTACGCAAATCTGTTTTCTTTCTATAAAGAAGAAAAAAACTGCACAAACCGGCACATCCTTTTCTAAATGTTATGTTCGATTCCTACCTACCAAGAGTTCATGTCCCCCAGGGTTGTTAAATGAATAGATATTGAACATGGCTGCTTAAAATGCAACAAAAGTACTTTACTGTATAAACAAAACAGTCACCGATTCGCCATGGGGAAAGCAGCGGCGCGCGCGTCTCAGACAACATATTGTTTTATGATAGGCCGAGATATATTGGCTTGGAAGTGATGTGGGAAAATTCAGCTTTTTTATGGCTTTAAATATTTGTACCTAGAGTTTTGCAAACCAGAAACATACAAGAATTGACGCAGGAACAAAATAAGATTTTTTAATATTTTTTTATTGGTATGAAAATTAATACAAATAATTCAAGTATGGACCAGAGGGGAGAAACTATTCCTGATGGCTCAGAACTTGGCACATGAACAATCCTGTAATATGAAGAAGAAAAAAAAACACAAAAATTGATCTTGATTTAAGTTGGTATACATGCAGCGAAGAAACACATGTTCACATAGGCCATAAAGCATAAAAAATAAAAAAAACCTACAAGAGACAAAAGGAGCAAAAACCCTGCTGTAACTAAATCAGTAAAAAGCAAAAGTGCATTTAATAACAGAGTTCTTAGTAATACTGTTTTTGATCAAAAATAGAATGAAAGCCATCCTACTGTCGTCAAGGTGACCCTGATCGGGACGGCCCTACACTGTCTAATATTAAAAACCTTACCATGTGTCAGAGTTGATCTCAGTGTGTGAATAAGGGCAGACAAAAGGACCGGGTCCCGAAATGTGGACACCAGTCTGGGGAAGCCTTCAAATGTAATTACCAGCTCAGGAGAGGAAGGCAACACCCCGGTTTGCACAGAATGCAAAAATACAAAGAAAAAAACGACAACAGTTAAGCTTGATGTAAGTTGGTATACATGCAGCACATAAACGCATGTTCACAAGGTTTTTTCTCATTTTGTCTCTTGTAGGTTTTTTATTTTTTAATCCTGTAATATGGTTTGGATAGGGTTATTAAGGCAACAATTCCATAATATGAACTGGATATTGTTATTTAGGTAACAATCCCATATTAAGGACTGGATAGTATCATTTAGCCACGAATTCCATCATTGGGTGTCATGAGGGTATCAAAGCCCCCTGGAAGATCTGGGGTTAGAAGGTCACAACGGGTAATGAATCACAGCTCCTCTTTACAGATAATGTGATTCGTGTCCTATTTTAAATGGACTTCCTTTCCATCAGTGCTGAAAGGGTTAGGAATTCTTTCCTTGCTAGCTGGGAACATACAGGGTTGTTACTCTTGAGGTGGTCCAACTGTCCATCAGGCATTTTTTTCTTTGAAGAAGTGCTTTTCCACTGCTCCTGTACTCATTCAACCCTATGTTTCCCAAACAGTTTTTGATGTATCTAAGGTGGGGGTTGTGACTGTGTTGTCTCAAGGGTCGTCCCCTGGTAAGAGCATCCATGTGACTTTTTTCCCGAATGGAACTTGGATGTAGGCAATAGAAAACTTTTGGCCATCAAATTGGCTTTTGTGGAGTGGCATCACTTTTTGGAGGGGACAGTCCACCCTGTTACTATTATTACTGATCATAAAATTCTGTTGTACCTCGAATCTGCTGAACGTCTAAATCTTAGACAAGCTAGATGGTCTTTGTTTTTTACAAGGTTTAATTTTATTGTCACATACCGTCCTGGGATTAAGAACGTCAAAGCTGATTATTTATCTCAGAGTTTTCCGGGGGGGTCATAGTTTGGATGTCTCTATTTTACAAGAAGAGGCTGTCATCTCCGCCGTATGTACTGAGGTGGTGGGAGAGGTATTGAAGGCTCAGGGGGACGCTCCTTCTTGTCCTTCAGGGAAATTATTTATACCATTGCATCTGTGTCTCAAAGTTCTAGGGGCGCATCATAACTCGGCTCTTGCTGGTCATTCAGGTAGTAAAGCAATCTTGGTTCTCCTTTCTCGCCGTTTTTGGTTGCCAAGGTTGCATCGGGATGTAGTCAACTTTGTGTCTTCCTGTAATGTCTGTGCACATTCTAAGACTCTGTATACTTGTCTGTCTGGGTCCCTTCTACCATTAACCATACATCACTGGTCATGGACACATTTATCCATGGATTTTGTTATAGATCTTCCTTCCTCCTCCTAAGACTCTTATCTTACTTTTAGTGGAAAGGTTTACTAAAATGGCTAATTTCATTGTTTTACCTGCTCTTCCTAATGCTAAGACCCTGGCTCAAGTGTTTGGCACCATGATCCTGAAGCTTCACGGGGTTCCCACTGATGCAGTGTCAGATCGGGGGACCTAGTTTGTATATAAATTCTGGATGGCATTTTGGTCTCGTCTAGGGATGCATCTATCTTTTCTTCGGCGTTCCAGCCTCAAACTAACAGTCAGACTTAACACCTAAACCAAAGTTTGGAGACATACCTCAGGTGTTTTGTGTCAGATAATTGGTCATTTTGTTTAACATTAGCTGAGTTTGCCAGGGATTCCTGGTTCCTCATCACTCTCATTTGTATGGCAAGGGGTTCAGAACAACTTAAAAATCATGGGGGACAAATACAAATGCATGGCGGATAGGAAACGGTTGTCAGGTCCGGACCTGAGTGTGAATGATTTAGTATGGCTGTCTACAAGAAATTTTAAACTGAAAATTACTTCTTGGAAATGTGATCCTAGGTTCATTGGTCCTTACAAGTTAGTCGCCATAACTAACCTTGTGGCTTTTCGTCTTGAGCATCCTCTCTTACAATCGACACCGTTTTCCACAGGTCATTGCTCAAAATATATGTAGCGCCTGGGCAGCCATCAGCCTTGCTGCTGTTATCGATTATTGTTGATGGTAAATTGGAGTTCTAGGTGGCAAGAATTGTGAATTCCCATATGGTTCACCACTCTTTACAATATTTAGTGTACTGTAAGGGGTATGGTCCTTAGGAGAAGATGTGGGTACCGGCATCAGAGGGCAAAACCAGTAAACTAATTTGGTCTTTCAATAAAAAGGTGGTACTGTCACGAGGGTGTCACGTCTCCCTAGAAGACCTGGAGTTAGAAGGTCACAATGGGTACTGAATCACAGGTCCTCTTTAGAGACGGTGTGATTCGTGTCCTATTTAAATGGATTTCCTTCCCATTAGTGCTGAGAGGGTTAAGGACTCTTTACTTACTAACTGGGAACATACAGGTTTGTTGAACGCAGATGCAGCTGCTAAAATCATTTCCTCTCCCTACATATACTAACTGGGCATTTCTCTCTTGTTGGTGGAAGAATCTTCTTCCTGGAAAGTGTTGAGCTTTGTAGTTGGGAGCAGTAGTTGAAGTATTCTGTGTGCAGTAGTTTCGTGAGTGTTTATCTCCTCATTCTTATTCCTATTTTGTTTGTTTGTTCCTCCCTTTCCCTATCTTCCTCCCTATTTTTTGTGAGTGTTTTTGTATGATAGTGGTTTTCAGTTATCCCGGTTTATCTTTGTATCTGTTTCCCTTACATTTCTGTCCCATGCCTCATGGGAAGTGGGAGGGGAAAGATTAGGGTTTAACAGGAGCATAGTAAGGTCGGAGACCCAGGCCTCTGTACCATCAAGAGTATCCCTGGGACAGGGATAGCTA
This sequence comes from Oophaga sylvatica, assembly GCA_033576555.1. NCBI lineage: Eukaryota > Metazoa > Chordata > Amphibia > Anura > Dendrobatidae > Oophaga > Oophaga sylvatica. The sequence goes on along the minus strand of JARQOD010000006.1, from coordinate 427,902,853 downwards.
GGGTACCAGTTCAAGGAAAAGTTTTAGGCCACTCTCCCTTACTTCAGACCATCACACGTGACATCGGGACTGGATATAGTTATTTTGGCAGCAATCCCATAATAAGGATATGATAGTGTTATTTAGGCAACAAATGCCATAAAAAGGATATGATAGTGTTATTTAGGTAACAATCCGAATAATAGGAACTGGATAGTGTTATTTAGGTAACAATCCAAATAATAGCGACTGGATAGTGGTATTTAGCCAGAAATCCCATAATTGGGACTGGATAGAGTTATTTAGTAGTGATGAGCGAGTTTGCTCGTTACTCGAGTTTTCCCGAGTATGCTCGGGTGGTCTCCGAGTATTTTGGTGTGCTCGGAGATTTAGTTTGTGTCGCCGCAGCTGCATGATTTGTGGCTGCTAGACAGCCTGAATACATGTGGGGATTGCCTGTTTGTTAGGGAATCCCCACATGTATTCAGGCTATCTAGCAGCCGCAAATCATGCAGCTGCGGCGACAAAAACTAAATCTCCGAGCACACCAAAATACTCGGAGACCACCCGAGCATACTCGGGAAAACTCGAGTAACGAGCAAACTCGCTCATCACTATTAGGCAACAACCCAATAATAAGGATAAAATAGTGTTATTTAGGCATCAATCCCATAATAAGGATATGATAGTGTCATTTACATAACAATCCAAATAATAGGGACTGGATAGCGTTATTTAAGTAGCAATCTGAATACTAAGGACTGGACAGTGTTATTTTGGCAACATAATAAGGAACTTGACATTTTCTAAAAGGAATCTCAATCATCATAGGAGTCCCACCTGGGACTGAGTTAAACTACAGGCTCTGCAATTTGTACCAAATTATATTTGCCAAAATTTCCAGGGATGTTTTACCACTGCCCTTCCCAGTAATGGTCCAACACCTTCCTGGCATGTCTCAGGCCTAACCTAGAATGTCCACTTTTGGGTGGTGTTTACATAAACCCTGCCTGTTTCAGCTAAGAAGTGCCAGCATTTCCTGGTGGTTGTTACACCATTACGTTCCACATCTTCTAACTATCTCTGCAGAAAAGTGATGCAAAACTCTGGTAAGTTGCCTGACTTATAAATCGGAAAAATTGCGGGTAAAGTAGCAACAGTCCCAGAGATCTGATTTAGGTGGTAGAGATCGTGTGATCTCCGTTTTTTTTTGTTAATCAGAAGTGTTGGTATTTTTGTCAGGATTTTTTGGGTTGCAGTCAGAATTCTTTCCTATTCTTTTCTATTTAGACAGTATTGAGCCCCAGCGTTTGCTCATTCTATTTTCTGTCTGTGTTCGTATTTTCTTCTTGTCTAACCGCCATTACATGTTTGGGGGCTTCCTATTTCTTTGGGGATTCTGCTCCGGGGCAGATAGCTTTCATCTTTCTGTCTTTAGGTGTAGCTATCTCTCCGGCTGTGACGAGGCGTCTAGGATCACTGTAGGTACGCTCCACGGCTACTTCTAGTGTGGCGGTTAGTTTAGGGTTCTGCAACCCAGTAGTTTCCAGCCTCTCTGGTGTATTGCTACTTCAGCTATTTTTTGCTATTTCTCCTCAGCTACCGAAACATAACACTAGAGTATACCCTATTCCTCCTAGCATTCCAATGTCGTATAGAGCGTTTTCCTATGGGCTGATGCAGACTTTAGCAAATTAACAAATATATTTTCTTTCAACATTATACAACTATTTTTTAAGAGTACCTTGATGGGGATTGAGAACGTTCAATACTCCAGCCTATCTACTATAGTCAGGTTACATCTGTTCAACAGTGCCACTGTGGTTCTCTCGGAGGCCTCTACCTGCCAGAGCTCACCCTGTCTAGACATTTCTCACCAGTAAGAATCCCACTCTGTGCCATCATTGGACTCTTGCAGTCTCTGCACCACTACATTTCACAGATTGATCAACCACCACCAGCTGCGAATGTGCGAAATGAACTTCATACAATACCCTGAGTACACAAGAGGATGGACTCAAGCCACCATGTAACCCATACAGTCTCAGCCCAATTTCTGACAGAAGACAGGTTCTGCTCAACTTAGCTTGTAACATCAGTTTTGCCAGCAGTAACTTCTCACAAGTCAACTTTAAAGAATTTTTCTACTTGTTTTTTAAAGTTATCGGAGTGTGCGGAAGCTTAAAAAAAAAAAGAAATTAGCAATACTCACTATCGAAATCCATCCTCGCTCCAGCAGCTGCTCCATCGATGATATGGAAAATAGGACATATTTCTTTTATAAGCATTTCTCCACTTTGGTAACTTTAAAAAAAAAGTGCGGAAAATCCGTTTAACTGCTCTTTAAGCAGAAGGGTTGACTTTTTTCCAAGAACTTTTTGAGCTTGATAGGGTCCCTCTTGAACACACCAACCTATTCACTTTGCTGAACTTGGACATACAGGCCTCTTACTAAAGGCCCCCATACACGTTAGACTATCGGAAGCCAGACCCATCAGAATTAACGAGTTTGGCCAAGAGTCTAATGTCTTGGCCTCTGAATCTAGACAAGATATAAAGATCCATCCTGTCAAATTTTGAATATCCCATCCATTTGTTCTCAGCCAGATAAGTTGCTGCCAGAGGAGTCCGACAGAGATCTACTTGCAAATACACTTGTGCCTGTAGGAATTTGGAGAGGTAGCTGCCCGCCGAACAACTATCTTATATAGGTTGAGTCTTAGGGTAGTTAGTCTGTATTTTATCAATTGGCCGCTCTCTCCCTCTCGAGTTCACATGTCCGTGTTTTTGGCCGTCAACCCTCGAATGCACCATGGATGGTATCGGCATGCTGTCTGTTCCACCACAGACTCATTCAATAACATGTGTTGACTTACTTGGACATGTCTTGGTGGTATTTTTTTGTCGACCTTTGCAAAAAAAAAAAAAAGTATGAATGGGGCCATAGACTATGATGATTATGTGTTCTGTCTTCAAAAAGAAAATGGATAGAACTAAGACATAGGGATGATGACTAACTCAGAGTTGGTTCTTGACGACCTGGCAATGGCTCCCGAACCATAACTCACTGTTTATCAGCTTCTTCTACAGCATCAACAAGGGAGCCTACATGTGCAGCACCCCTCAGGGTCTCTGTACTCTGTTCTCTAATTATGGTTCATCCACAGTCTTCCAGTTAATCATAACATCGTGTAACGGTCATCCACCCCGACCATTATGATGCAGTACTGGAAGCGTTAATAAAGAGTCGTGCATAAACCTCTATTAATCTCAGCAGCTAAGGAGTTAACAACTAAAAACAGATGTCAACCGTTTCTGCAGGACATTGGCTCTGAATTATGCCCCCTTGGGTACTGTGCAAGCACAGCTGCTGTGCCAGCGAGAGTACGATGCCATACATATATTACATAGCCGGTCTCAGGAACAAACTTACTTTCTGTAACTTATTTGGATGATGCAGGGTGTGAAGGGGATAAACTAATATTCAAGTAAATAAAAAGGAAATTTGATAATTGTATGGGGGAACCGGGAGGAAACACACATCTACATCACCCACAAAGAACGACACTTCTCCAGGATGACTAACGATGGAAAACAAGTGGGGAAATCAGGAGCGCTGCACCTGCAGGAGATTAATCACACAAGGATCCGGGGCGCTGGATAGTAAATTACACATTTCATGGACGTAAAATACATAAATATATTCATGTTACAAAAATCAAAAACAAAGCGGCGTGTACAGAGAAGCGGCGTCTCACCATATACTACTACACCTGTCCTGCTGAATGACTGTGCAGACATGTCAGATAAATCAGAACACAATGGTGAGAAATATCTGCCAGCTATAGGTGCAGTATTACTACCAGTTTGCTGCTATAGGTTCTTATCTGGAAGAACGTTCCTCCTCAGGGGACGAGGAATTGGATTTCGTTTACATAAATGTACATTTTCCCCAGGTCACGGTCCCTTTTCCTCTTATTCATGCCTCTAAAAGTGCCGAAGAGTAGGTTCCATGAGGCTTCTACCCAAGAAGTGTGGTATCTCATAGTGTAGTCCGAGAAGTCACTTTTTTTCCAGGTGCTTCCCTCTGATCCAACTTACAACTAGAACTAACCAGAAACACACAATAATGGGACATCACACATTTGACAATACTGCTTCAGAAAAATCAGGAGAGTCTGGGCAAATTCACGACAGCATTCATGTGCCGGGCCCATCAAATGCGGAATCACATGCAGTATTATATATGTAATAAATATATCACCTCCTCGAAATTTTCATGATGTAAAGGGAAATCAAAATATATATATTTTTCTCTATTACAAATAATTAAGAGAACTAAAAAAATAATGCCAATAATAATAATAATCATAATAAGAAGGTACCTTTGGCCCTTAAGAATGGTTATGCTGAAGTTGGGGCTCTCTGCTGTCTCACTCTTTGATACCGCTGTGAAACTTCCTGCATCTCAGCTGGGAGATACCTTGTGGGGGAAAAACAGCAATGTGCAGCACACAAACATGGGGGAGATTATGTAATATTCATACACAGGGGAGGTGCTGTTGAGTCGCACACAACCAGGGTTATGGGGTACTCGGCACCGAGCCCGTTAACTTCAATGGGGGATAGGTCACAGGTAGCACAGCTCGGTCCGTTGCCCTGGGCGCTCATACAAAGGGGGATATTTACAGGGGATTGTAGTAATTGTTCGTGACGCCACCTGTGGTTTCTGATCAGGGTGACCAGCGCTGCAGGGTGAATCCTGTTCTGAGGTAACAGCTCGTCTTTCTTCCTCTGTCTCATCTGACAGGAATCACCAACCATCTGAACACGCACTGGCTCAGACAAAGCTCTGACTAAAAAGACTCACTCCTGAATCACACCAAGACTGAACTACTGCTAACTAGTGTTGAGCATTCCGATACCGCAAGTATCGGGTATCGGCCGATATTCGCGTTATCGGAATTCCGATACTTAGTTCCGATATTTTTCATATATCGTATACCGGAATCGGAAGTTCCCATAATTCTTTGAGAGGCAATGTGATTTTAGTCAGCCAATGAGGAATCTTATGAAGTGTGGGCACATCCTGTACTGCTGCGGTCATCTTAACTAATGGCATGGCTGTGATTGGCTGCTGAAATGATGTCAGAATGCACTATAAAAGGCGCCGCTCCATTTTAGCGTCACTGTGCTGTGAATTCAGTAAGGGACAGAACGCTGCTGTGCTGACTCTGAGGGACAGTTAGACATTGCGATTTTGTGTACTCTACTGTGCTTTAGGCAGGCTAGTTTACCGACCGCTGTGTAAAGCTTCCTTTTGCCAGTGTTGTTTTAACAGCTCTGTGCAAGGTGTGTGTGTGACAGTGCAGGTGACGCTGCAGTTTGCTCTGCATCCACCGCTGTTTGTAGGCATCTGCACGTGTCACTCACTGACTCTTTTTTTTATTTGATTTTGTGGAATTGGTGCAGCTCCATTATATTTGCAAAAAATCTAATCTATTAGTGTGACGCGCTTCCATCTGTATACAATACATTGGTTGCAAACACTATAGAAGTAGACAAAGGGGCCTTTCACAGCTACTGAACAGTTGTGTTTCATGTTCACTGTAGTCTGTGAGCTTTTCATTTTTTGAGTGCAGATTACGCTCCAGTTAGTTCTTCAACCACTGCTGGTTGTAGTCTGCTGAGCGTGTGTCACTGCCTCATCCTTCACTAATTGGTGCTGCTCCATTATATTTGAAAAAATCTAATCTATTAGTGTGACGCGCTTCCATCCGTATACAATACATTGGTTGCAAACACTATAGAAGTAGACAAAGGGGCCTTTCACAGCTACTGAACAGTTGTGTTTCAGTGTTCACTGTAGTCTGTGAGCTTTTCATTTTTTGAGTGCAGATCACGCTCCAGTTAGTTCTTCAACTACTGCTGGTTGTAGTCTGCTGAGCGTGTGTCACTGCCTCATCCTTTACATTTTTCTCTAATTGGTGCTGCTCCATTATATTTGAAAAAAATCTAATCTATTAGTGTGACGCGCTTCCATCCGTATAAATACAGTGGTTGCAAACACTATAGAAGTAGACAAAGGGGCCTTTCACAGCTACTGAACAGTTGTGTTTCAGTGTTCACTGTAGTCTGTGAGCTTTTCATTTTTTGAGTGCAGATCACGCTCCAGTTAGTTCTTCAACTACTGCTGGTTGTAGTCTGCTGAGCGTGTGTCACTGCCTCATCCTTCACATTTTTCTCTAATTGGTGCTGCTCCATTATATTTGAAAAAAATCTAATCTATTAGTGTGACGCGCTTCCATCCGTATAAAATACAGTGGTTGCAAACACTATAGAAGTAAACAAAGGGGCCTTTCACAGCTACTGAACAGTTGTGTTTCAGTGTTCACTGTAGTCTGTGAGCTTTTCATTTTTTGAGTGCAGATCACGCTCCAGTTAGTTCTTCAACTACTGCTGGTTGTAGTCTGCTGAGCGTGTGTCACTGCCTCATCCTTCACATTTTCTCTAATTGGTGCTGCTCCATTATATTTGAAAAAAATCTAATCTATTAGTGTGACGCGCTTCCATCCGTATAAAATACAGTGGTTGCAAACACTATATAAGTAAACAAAGGGGCCTTTCACAGCTACTGAACAGTTGTGTTTCAGTGTTCACTGTAGTCTGTGAGCTTTTCATTTTTTGAGTGCAGATTACGCTCCAGTTAGTTCTTCAACACTGCTGGTTGTAGTCTGCTGAGCGTGTGTCACTGCCTCATCCTTCACTAATTGGTGCTGCTCCATTATATTTGAAAAAAATCTAATCTATTAGTGTGACGCACTTCCATCCGTATACAATACATTGGTTGCAAACACTATAGAAGTACACAAAGGGGCCTTTCACAGCTACTGAACAGTTGTGTTTCAGTGTTCACTGTAGTCTGTGAGCTTTTCATTTTTTGAGTGCAGATCACGCTCCAGTTAGTTCTTCAACTACTGCTGGTTGTAGTCTGCTGAGCGTGTGTCACTGCCTCATCCTTCACATTTTTCTCTAATTGGTGCTGCTCCATTATATTTGAAAAAAATCTAATCTATTAGTGTGACGCGCTTCCATCCGTATAAAATACAGTGGTTGCAAACACTATAGAAGTAAACAAAGGGGCCTTTCACAGCTACTGAACAGTTGTGTTTCAGTGTTCACTGTAGTCTGTGAGCTTTTCATTTTTTGAGTGCAGATCACGCTCCAGTTAGTTCTTCAACTACTGCTGGTTGTAGTCTGCTGAGCGTGTGTCACTGCCTCATCCTTCACATTTTCTCTAATTGGTGCTGCTCCATTATATTTGAAAAAAATCTAATCTATTAGTGTGACGCGCTTCCATCCGTATAAAATACAGTGGTTGCAAACACTATAGAAGTAAACAAAGGGGCCTTTCACAGCTACTGAACAGTTGTGTTTCAGTGTTCACTGTAGTCTGTGAGCTTTTCATTTTTTGAGTGCAGATTACGCTCCAGTTAGTTCTTCAACCACTGCTGGTTGTAGTCTGCTGAGCGTGTGTCACTGCCTCATCCTTCACTAATTTGTGCTGCTCCATTATATTTGAAAAAAATCTAATCTATTAGTGTGACGCGCTTCCATCCGTATACAATACATTGGTTGCAAACACTATAGAAGTAGACAAAGGGGCCTTTCACAGCTACTGAACAGTTGTCTGCAGTGTTCACTGCAGTCTCTGAGGAATAACCACACTTAGGCCTTATAACTTTTCTGACTTTCTTTATCAATCTACCAAGATGAAGAAGGCAGGGAGTAAGGCACGTGGTCGTGGCCGTGGAGTGTCAGCAGGGAGAGGACGTGGGGATTCTGTGCCTGCTGCTGCCGCACCCAGTGACAGAGCATCCACCAGTTTTCCCCGTGAGCGTTCCTTTATGCGCACTTTTGTAGGAGCTCAGCGTACCCCCTGCTGCGGGAAGAACAAATTGAAGCCGTTGTTGGTTGGATGGCAGCCAATGCATCGAGTTCAATTGCTTCCACCTACTCTCAGGACCACATCACTGTTGAACAACCATCTGTCTCTTCACCGCCTGCCAAATTGCCCAGGCAGTCAGAGAGTTCTGAACTGGAGCCAGCTGAGTCTCTGCTTCTGTTCTCAGAATCTGTTGGCTTGGAAACAGGGGCCCAGCCAAGCAGCATTCTGGAATGTGAAGGAGAGGCAGTGTGCAGTGATGCGCAACAGCTGTGTCTCTCTGAATCTGAAGAGGCGGGTGAGCCAGTGCCGATGGTCAGCACACCGCAGAACGCATCTGATGATGATGAGACTCAGGTGCCATTTTCTGTTGAGCAAGGTGCTGGCCAGACCACCCAACAGCAGCAGGTGTTGGAAGAGGGTAGTGGAGATGATGAGGTCCAAGACCCAACATGGCATGAGGAACAGGAAGGTTGTGGTAGCAGCTCTGAGGAAGAGATTGCCCCAACGGTCCAAACAGTAGGGAGAGGTAGGCTGCAGACTTGGTTGCCTGTACCCTCCAGTTTGGCACCCGTTCGTAGCAGTTCTCTTCCAACAGCCAAAACGGGCGCTCCCAGGACTTGCACTGCGTGGTCCTTTTTTGACACACTTGCAGATGATATTTGCTATGTCAAATGCAAGCTGTGTAATCAAAAAGTTAAAAGAGGTAAAAATACCAGTAACCTCAATACCACAAATATGTGGAAACATGTACGGACAAAGCACGTAGCTGAGTTACAAAGACACACTGGAGATGTAGGCCAACCTACAGCAGCACCTACATCTTCAGCTCGTGTTGGAGCCTCTTCCTC
>JARQOD010000006.1:427856607-427893978 GCA_033576555.1 Oophaga sylvatica | reverse complement strand
TGAGTCTTTCTGCTGCTGTAATCCCGAATTTTTGACCGTCCTGGGATCTCCTCGGCGAGCTGAAGCTCAGGTGCACGCGGCGGTCTCCCCCTGGGATCCTGCATTCAGCGATGCCCGTGGCTGCTTGAACCCAGATGTCTCCTTAATTTTCACCTCCGCTGGTTCATGGCTCCAGGCTCCACAGCACTTTTACTGCTGCCACCTGACTGCGACCTTGTGCGTCCAGAGCTCGCCATGCTGGTCACCACATATTTCTGCTGCAAGTTTTCCTGGAGCGTCTGTCTCTCCAGTGAGGTTCTCCTCTGCCTGCTGGAAGTCAGCTGCACACCTGAAGCCGCTGATGGCCTCATCCTGAGCTGCAGGCTGCTTTCCTCCATTCAGCTTCTCACCAGGAGATTTCTTCTGGATTTCTCCTAATTGCACTTCACTTTGCTTGCCTTGGCTGGCCGACTGCTGAACTGCAACTTTCTTACATACAATGGCTTTTCCTTGTTCCGTTACTTTACTCACTTTCACAGCTTCATCCTCTTGTTGCTGCTGCTACTTCCATTCGGAGCTTTCTTTCCATCAGAAATCACTTTAGGATTCCCATCTGCATTAGAAACAGCTTGGGCGCTTCTTCCCAGTATAGGCCTGGAAGCCTGGGCCTTGCTTGGGGAGTTTCCCTGCCCAGGGTGGCCCCTCCCTGGGCTTGCTCCAGACATCAGGAGAGCTACAAACACACAACCTCTCAGCTAGGAGGCAGTATTATAGTAGTTATATTCTTGTACATAGGAGCAGTATTATAATAGTTATATTCTTGTACATAGGGGCAGTATTATAGTAGTTATATTCTTGTACATAGGGGCAGTATTATAGTAGTTATATTCTTGTACATAAGGGCAGTATTATAGTAGTTATATTCTTGTACATAGGAGCAGTATTATAGTAGTTATATTCTTGTACATAGGGGGCAGTATTATAATAGTTATATTCTTGTACATAGGGGCAGTATTATAGTAGTTATATTCTTGTACATAGGGGCAGTACTATAGTAGTTATATTCTTGTACATAGGGGCAGTATTATAGTAGTTATATTCTTGTACATAGGGGTAGTATTATAATAGTTATATTCTTATACATAGGGGTAGTATTATAGTAGTTATATTCTTGTACATAGGGGCAGTACTATAGTAGTTATATTCTTGTACATAGGGGCAGTATTATAGTAGTTATATTCTTGTACATAGGAGCAGTATTATAGTAGTTATATTCTTGTACATAGGGGGCAGTATTATAGTAGTTATATTCTTGTACATAGGGGCAGTATTATAGTAGTTATATTCTTGTACATAGGGGCAGTATTATAGTAGTTATATTCTTGTATATAGGGGCAGTATTATAGTAGTTATATTCTTGTACATAGGAGCAGTATTATAGTAGTTATATTCTTGTACATAGGGGGCAGTATTATAGTAGTTATATTTCTTGTACATAGGGGCAGTATTATAGTAGTTATATTCTTGTATATAGGGGCAGTATTATAGTAGTTATATTCTTGTACATAGGAGCAGTATTATAGTAGTTATATTCTTGTACATAGGGGCAGTATTATAGTAGTTATATTCTTGTACATAGGAGCAGTATTATAGTAGTTATATTCTTGTACATAGGGGGCAGTATTATAGTAGTTATATTCTTGTACATAGGGGCAGTATTATAGTAGTTATATTCTTGTATATAGGGCAGTATTATAGTAGTTATATTCTTGTACATAGGAGCAGTATTATAGTAGTTATATTCTTGTACATAGGGGGCAGTATTATAGTAGTTATATTCTTGTACATAGGGGCAGTATTATAGTAGTTATATTCTTGTATATAGGGGCAGTATTATAGTAGTTATATTCTTGCACATAGGAGCAGTATTATAGTAGTTATATTCTTGTACATAGGAGCAGTATTATAGTAGTTATATTCTTGTACATAGGGGGCAGTATTATAGTAGTTATATTCTTGTACATAGGGGCAGTATTATAGTAGTTATATTCTTGTACATAGGAGCAGTATTATAGTAGTTATATTCTTGTACATAGGAGCAGTATTATAGTAGTTATATTCTTGTACATAGGGGCAGTATTATAGTAGTTATATTCTTGTACATAGGAGCAATATTTGCATTTACAAACGGTAATTATATCTCGTTATATATCAGTATTCTGAATGATTTCCTTAGTATAGTCTTTCGATACAATACAAATTCAGAATTTGTGTGATATTTTTTGGTATTATAAGTGGATTACAGTCTTCTCTGTTTAATCAAAGTCCCGCTGATTAGTATTAGCACTGGCAATATTTCACATTATTAGTCTGCTTAGAAACCAGATTCACAATGATGTTAATGACCCACGTACAGGAAGCTTATGACAGAGCGATTTTGTTAAGCTTCTTAAAAGAAAAGAAATATTGTGTGTCGCTCACATGGTGAACTGGTAAATCGCTATTGAAAAAAATACTAAATCTAAAAAAAAAAAAAAAAAATAAGTCGTCAACAATAAACACATGCATTATCCTAATTCCATCACAACAGATTTCCATGCAGGGAAGCAGTCCGTACTGGCCAGTGACCGCCTAATGGGAAGAGCTTAACATACCGCTCTGAGTTCAAGCCCTAACAGACGTAGTCCAGCCGTGATCCATAAAGCCACCGTAAGAGGTCCTGTAAGGCTCCACTCATAAGACTGCGAGCTAAGAGCCTTGTCCCAGCCCAAGTAAAGTATGAATTAATGAAATTCCTTCTGCCTTTCTGTGCATTGGTGCCAGGTTCATGGATCAGTGGTATTTGGCTACTATTTATGGTGCAGCCTGTGCAGTGGATAATCTCTTTAGATAAAGAACTAATAATCCTGCTGCCTTTGTTTGGAGGTATTGGACTATGCCTGGAATAAATTAGATGGATTTCATGCAAAGCAGGTCACATCTGATTCCATCTTACAATGTGTCCATCTATCTGCCATATCTATGAACGCCACAATTCTTCCAATCAGTTTTTATGCAGGGTCTGTGGTATTAACGGATTATTTTAACCTTAGTTAAAGGGGCAATTTTTTGTTTAGAGAAAAATAAAAGCTATTGGATCCCTCCTTGGTGCCAAAATAATAATTAAGAATCAAGGAGATTAGTCATACATCTCAACTACCCTGGATTCACAGGGACAGTCTGAGTTTGGGGAGCTGCTGTCCCAGAAGGTCGGGGGTTTGTCCTGATTTCAACTGTATCTTGTTCCAAAGGAAAGACAATGATGGAGCAGGGAGCCATCAGATCCCGGCTCCACCATTCCATCGGGTTAGTGACTGAAGATTTTGCAATGACCAGCAAGTTACGTGACATTCTCAGCTTAGGTGACTGTGCATTACTGTATATTGTATGGCGGCTCTGGAGTATTATAACTTGTGTGGGTACTGTAGAGACATGATACTATGTGTGGGGGCACTGTGATGGCCATGAGAGTTTACTGTACTGTATGAACCCGAATGGGCTTCATTGTTAGCAATATTTCAGTATGGGCGCAAAGGGTATTGTCCTGTACTATCGTGGCATTTGGGGTAATGTGGGGGAATTATACTGTGGGGGAGTATACTGTAAGCGCATCATATGGTGTGTTTGGGGGCAGTTTGGGGGCATCATACTGTGTGGGGATGTACTGTTGTGGCATTATGCTGTATGTTTTGGGGCAATGTGAGGGGAATATACTGTAAGTACATGATATGGTGTGTTTGGGGGCATCACACTGTAAAGGGACTGGGGGTGCATTATAATGTATGGGGGGCTGTGGAGTATTATTACTTGTGTGGGTACTGTAGGGGCATGATACTATGTGTGGGGACACTGTGAGGGCCATGAAAGGGTTTTGTTCTGTGTGAAACCAAATGGGCTTCACTGTTAGCGATATTTTAGTGTGGGCGCAAATAAAATGCAGGGTGAGGTTATTAAAGAAATGGTTCAGTGGAAATTATATTTGCATTGTGTGTCCATCTTTCCTAACTTTCAAAGTTGGAGTTAACTCATTTGCACGGGTCAGACACTGGAGAAGCATATGACATTGTACTCTGTGAATTTTATGTTCTTTTTAGCTCAATAGGCCATAAAGCTGGAAAAGGAAGGGTTTCAAAAACTGGATTTTTGGACCGATTTGGTTGTGTTTTTTGTAGACGCATAGTTCATCAGCAGAGCTGCATCCTTAAAACGGTAGACTTTTCTCTGAGACTTGCAATGATTTGCGATTCTATATTCTCAGAAATAAGTAAAAAACTGCGGTTCATGTTGGTACCACTAGGTGGTACACTCTGATGCAGAGTCACGCTACCAAAGCACTTTGTGGCTGAGCTGCTCGTAGATAAAACTTCCTCAGTAGTAAATCGTGTGGTTTGCGGTTTGAGCTAGACGTGATTATATTAACAATATTTTTTTATATTTATTTCCACTGATCATAAATCCTGTAATTAATTCCATCAGCAGCTGACAATGTAAACAAAAATGTAAAAAATTAGTTTTTTTTTATACATACTGCTCCTCCACCATATATTCTCTATACAGCTGCTGGAGATTGTCTGTCTCACTACTCTGAGACCCAATAGTTTAAGAAACTCTAATAGCTTTTGTTGTCTAAATGTTTGGTGTCCATAAAAAGGAGCTGTCTGGTTTAGAAAACTTATATTGGGAATTCCGTATTATCATAGCTTGTAATCCATTCAAGACCCCCCTTCCCTTTCCCGATCTATTACCAGATCAAAGAGCAGCTTCACAGAACGTATTTTTCTCTGGAGGACCCAACATATGCATGGATTACAGAGCACCATGCAATACTTTGTTTCCCCTGTGGAGGAGCTGTAGAGAAGTTTCATACTTTATTGCATTGGATCTTATTTGAAACAACATAGATTTGTCCAGAGCGTAGAAACTTCTTTCACTCTACATTTATTGATTTGTCTGTTTTGTATTAATTAGAACAGCTTTCATGTACGTATATTACCCATTGTAGATGGACCACAATGATGTCTTCCCCAATTGATCTTGGCTTGTGTGAAGATGGAAAAGAGGTCGTTAGTAAATAATTTACACTTACCAGCCCTCGCGAACCTCAAAGACAACACAAATGGGGGGCTTCTCTCGCTGCCAGGAATCTCACACTGTTCCAAAGTTTACTACTCCATTATTGATCACTGACTTATGTTGTGTCTCCGTGGCTGGAGATGATCCCAGGGCTTCATCTCAGCAGTGACCTATTATTTAATATAGTTAATTAATAATGACTTGCAGATTTCAATCGCTGAACATCACCTTCCCTAATCCCCCCTATCATCCTCATCTGCTCTCGTGCTGAGCTTGAGGATAAGTTTCACGCAAAACTGAACATTTGTTTGAAATTGACATTTAACTGAAGAGCAGATGAGAAACAAAAACAAAAATGGATGAAAACACCATACCTTATTGTTCGGTGCTTTCTTCACAGCTCCTGGACTCTGTACTATGTGGAGAAAAGGACTGGACAAATGTCTTAATTTTGTTTTTTCCTTCAGCCCCATTACTCCCACCAGTGTATAACATCCAGCCCCTCACCCCACAGTGTATAACATCCATCCCCATTGCCTCCGGTATATAACTTCCAGCCCCTTGCCCCCCTGGTGTATAACCTCCAGCCCCTCACCATAGGTGTATAACCTCCAGCCCCTCCATTCCATAGGTGTATAACCTCCAGCCCCTCACCATAGGTGTATAACCTCCGGCCCCTCACCATAGGTGTATAACCTCCGGCCCTCACCTAGGTTATAACTCCAGCCCTCACCTAGTTAACCTCCAGCCCCCCCAGTGTACAACCTCCGGCCACCTTGCCTCCGGTGTACAACCATCCGGCCCCCCTCAACATCCCTCACCCCGATGTAAACCTCTGCCCCTTGCCCTCCGGTGTAAACTCCGGCTCCTCAACCTCCCGATGTATAACCTCGCCCCTCCCCACTGTGTATAATCTCACCCTCACCCCCTGGTATATAACCTCCAGCCCCTCGCCATTGGTGTATAGCTCTGGCCCTTCACCTCACTCTGGTGTAAACTCCAGCCCCTCGCCCAGTGTCAGCATGTTCACCTCGAGACATCCAGCCTCAACCCTCCAGTGTATTAACCTCCGCCCCTCAACACCTCCGTGATAATTCCCTCAACCTGTCTATCCCTGGCTGTGTCTAATATCTGGCTTCCAACCATGGTGCAGAGATCACTGACACCAGCGTGGTCCTATAATAGGAGCCACTTGGGTAACAAGTCACAGTAGGTCCTTTCCTGACATTTCTTGCCTCCTAAGTCTTCAACCTTCACCTGTGAGTGATATTATTGAGAAATGAAAGGACCCACAGCAACTCAGCCGAGGAAACAGTATTATCTGTTCATGTATCATTTATGGCAAAACAGTACTATCTGTGCCAGCATATTTTACATGGAGAGTCAGGGAGGCAGTGCTATCTGTGCCAACATCAATTTCAGGTAGAGACCAGAAAACATAACTGGCAGTGCTGATATTATTTATGGAAAAAAAATAGAAAACAGCACTTTTACCTTTTACACCAGGGCAAGGAGGAAATACTTCTGTCTCATTTAAAGGCATGGGAATACTGTTACCTAGTTCCAGCGAGGTAACACCACCTCTGTACCCACTTTACTTTGTGCTCTGAAAATTATACAGTGTCCCAAACCTTGCAGACAAGTATTGCTTATATTAAGCTTCTGCAAAACTCATTAGCATTTTCTTTTTCTTTCTCTCTTTTTCTTTCTTTCTTTTTCTTTCTTTCTATCACAGCTCACCTCCTCCTTCTGTACAATGATGGATAACACCTCTATATACAGCAGATAACACAGGATCCACCATTCACAATAGCTGAGGTCACACCTCACCTCCTCCTGTACAATGACTGATAACACCTCTATATACAGTAGATAACACAGGATCCACCAATCACAATAGGTGATATCACAGCTCACTTCCTCCTCCTGTACAATGACTGATAACACCTCTATATACAGTAGATAACACAGGATCCACCAATCACAATAGGTGATATCACAGCTCACTTCCTCCTCCTCTACAATACTGATAACACCTCTATATACAGTAGATAACACAGGATCCACCATTCACAATAGATGATGTCACAGCTCACCTCCTCCTCCTGTACAATGACTGATAACACCTCTATATACAGTAGAAACACAGGATCCACCATTCACAATAGGTGATGTCACAGCTCACCTCCTCCTCCTGTACAATGACTGATAACACCTCTATATACAGTAGATAACACAGAATCCACCATTCACAATAGGTGATGTCACAGCTCACCTCCTCCTCCTGTACAATGACTGATAACACCTCTATATATAAGTAGATAACACAAGATCCACCATTCACAATAGATGATGTCACAGCTCACCTCCTCCTCCTGTACAATGACTGATAACACCTCTATATACAGTAGATAACACAGAATCCACCATTCACAATAGGTGATGTCACAGCTCACATCCTCCTCCTGTACAATGACTGATAACACCTCTATATATAGTAGATAACACAGGATCCACCATTCACAATAGATGATGTCACAGCTCACCTCCTCCTCCTGTACAATGACTGATAACACCTCTATATATAGTAGATAACACAGGATCCACCATTCACAATAGGTGATGTCACAGCTCACCTCCTCCTGTACAATGACTGATAACACCTCTATATACAGTAGATAACACAGGATCCACCATTCACAATAGGTGATGCCACAGCTCACCTCCTCCTCCTGTACAATGACTGATAACACCTCTATATACAGTAGATAACACAGGATCCACCATTCACAATAGGTGATGTCACAGCTCACCTCCTCCTGTACAATGACTGATAACACCTCTATATACAGTAGATAACACAGGATCCACCATTCACAATAGGTGATGCCACAGCTCACCTCCTCCTCCTGTACAATGACTGATAACACCTCTATATACAGTAGATAACACAGGATCCACCATTCACAATAGGTGATGTCACAGCTCACCTCCTCCTCCTGTACAATGACGGATAACACCTCTATATACTGTAGATAACACAGGATCCACCATTCACAATAGGTGATGTCACAGCTCACCTCCTCCTCCTGTACAATGACGGATAACACCTCTATATACTGTAGATAACACATGATCCACCATTCACAATAGAGGATGTCACAGCTCACCTCCCCCTCCTGTACAATGACTGATAACACCTCTACATACAGTACATAACACAGGATCCACCATTCACAATAGATGATGTCACAGCTCACCTCCTCCTCCTGTACAATGACTGATAACACCTCTATATACAGTAGATAACACAGGATCCACCATTCACAATAGGTAATGTCACAGCTCACCTCCTCCTCCTGTACAATGACTGATAACACCTCTATATACAGTAGATAACACAGAATCCACCATTCACAATAGGTGATGTCACAGCTCACCTCCTCCTCCTGTACAATGACTGATAACACCTCTATATATAGTAGATAACACAGGATCCACCATTCACAATAGATGATGTCACAGCTCACCTCCTCCTCCTGTACAATGACTGATAACACCTCTATATACAGTAGATAACACAGAATCCACCATTCACAATAGGTGATGTCCCAGCTCACCTCCTCCTCCTGTACAATGACTGATAACACCTCTATATATAGTAGATAACACAGGATCCACCATTCACAATAGATGATGTCACAGCTCACCTCCTCCTCCTGTACAATGACTGATAACACCTCTATATATAGTAGATAACACAGGATCCACCATTCACAATAGGTGATGTCACAGCTCACCTCCTCCTGTACAATGACTGATAACACCTCTATATACAGTAGATAACACAGGATCCACCATTCACAATAGGTGATGCCACAGCTCACCTCCTCCTCCTGTACAATGACTGATAACACCTCTATATACAGTAGATAACACAGGATCCACCATTCACAATAGGTGATGTCACAGCTCACCTCCTCCTGTACAATGACTGATAACACCTCTATATACAGTAGATAACACAGGATCCACCATTCACAATAGGTGATACCACAGCTCACCTCCTCCTCCTGTACAATGACTGATAACACCTCTATATACAGTAGATAACACAGGATCCACCATTCACAATAGGTGATGTCACAGCTCACCTCCTCCTCCTGTACAATGACGGATAACACCTCTATATACTGTAGATAACACAGGATCCACCATTCACAATAGGTGATGTCACAGCTCACCTCCTCCTCCTGTACAATGACGGATAACACCTCTATATACTGTAGATAACACATGATCCACCATTCACAATAGAGGATGTCACAGCTCACCTCCCCTCCTGTACAATGACTGATAACACCTCTACATACAGTACATAACACAGGATCCACCATTCACAATAGATGATGTCACAGCTCACCTCCTCCTCCTGTACAATGACTGATAACACCTCTATATACAGTAGATAACACAGGATCCACCATTCACAATAGGTGATGTCTCAGTTCACCTCCTCCTCCTGTACAATGACTGATAACACCTCTATATACAGTAGATAACACAGGATCCACCATTCACAATAGGTGATGTCACAGCTCACCTCCTTCTCCTGTACAATGATTGATAACACATCTGTGTGGCCCAGCTATGCAGGCACACATAATCCAGGAGAATGCACAGGAAAGTAACCGCTCAAGCTTGATATTCATTCACGTCACTCACACTTTGAGACACACCCATCAGGGGTATAAAAGGTAGTGACACGTAGCAATAGTGAGTCTGTTTCCTGTCTTCGGACAGAGGAGTTCAGTCTGGAGGGAGAGGTGAGGAGTTCAGCTCAGCTTCCTGTCTTAGTACAGTGTAGTTCAGTGTCAGTCCAGTCTAGACTTGGAGGATACTGAGAGCTGTCCAGTGAGCTCTGGAGAAAGCTGACATTTCCATCAAAGCTACAAGTGCTTATGTTAAGAGCGTGAGCAGGGCGAAGGGCACAGTGGAGAAGATAGATGCTAGTGCAACAGGTACCGGATTACCTGCACTAATTCACCGGACACCGGGGTCCGAAGCGTTGCTAGTGCTTCACGCCTAGTAACAAGAAAACCGGAGGCTATCTGGACTACAGGTCGCAGAGAGCAGCCCTAAGCGCCAATACGTAAACGGAGTCAGGGGGAACAAGGACTTTTAGCTAGGCCAAGCATAGAAGGACTTAGTTCTCTCAACATCTGGTATTCAGAGACATAGAAGGCTCCACCACAATGTTGGCCGGGCGCTGCAGCTATTGAATAAGCTGGAGATTGCAGAGTTAACTTCGCTTCATGCAAGTTTGGACTCACATATATATGAAGAAAAGGAGGCCTCTAACCTGCTCAGCGGTTTCCCGAATGTGCATTCTCCACCCCGACCAGCTCCCCGGGACCTGCCTGAAACACCTACAAGTAAAGGTATGAAAAGAAGCTGCATTGTGTGTGACTGGATTATTACCTACACCCTGCATCATCATAGACTTCCAGGGACCCGTCTCACCTGTGGGAGACTTACCACCCAGCTGCCCCCATAACATCCCCTGTGAAGATCCTTACAGCAGCGCTGGTCCAAATGATCAGACACCACAGGTGGCGTCACGAACTAACTACATATCCCCTGTAAATAACCCCCATTGCATGACCGCCAGGGCCACGGACCGAGTCCTGCTGCCAGTGACATCTCCCATAGAAATCAATGGGCTCGGTTCCGAGTACCCCATAGCCCTGGTATCCACCTCAGTGTGGTGCGTGTCATCTAACTTGGCGTCACGAACAGGATGCGAAACTTGCAAAAATTTGTGAGTCCTGTGTTGCCTATATCGACTGTTTTATGCGAAAAAGACTGTTTGCTGTTTGTCACTTTTGGCGCCAAATACCGCCATTTTACCGCCATATTCGCGCCCTGAGGCGCTGATGAAGAAGGTGGGCGTGCATTCGTGGGCGTGTACCCCCCCCCTGTGGCGCGAAAGATATGGCCGCCCTCTCAAAATGCTACTATAATGTGAGATCCTATCCCACTGGAAGGGAGATTCGCCTTCTCTTCCTCCTCTATGTCATGGAGAAGATGGATGCGGTGCTGGAAGATGTGGCCCGCCACCGCAAAGAAGTGGAGGAGATGGAGAAAAGCTGGCGTGCCCTGAAACAGCGGCTGCTGTGGGACGCCATGCTCCCCCTCCAGGAACGGGACCGTTACCTGTGATCCCTGCGCTACCACCGCCGGAGGCTGAAGAGACACCGGAGGCCAGTTGTGGAGAAGCTGAGCCCGACTCCCCTGATGATGTGACGGGAGATGAACCGGTACACCAGCCTGGCCTGGAGGCCGCAGCGGAATGCAGTTCCCCGGTAGGGACACCGGAGGAGACCCAACTGTCAGCGATAGAAAACGACTGGGAGCAGCGACAGCAGCAGGTTAGTGCGTTCCCAACTGAGCCACTGCGCGCACCTGCGTCCTACTCGGAATCGCAAGTCCCAGCAGCGTCATCCTTGGCGTCTGCACCAGGCCGTGCCCCGGCATCGCCCCCTGCGTACTCCTCACAACCTGCATCGCAAACTGCATCGCAACCTGCATCACAATCAGCATCGCAACCTGCATCGCAACCTGCATCGCAAGTTACTGTGGCCCCTGCAGCGACGCAATCGGCGTCCTACAGAAAAGAAGTACCCGTTGGGTCCACCGTTGGAATGAGAACTGTGGCCACTCAAACGCTGATAGCAGGCCATGACTTGTTTGTTATGCGTTCAAAAGAACACCGCGTCGTTCCAGCCCAGGAGTGGAAGACATTATTGAAGTTTACAAGAAAAATGAAAATCATTAGGACCCAGACAGGGGTTTACTGCGTCAGGAAATGTAAAAAGTTGGAAGAAGTTTGGCAGAATTGCACTTTATTGTCTTTTACTGATATGTATGAAAATGTTACATAGCTTACATATTTAAAGTAGAATACCCTGGTTGGGTAAAGCGAGTTAAAGTGAAAGTGAAGAATTAATGATTTTACTTGAAATGTGTCATTTATTATGCATGGACTGCGTGGCTGTGGACTGTGCCAGCCCAAGAACTTGCTTTGTAAATAGTTGCACTACGGTGCCTTATCTTGGTTTTACATGAAACCTAACTACCTAATTACCTCTGAAGAAAAACCCGTATGGTGTGGCCTAGAGTGAGGTCTGCAATGAAGTCCTGCAGCCCACCCAGGACCCACGTGGGAGGTTTTTGGTGCGGGTCCTCCACAAGTATCTTGTATTATGAGAATGTTTTGATGCTTTGATACTTTTGTATTTTTCTAATGTACAAATTGTAACGTTTAAGAAGTCTTACCTCCCGGATGGGAAGTGTTAAAATGTTGTTGTTATATGCAAAACAAAAATGTTTTCTTTTTCTCTTTTACAGCCCGGGAGTGCTGTGTTTAACCAAGGGGGGATGTGTGGCCCAGCTATGCAGGCACACATAATCCAGGAGAATGCACAGGAAAGTAACCGCTCAAGCTTGATATTCATTCACGTCACTCACACTTTGAGAAACACCCATCAGGGGTATAAAAGGTAGTGACACGTAGCAATAGTGAGTCTGTTTCCTGTCTTCGGACAGAGGAGTTCAGTCTGGAGGGAGAGGTGAGGAGTTCAGCTCAGCTTCCTGTCTTAGTACAGTGTAGTTCAGTGTCAGTCCAGTCTGGACTTGGAGGATACTGAGAGCTGTCCAGTGAGCTCTGGAGAAAGCTGACATTTCCATCAAAGCTACAAGTGCTTATGTTAAGAGCGCGAGCAGGGCGAAGGGCACAGTGGAGAAGATAGATGCTAGTGCAACAGGTACCGGATTACCTGCACTAATTCACCGGACACCGGGGTCCGAAGAATTGCTAGTGCTTCACGCTTAGTAACAAGAAAACCGGAGGCTATCTGGACTACAGGTCGCAGAGAGCAGCCCTAAGCGCCAATACGTAAACGGAGTCAGGGGGAACAAGGACTTTTAGCTAGGCCAAGCATAGAAGGACTTAGTTCTCTCAACATCTGGTATTCAGAGACATAGAAGGCTCCACCACAATGTTGGCCGGGCGTTGCAGCTATTGAATAAGCTGGAGATTGCAGAGTTAACTTCGCTTCATGCAAGTTTGGACTCACATATATATGAAGAAAAGGAGGCCTCTAACCTGCTCAGCGGTTTCCCGAATGTGCATTCTCCACCCGACCAGCTCCCCGGGACCTGCCTGAAACACCTACAAGTAAAGGTATGAAAAGAAGCTGCATTGTGTGTGACTGGATTATTACCTACACCCTGCATCATCATAGACTTCCAGGGACCCGTCTCACCTGTGGGAGACTTACCACCCAGCTGCCCCCATAACATCCCCTGTGAAGATCCTTACAGCAGCGCTGGTCCAAATGATCAGACACCACAGGTGGCGTCACGAACTAACTACATATCCCCTGTAAATAACCCCCATTGCATGACCGCCAGGGCCACGGACCGAGTCCTGCTGCCAGTGACATCTCCCATAGAAATCAATGGGCTCGGTTCCGAGTACCCCATAGCCCTGGTATCCACCTCAGTGTGGTGCGTGTCACATCTATATACAGTAGATAACACAGGATCCACCATTCACAATAGATGATGTCACAGCTCACCTCCTCCTCCTGTACAATGACTGATAACACCTCTATATACAGCAGATAACACAGGATCCACTATTCACAATAGGTGATGTCACAGCTCACCTCCTCCTCCTCCTGTACAATGACTGATAACACCTCTATATACAGCAGATAACACAGGATCCACTATTCACAATAAGTGATGTCACAGCTCACCTCCTCCTCCTCCTGTACAATGACTGATAACACCTCTATATACAGCAGATAACACAGGATCCACTATTCACAATAGGTGATATCACAACTCACCTCCTCCTCCTGTACAATGACTGATAACACCTCTATATACAGCAGATAACACAGGATCCACCATTCACAATAGATGATGTCACAGTTCACCTCCTCCTCCTGTACAATGACTGATAACACCTCTATATACAGTAGATAACACAGGATCCACCATTCACAATAGGTGATATCACAGCTCACCTCCTCCTCCTGTACAATGAGTGATAACACCTCTACATACAGTAGATAACACAGGATCCACCATTCACAATAGGTGATGTCACAGCTCACCTCCTCCTCCTGTACAATGACTGATAACACCTCTATATACAGCAGATAACACAGGATCCACCATTCACAATAGGTGATGTCACAGCTCACCTCCTCCTCCTGTACAATGACTGATAACACCTCTATATACAGCAGATAACACAGGATCCACCATTCACAATAGGTGATGTCACAGCTCACCTCCTCCTCCTGTACAATGACTGATAGCACCTCTATATACAGCAGATAACACAAGATCCACCATTCACAGTAGTCAATATCACAGCTCACCTCCTCTGAAGTGTCCTTTTCCAGTATGAAAATTTTTGATGTAGCTTTTATGGAATTTAAAAAGAAGAAAATAAATTTAACAGTTATAATAAAAAAGTAAATAAATGATAAATAGAACACATTGTTAAATAAAATTAATGTAAATAATAATAATACCAATAATATTAAGGAATTGTGTCTTGTAGGTTTTCCCCCTATAATGACATTAATAAAATTATAAGCCTAAAACGATGCGCTTGTTTCAATAACTCCCAAATGAGAGTAGTGGAAATAGTGTAGAACAATGAGTTATGCTGTTTCCATAAATGATTAATTTCTTCAGAGGTTATGGAAATAGGGTAGCTCAGCTGTTTTCAGCTATTTACAAAGCCGCTTCTCCTGATGCCGGGATTAAAATATTCTGCCTCAGCCATGAAAGGCTGAGATAGGAATAACACTTTAAGAGGATGCAAAATATGCAAAAATGTTCTCACGATTCAGGTATATATAGAAGTGGGTTGTAGTATTTTTTAGTACTATTACCACTGACTCGGCAATATTTCCTTTCCCCACATAAAGTCCTTGGAGTTGACTGACTGTTGTAGCACATTTGCTCTTTTCTTAATCCCTTGTCTACATGTAAACATTGAGCAATGGATTATGATATCTTCATCCTCACAGCTTCTTGGAGGATAAGTATAGCAAGGTGCAGCAAATCCTCATCCTCCAACTGCTAAATAATCACTTATAATGTTGTTACTTTTCATCATTCATCATATACAAAAATTGGTATAGAAACTGTAAGTTTTACCCATAGAAAGGTAATGACTACATTTACTGAGGACCTAAAGTAATGTCTGTTTAAGTGTTTTTGTCAACTTTTTGGTCCAATTCACTTATTTTTTTTATAACTATAACAAATGTAAATCAGCAAAATGAAAATCAGGCAAAAATTTACATCACCTCTAACTAGGAGCTCAAACTTACATCAAACTGAACGTATTTATCAGACATGTAATATGATATACCTGTGTATAATGCAGCTCTCATAAAGGAGGAAGGTAAAGCTGCTTGTAACGTGTTTTATCTGTAAGAGAGGAACATAGCAGCTTGTAAACTGTTAATATGGAAGAGGAGGACATAGCTGCTTGTAAAGGGTTAAATAACAAAAAAAGGACATAGCTGCTTGCAAATTGTTGAACTGAAGGAGGGCGACATAACTGTTTGTAAAAGGTTTAAATGCAAGAGGGGGACATATCTGCTTACAAAGGGTTAAACTACAAAAGGAGGACATAGTTGATTGTAAATGGTTAAACTGAAAGACGAGGACATAGCTGCTTGTACAATGTTAAATTGCAAGAGAAAGTCATAGCTGTTTGTAAACTGTTACTATGCAAGAGGATGACATATCTACTTGTAAACTGTTAATACCGTAGACAGGGAGACAGTGACAGCCATCACACACTAAGAAGCAACTGTGAATTGGATTGTAGTTGCTATTTTTATCCTTCTCCTGCTGTGCCATAGCACACAGGAATCCATCTTACACTTCTTCTTGCGTGACTACATTCAATAAGAAAATAACAGTGTGTGGCCCAGCTGCACTTGGTTACACATGTTCCCTGGAGGATGCACAGAAAGGTAATGCACAAATTCCTGATATTCATTCACACTCACACTTCCCTATATTGCCACCAGAGGGAGCCTTAGAATATTTAAGGGTGTGGGAGACGTTAGCAGTAGTTCAGTCTTGGTGTGATTCAGGAGTGAGTCTTTTAGTCAGAGCTTTGTCTGAGCCAGTGCGTGTTCAGATGGTTGGTGATTCCTGTCAGATGAGACAGAGGAAGAAAGACGAGCTGTTACCTCAGAACAGGCTGACTGTTTGTTCCCTATGAACGTGGAAAGTGACTCTCGGAGCGAGCGTGAATTCAGTCTGACGGAAGGTCCTGAGAGCTGCTCTGGACAGAGTCTATGAAGGAAAAGAAGGAAGGGACTACAGTTATTATAACAATGAGCCAACTGAGAAACGGTCAGTGAGCTGTGGAAGGAAGGAAGCTGACGACTACACCTACTGCTACTCGTGCTTATGTTAAGGGTGAGAGTAGGGCGACGGGCGAGTGGTGACAAAGGGAAAGAGTGACCGAGGTGATATAGCAACGGTAGCTGCCTCCACTCTGCACAACCGGACACCGGGTCCGAAGCTTGCTAGAACCTTCACGGCTAGTAGGAGAAAACCGGAATCCCTGCTGGACTTCAGGTCGCAGAGGGGCCATATAGTGCTGATACGTAACCGGGGTCAGGAAGAACAGGAGTCGGGCCTGATCAGCATAGACTTAGTTCTTGCCAAAAGAAGGCTCCATCACAATGTCGGCCGGGCGTAGCTGTTCTACACAGAGTTGAACTTAGCTTCATGCAGGTTGGAAACTCACACATTAAGAAGTAAGGAGGCCTTAAACCTACTCAGTGATTACCTGGATGTGCATCCTCCACCCTGAGCAGCTTCCCGGGACATACCTGCAAATACCACCAGTAAAGGTATGGAAAGAGACTGACTTGTGTGTGTCTGCCTTATTGCCTGCACCCTGCACCGCCATATACCTAGAGGGACTAGTCTTACCTGTGGAAGACTTAACATCTTGCTGCCCAGTAACAACCCCTCTGAGGATTCACCCTGCAGCGCTGGTCACCCTGATCAGAAACCACAGGTGGCGTCACGAACAATTACTACAATCCCCTGTAAATATCCCCCTTTGTATGAGCGCCCAGGGCAACGGACCGAGCTGTGCTACCTGTGACCTATCCCCCATTGAAGTTAACGGGCTCGGTGCCGAGTACCCCATAACCCTGGTTGTGTGCGACTCATCTTTGGCGTCACGAACAGGATACGAAGCTTACTAAATGTGAGTCCTGTGTGCCTAGAATTGGACTGTTTTGAGCAAAAAGACTGTGTGCAGTTCTTGTGATTTTTGGCGCCATTTTCCGCCATTTTGCCACCATATTCGCGCCCTGAGGCGCTGGTGAAGAAGGTGGGCGGACCTTCGTGGGCGTACCCCCCTGTGGCGCGAAAGCTATGGGCGCCCTGTCTAAGTGCTATTGCAATGTGAGAGCCTGCCCTGCTGCAAGGGAGATCCGCCTCCTCTTCATCCTCTATGCCAAGAAGAGGAAGCGAAAGTCCCGCCTCCACGGAAGAGACCAGATTGTTCCTGATGGAAAACACAGTCTGGCCTGGAGTGAGATGGCGGAAGGACAGGAGACGCTGTGTGGAGGAATGGCGGTGCGCAGACCCCGTTCCCCTGAAGAGCTGCTGCCTGTGCCTAAACCGTCCCCAGGTCGGGCGGATGACCGGAGAATGCAGAAAGTGGAGGAGGTGGACGCGGTGCTGAGGGACATGGCCCGACACTGCTCTGAAATGGAGGCAATGGAGAAAAGCTGGCGTGCCCTGAAACAGCGGCTGCTGTGGGACGCGACGCTCTCCCCCCTGGAAGCGCAAATGTCACCTGCGCCACCACTGCCAGCGGCTGATGAAAAACCGGAGGCCGGCCCCAAAAGTGCTGATCCTGACTCCGCCGGGGACGAGGCGGGAGGGAAAGAGGCTGAGGAGGCCCTGCCCGCACCGGAGTGCCAGCCAGGCCTGGAGGCCGCAGCGGAATGCAGTCCCCCGGTAGGGACGCCGGAGAAGACCCAGCCGTCCGTGATGGAGGTCGACTGGGAGGAGATGGAGTACCTGGACGACGTGGAATACGCCGCCCAGATGGAGAACGAGTGGCGACGCCGTGAACAGGAGCAGCGGCAGCAGCAGGAGCAGAGAGAGGCGCAGCAGCTTCGCCAGAGGTACCGGGAAAAGGATCTCGCTGACAAGGAGAACGTCAGGAGAGACAAAGGTACGCTCCGGGAACCGCGGCGCCAGGGGACGGTGTGTGCCTCTAAGGCTCGAGGAGTTTGGGGTTACATATGTGAGCCCGGGTTTCTCCAGAGATCTTTGTTCACTGCTGCGATGCGGGGTTCCACCTGTTAAAAGGGGATGTTATCACCTACACACGACTCTGGAGTCTTAAGGGGTGGTTTGCCCTGAATGTCTCCCGAGTCAGCGACCCCGTCCCTGAAGCTGGAAATGTACCCCGTGTCTCAGCGTCCCAAGTCACAGCCCCATCAGCAACCGGCCGCGCATCTGCATCTTATTCTGCATCCTACTCTGCATCGCAACAGCCTTATGTGTCTCCAACTGAGCCACTGTGCACGCCTGCGTCCTGTCCTGCATCACTGCGCACATCTGCATCCTACTCTGCATCGCAGCAGGCTAGTGCGACTCCTATTGAGCCAAATCTATACTTAGACGAGGCACCTGTAAGGCCTCCAGCAAATCGCAAAAGTGAAACAAGGACTGTGGCTACCCAGACACAGGTAGCAGGACATGATCTACTAAGTGATGCGTTCCAGAGCGCACCGCATACTTCCAGCCCCAGGTATGGAAGAAGTCACTGCTATTTGCAAAGAAGAACAGTAGGACCCAGACAGGGTTTACTGCAACTGTAAAAAGTTAAGAAGATTTGCACTTATTGAATGTTGAAAATATGTGATGATGTTTGCATAATTTGAAGTAGTATACCCCAGTTGGGTAATGTGAAATAAAATGTGAAATGTTCTTATGCGAAAGACTGCGTGCTGAGGACTCTTGCAGCACAGAACTTTAGTTGTAAATAGTTAGCACTTCGGTGCCCCATCTTGGTTTTACATAAAAGCCATTCTAGCTCAGAAGAAAAACCCGTATGGTGTGGCCTTGAGTGAGGTTTGCAGCAGAGAAGTCCTGCAGCCCACCCAGGTCCCCCATGGGAGGTTTGGTACGGGTCCTCCACAAGAATCTAGTATCTATTGTGAGAAAGTATTTTGATATTTTTCTAATTGCAATTTGTACACAATGTAACGTTAAAGTGTCCTTACCTCCCGCAAGGGATGAGTTATGTTATTGATGTTATTATAAAAAAATTGTTTTTCTATTTCAGCCTGGGAGTGCTGAATATAACTATGGGGGGATATGTGGCCCAGCTGCGCTTGGTTACACATGTTCCCTGGAGGATGCACAGAAAGGTAATGCACAAATTCCTGATATTCATTCACACTCACACTTCCCTATATTGCCACCAGAGGGAGCCTTAGAATATTTAAGGGTGTGGGAGACGTTAGCAGTAGAGTTGAGCTATACTTTCCGATATCCAAAAGTATCGGAATCGGAATGGTATCGCCTGATACCATTAAAATATCGGCGATACCCGATACCGATACCGGAAGTCCCATGTAAGTCTATGGGAACAAAATATCGGAATTAAAAAAAACCCATTCTTGCCTTGTTGGTTAATTGTACATGAAGGAAAACAACAAAGAGTAATGTACAATGTATTGTGGAAGGTTGAGGAGACATTAAAGGCATAGATGTTTAACCCAATCAAATGGAATAGCATAAATATTTTTTTTTTTAAAGATGTTCGGATTGACGAAGAAATTGACAATGTTGTTAACGTTTTTTCTATTTGGCAAATATGTATATTTCACAACTTCCATGCTCTTCACCTTTTTAACTTTTCACACACTTTCTCCTTCATAATCTTCAGCAGCATCATCTTTTTCATCAAATTATTCTTCATCTTCACCTTCTTTATCTTCTTCTTAAACTTCTTGCTATTCATCTTTTTGTTAACATTACTCAGATTCTTCTTATTAAACTATTATTCTTATTCATATTGTACTTCATCTTCTTCATCATATTCTTATTTGTGACAGAGAATCCTGTACTTGTAATCTGTCAAAGTATGAATTTTTCATCCTTCCGTTCTTGCTGTCACAAAAGATTTAAATTACAACAATATTTGTCCGTGTTCAGTTTAGCCTGCAGCAGCAGGCATTTTCCAGGGGCACCACGAGGAGGAACGGACTCACCCCCATACACTGCTTAGTCTTCTTCTGCTTATAATTTAGAGCATATATTTTGCTCTTCATTTTGGTCTTATACTTCATGTTCTTCTGCTTTTTGATCTTCTGCTTATTGTTCTTAAGTCTCTTGTTCTGTATCTTGTAGTTTGTCTTAACCTTCTTAGTCCTGTTTGGTAATCTTTTATTTCTTCTTTGTGATGGTGTTTAGGCTGGTTGGCTTGATGCTCGTCATCCTTGTGGTCGTCATCTTCTTCGGGGTGGTCATCAGGGTCGTCGTCTTCATTGTTGGAGATCCAGAGTGATTACCCAAAAAAACATTGAAAAATCTTCAATTTGTAAATGTAGCAGAAGGTACAAGAGTCAATGCAAGTAACGAGGACCAGCTGACTGTGCTGGAACCCGGAGGGGCAGCAGAAGGAAAAGAGCCAATGGCACAACCGAGGACCAGCTGACGTTACTGGGACACGGTTACTAAGCAGGAGGTACCTGTGCTCCAAAGCACTACCAAGGACCAGCAGACATTGCTGGAACTCGGATACCGAGATGGAGGCACCTAGGCCAAAGGCACTGCGGAGAACCAGCTGACGGTACTGGAACCCGGACGGGTAGCAGAAGGTACAAGAGCCAATGCAAGTAACGAGGACCAGCTGACTGTGCTGGAACCCGGAGGGGCAGCAGAAGGAATAGAGCCAATGGCACAACCGAGGACCAGCTGACGTTACTGGGACACGGTTACTAAGCAGGAGGTACCTGTGCTCCAAAGCACTACCAAGGACCAGCAGACGTTGCTGGAACTCGGATACCGAGATGGAGGCACCTAGGCCAAAGGCACTGCGGAGAACCAGCTGACGGTACTGGAACCCGGATGGGTAGCAGAAGGTACAAGAGCCAATGCAAGTAACGAGGACCAGCTGACTGTGCTGGAACCCGGAGGGGCAGCAGAAGGAAAAGAGCCAATGGCACAACCGAGGACCAGCTGACGTTACTGGGACACGGTTACTAAGCAGGAGGTACCTGTGCTCCAAAGCACTACCAAGGACCAGCAGACGTTGCTGGAACTCGGATACCGAGATGGAGGCACCTAGGCCAAAGGCACTGCGGAGAACCAGCTGACGGTACTGGAACCCGGATGGGTAGCAGAAGGTACAAGAGCCAATGCAAGTAACGAGGACCAGCTGACTGTGCTGGAACCGGGAGGGGCAGCAGAAGGAAAAGAGCCAATGGCACAACCGAGGACCAGCTGACGTTACTGGGACACGGTTACTAAGCAGGAGGTACCTGTGCTCCAAAGCACTACCAAGGACCAGCAGACGTTGCTGGAACTCGGATACCGAGATGGAGGCACCTAGGCCAAAGGCACTGCGGAGAACCAGCTGACGGTACTGGAACCCGAACGGGTAGCAGAAGGTACCCATGGAAATTTAAGATGACAGGCCGCGAGCCGGCCGCAGTTACCGAATCCCACAGTACTACAGTGGGTGATTGTCCTATTGTCACAACGGAAACAGCCTTTATTTGCATATCCCGCAGCACACATAGGAAGCACCTAAACTACAAGCACCATAGAGTCGGCTAACCCAACCGCAACACGACAGGACAACTTATTGGAGGCTAAGTGACGTTTACACTGACAGGAAACAGATGGCGTGCTGTAACCAGTCTGGGTAGGAGTGAGTACCCGTGCCAATGACACTTCCGAGCAACAACTGGCGGTGTTGTAGCCCAGGGATGAGAAGAGAACAGGTGGAGGCAGCAGGACTTTTTGCCGTTCACACAGCAGGGGAACAGCTGACATTACTGAACCCCAGTAACACAGGAGCAAGTGTTGACTGTGCTAACAGCACTTCCGAGCAACAACTGGCGGTGTTGTAGCCCAGGGATGAGAAGAGAACATGGTGGAGGCAGCAGGACTTTTTGCCGTTATCACAGCAGGGGAACAGCTGACATTACTGAACCCCAGTAACACAGGAGCAAGTGTAGACTGTGCTAACAGCACTTCCGAGCAACAACTGGCGGTGTTGTAGCCCAGGGATGAGAAGAGAACATGGTGGAGGCAGCAGGACTTTTTGCCGTTATCACAGCAGGGGAACAGCTGACATTACTGAACCCCAGTAACACAGGAGCAAGTGTAGACTGTGCTAACAGCACTTCCGAGCAACAACTGGCGGTGTTGTAGCCCAGGGATGAGAAGAGAACATGGTGGAGGCAGCAGGACTTTTTGCCGTTATCACAGCAGGGGAACAGCTGACATTACTGAACCCCAGTAACACAGGAGCAAGTGTTGACTGTGCTAACAGCACTTCCGAGCAACAACTGGCGGTGTTGTAGCCCAGGGATGAGAAGAGAACAGGGTGGAGGCAGCAGGACTTTTTGCCGTTCACACAGCAGGGAACAGCTGACATTACTGAACCCCAGTAACACAGGAGCAAGTGTAGACTGTGCTAACAGCACTTCCGAGCAACAACTGGCGGTGTTGTAGCCAGGGATGAGAAGAGAACAGGGTGGAGGCAGCAGGACTTTTTGCCATTCACACAGCAGGGGAACAGCTGACATTACTGAACCCCAGTAACACAGGAGCAAGTGTAGACTGTGCTAACAGCACTTCCGAGCAACAACTGGCGGTGTTGTAGCCCAGGGATGAGAAGAGAACATGGTGGAGGCAGCAGGACTTTTTGCCGTTATCACAGCAGGGGAACAGCTGACATTACTGAACCCCAGTAACACAGGAGCAAGTGTAGACTGTGCTAACAGCACTTCCGAGCAACAACTGGCGGTGTTGTAGCCCAGGGATGAGAAGAGAACAGGGTGGAGGCAGCAGGACTTTTTGCCGTTCACACAGCAGGGAACAGCTGACATTACTGAACCCCAGTAACACAGAAGCAAGTGTAGACTGTGCTAACAGCACTTCCGAGCAACAACTGGCAGTGTTGTAGCCCAGGGATGAGAAGAGAACAGGGTGGAGGCAGCAGGACTTTTTGCCGTTCACACAGCAGGGGAACAGCTGACATTACTGAACCCCAGTAACACAGGAGCAAGTGTAGACTGTGCTAACAGCACTTCCGAGCAACAACTGGCGGTGTTGTAGCCCAGGGATGAGAAGAGAACATGGTGGAGGCAGCAGGACTTTTTGCCGTTATCACAGCAGGGAACAGCTGACATTACTGAACCCCAGTAACACAGGAGCAAGTGTAGACTGTGCTAACAGCACTTCCGAGCAACAACTGGCGGTGTTGTAGCCCAGGGATGAGAAGAGAACATGGTGGAGGCAGCAGGACTTTTTGCCGTTATCACAGCAGGGAACAGCTGACATTACTGAACCCCAGTAACACAGGAGCAAGTGTAGACTGTGCTAACAGCACTTCCGAGCAACAACTGGCGGTGTTGTAGCCCAGGGATGAGAAGAGAACATGGTGGAGGCAGCAGGACTTTTTGCCGTTATCACAGCAGGGGAACAGCTGACATTACTGAACCCCAGTAACACAGGAGCAAGTGTTGACTGTGCTAACAGCACTTCCGAGCAACAACTGGCGGTGTTGTAGCCCAGGGATGAGAAGAGAACATGGTGGAGGCAGCAGGACTTTTTGCCGTTATCACAGCAGGGGAACAGCTGACATTACTGAACCCCAGTAACACAGGAGCAAGTGTTGACTGTGCTAACAGCACTTCCGAGCAACAACTGGCGGTGTTGTAGCCCAGGGATGAGAAGAGAACAGGGTGGAGGCAGCAGGACTTTTTGCCGTTATCACAGCAGGGGAACAGCTGACATTACTGAACCCCAGTAACACAGGAGCAAGTGTTGACTGTGCTAACAGCACTTCCGAGCAACAACTGGCGGTGTTGTAGCCCAGGGATGAGAAGAGAACATGGTGGAGGCAGCAGGACTTTTTGCCGTTATCACAGCAGGGGAACAGCTGACATTACTGAACCCCAGTAACACAGGAGCAAGTGTTGACTGTGCTAACAGCACTTCCGAGCAACAACTGGCGTGTTGTAGCCCAGGGTCAAGGAGGATGTTTAAATACTATATCAAGTATTTTCCTTGTTACGTGTCAATTAAAAATGTCTATACTCCAAACAAGAGAAATATAAACTTTAGTACCATAAGATGATGATTTAACTTAAAAACATATATGTAAATTAATAATTTACAAACATAAACGCATACATTAACATGTTGAAAAGCAATGCAAGCCACAATTAAAATAGGTTAAATAATCTGCTATACGGTTTAAAATAAAAGCATACAAGTACACATCAGAATCCATTAATGATGGGTAAGTAACAGTATGTACACCATTTTTATTGTGTAGACAATGAATGGCTGACTTAAAAACATAATCAGCATTACAAGTTTTCTTTGACATTCATAAAACTTTACATTTGGTGAATAATATCACTAAAATTTTTAAAAAAATATCTAAAATTTCCATCATGTAATACTGATAATATGTGCCAATCATTTATATTAACAAAACAAAAATTTAAAAAGTGCATAGTGCAGAGTGAAAACAGATATTTATGCCTGACTGTGGACTTGCAAGCATGACAACGGATAGATAAGGTATATATAGATGAACTGCATAGCCACAGATGGTGAATGGCGATGTAATACTGTACCTCAATAAAGTGTGCCTTACTACTACATCCTTTTTTTTATATAGCTTTATAAAAGGTTACGTGCATGTATGGTTGCGCCTTTGTTTGGACGCACAGACTGGCTTCCTGCTGTGACGCGTTGGGTATTGGAGCGTCTGTACGTCTTATGACGCAGACTAACATTCACGGTGCGCATCGTTCATCATCGCAAGCGTACCGACAACACAAAGGCGTTGTCGTGACTGCTTTACTCAGTAAACCTGCACCTATGATGAAACATACACGCATGTGCCCTATTACATAACAAGCTACAAGAAAAACGAGTGTGAGGTGTGACACAGCTGTTTTGTTAAGGTACAGTATTATATCGACATTGTACAGATGTCGCTATTCAGTCTGATAAATATATATCATTCACGTATTCTATCAGTTGTCGTTCTTTCAGCACCACTTACAGGTATATATTTTGCTTTTGTGACTATGCACTATTGACTTTACCAAGGTAATGCATGATTTTTGTTAGCGATTATCATGTTTACATGAAGGACCTTTATGATATGGGCTGTTAACTTTCTAATCAAATATGTATTTTTTAAAATGACACAAATATAAGTAATGTTGAAGAGGACTATTCCTACATGCATTGTTTGCACAATATTACAGGTGTACATCACGTCCCTTAATCAACATTGGATTATTATATTTACTTGTATGCTTTTATTTCAAAGGCAAGAACACTGAAGTATAACCTTCGCACTGCAGCAGTTGTCAAAGTTCAACCCACATTATGCACTTCCAACATTGCAGTATTTGAGTCATCATTATGTGAGTTGGATTTGTCTAAGCTATGGAGTGACAAGGTTGACCATCAGTATCCTATAGCATAAGTAGGCTTTTGTGTTTGCATTTGTTTTCGACATGTGCATATCTGTAATAATATGTCACAATTATTTTGTTACAGATTTGTGACAAAGACAAATCATTTTATGGTTTGAAAGTTGACGTTTCAAATGTTTACAGCTTAGAAATCAGGGTGTAGCCTCATATCTATGTGTAGCACTAGACACTTTGAGATGTCATGTTTTTTTCACCATGATTAGGTAGCTAGCAGTAATTTTTGCCGGACACACAGCAGGGGAACAGCAGGCGTTACTGAACCCCACAAACACATCAGCGATTGTTTTCATCTGTGCATCTAACACTTCTGAGCAGCAACTGGCGCTGTTGAAGCCCAGGGTCAAGGAGGGTGTAGGCAGAGGCCTAGTATGAGACGTTTGAAGTTGAAGTTGTAGTTAGCAGCAGTAATTTTTGCCAGACACACAGCAGGGGAACAGCAGGCGTTACTGAACCCCACAAACACATCAGCGATTGTTTTCATCTGTGCATCTAACACTTCTGAGCAGCAACTGGCGCTGTTGAAGCCCAGGGTCAAGGAGGGTGTAGGCAGAGGCCTAGTATGAGACGTTTGAAGTTGAAGTTGTAGTTAGCAGCAGTAATTTTTGCCAGACACACAGCAGGGGAACAGCAGGCGTTACTGAACCCCACAAACACATCAGCGATTGTTTTCATCTGTGCATCTAACACTTCTGAGCAGCAACTGGCGCTGTTGAAGCCCAGGGTCAAGGAGGGTGTAGGCAGAGGCCTAGTATGAGACGTTTGAAGTTGAAGTTGTAGTTAGCAGCAGTAATTTTTGCCAGACACACAGCAGGGGAACAGCAGGCGTTACTGAACCCCACAAACACATCAGCGATTGTTTTCATCTGTGCATCTAACACTTCTGAGCAGCAACTGGCGCTGTTGAAGCCCAGGGTCAAGGAGGGTGTAGGCAGAGGCCTAGTATGAGACATTTGAAGTTGAAGTTGTAGTTAGCAGCAGTAATTTTTGCCAGACACACAGCAGGGAACAGCAGGCGTTACTGAACCCCACAAACACATCAGCGATTGTTTTCATCTGTGCATCTAACACTTCTGAGCAGCAACTGGCGCTGTTGAAGCCCAGGGTCAAGGAGGGTGTAGGCAGAGGCCTAGTATGAGACGTTTGAAGTTGAAGTTGTAGTTAGCAGCAGTAATTTTTGCCAGACACACAGCAGGGGAACAGCAGGCGTTACTGAACCCCACAAACACATCAGCGATTGTTTTCATCTGTGCATCTAACACTTCTGAGCAGCAACTGGCGCTGTTGAAGCCCAGGGTCAAGGAGGGTGTAGGCAGAGGCCTAGTATGAGACGTTTGAAGTTGAAGTTGTAGTTAGCAGCATAATTTTTTGCCAGACACACAGCAGGGGAACAGCAGCGTTACTGAACCCCACAAACACATCAGCGATTGTTTTCATCTGTGCATCTAACACTTCTGAGCAGCAACTGGCGCTGTTGAAGCCCAGGGTCAAGGAGGGTGTAGGCAGAAAATATTGAGTTCTTGCTTGTTACGTGGCCATTGCAAATGTATGTACTTCAAACAAGAATAAATGAAGTTTTACTAGGACAATAAAATGATGAATTTCAATTCCAAGAATAGAAAAATATTTATACTTGAGAGTCCTCTGTGGTTGATACCGTTTAATGGCTAACTGAAAATATGGTAACAAATTCAAAGCTTTCGAGACTACTCAGGTCTCTTCATCAGGCTAAGACTAAAAAAAAAAGGAAGAATCACATATTTCTACACACAACAGGACACAGGAATAGGTAAGACAAGTGAGGGAGGGACAAGTGAGGGGAGACCGGCCAAAAAATGAGAACAAGGATGAATTATCAGCGCCACACGATAAGACAAAAAATAATGGATTTACCTGTGGCAAAACACTTTTGTATGCCCGGTCATAGCATGATGGATATGGAATTACTGGTATTAAAATATAACTTCAAATATGACAAAGATACAAAGGTTTCAGAATATAAGCTCATCATGACCTTTGACACTGTTAGTGATGGAATGAATAGATCACACGGATTTATGTCATTCTATATCAATTAAGGAATCTGCATCTCTG
This sequence comes from Oophaga sylvatica, assembly GCA_033576555.1. Taxonomy (NCBI): domain Eukaryota; kingdom Metazoa; phylum Chordata; class Amphibia; order Anura; family Dendrobatidae; genus Oophaga; species Oophaga sylvatica. The sequence continues at coordinate 427,865,941 of JARQOD010000006.1, read as the reverse complement.
CCCTTCCAGGGGCATGAAAACACAAACCAGACCCCAATCAGAGGGCAATAAAACTTTCTATCGTTATCTAGGAACTGTTCCAATATTTATGTTCATCCCTCTGTGATAATGACAGTTCTGCTACACGTCACTTACTTGTCTTACCTATTGCACTATTCCTGTGTCCTGTTGTGTATAGAAATATGTGATGCTTCATATTTTGGTTTAGTCTTTGCCTGATGAAGAGACGTGAGTAGCCTCGAAAGCTTGCAATTTGTTACCATCTTTTCAGTTATCCATTCAGAGGTATCAACCACTGCGGACTCTCAAGTCTAAATATTTATCTATCTAATGGCTAACACGGTACAAAGATACACATGTTTCCTAACTTCAAGAATAAAAATAAAGACACTGCAAATATAAACGCATATATGCACATGCCAACAAGAAATGGAACAACACACCACCCAAAAAATTGGTTACAAAATATAGTGTTGTAAATTTAACAATAAAAGTCCATTTTTGTATTTATGAATAATGCTTAAGGAACGCTACGTTAAACCATAACATAGTGAAGACAATGGATTTTGTAATAGTCACTTATCATCATCATCATTGCAATTTAGATGTGACAGTCACAGACATTTCAATTATTTAAGTTAATAAAATAGTTACTTTGTACACCATGTATGACATGTCCAGCATGGACTCATCAATGTGATGACACAATAATGTACGATAAAAAATAACCATTTAAAAAAACATAATGCATTGTCACAATTTAAGTGTGTGCCTGCAAGTGTAGGTGAAACAAAGGCTACGGATAGCAAAGGTATATTCTATGTCTGTATCAGACAGTGGACAGCCTCTGATGGGTAATGTCGATGTTATACTGTACGTCAATAAAGTCTGCGGCTGCAATCATGCATTTTTTGCTTGTACAGTGTTAAAGAGGGTAAAAGCATGTCTGGGTGCGCAAGGCTTTATCCGTCAACACTACCTTCCTACTGTCACGCGTAGGGTAGGGTAGCGTGTGTCAATTAGATGACTCTATAAAATGTGACGTTACGCAGCGTTATTGCACCCTAGGGACGCCAAAAATACGACAGCAGTAATCATTTACTGTCTAATACTCCACCTATGACCAACAAAAAAAGACCGTTCCCTCTTTAACAATCTACAAGACTAACAAGCATAATGGTTGACGCTTACTTTATTGAGGTACAGTATTACATCGACATTGTCCATGAGTAACTATGCACTGTGATACCTATATACCATTATTAATTTATATCTGTTGTGGTTGTTTCAACAGCACTTGCAGGTATAACTACCTATTGTCAGTATGCATGATGCACTTTCTAGATGTAATAATTTATTATTGCACATTATTACCAGGTTTAGATGCTGGCCATTTCATATATGGTGTGTGAAGTTACAGTTGGCATCAGTATGTGTATTTTATAATGTCTGTCATAAATAAAACTCGTGATGATGATGATGAGGATTTTATGATTTGTACATCCATTGACTGCATTATCTTACAGGTACAGATAAAGTTCCTTAAAAAAGCATTAATTGATAAGTATGAAATGTACTTTTATGCATTAATTTCAAAAAGTGAAGACTATGTTTTAGTTTTTGTTACCATTTATAATAGACATGTGCAGATATGCGCTGTGATGACAAATTATTATTTGTCCATATTTGTCATAAAAATTTATCATTCTAGGCCTGGAAAACTTCACAATTTCCTGTTTTAAGCATAACAATCAGGGTGACGGCTCTTCCCTATTTGGAGCATGTTCGACATGGGTTTTTCTGTGCATGTGTAGGGAACAGGAGACTTGTTGCCGGACACACAGCAGGGGAACAGCTGGCGTTACTGAACCCCACTAACACTATAGCTTGTGTATTGGTCTGTGGACACGACACTTCTGAGCAGCAACTGGCAGTGTTGTAGCACAGGGAGTAGAGTTCAGGTGGTAGAAAGATGAACATAACAGGAGACATGGATAACGTTGCGAACCAGTTATTTAATCTGAAAACGGACAGACAAATTCTGGCGAGATCCATGCCTTGTTCATTTTCAGAAAAGTAAGCCGGTCTACATTATCGGAGGATAGTCGCATGCGACGGTCTGTTAGTACACCACCTGCGGCACTAAAGACGCGCTCCGATAATACACTGGCAGCAGGGCAAGCCAGCACCTCCAATGCATACTGACTAAGCTCTGGCCATGTATCCAGCTTAGAGACCCAAAACTTGAATGGGGAAGAGCCATCTGGGAGTACACTGAGAGGGAAAGACATGTAGTCTGTCACCATCTTACGGAAACGTTGCCTCCTGCTGACTGGAGCCGTCTCGGATGGTGTAGACATTGGTGGCGCTGCCACAAAACTTCGCCACATTTGGAACATACTGGTCTTGCCCTGTGCAGAGGCGCTGCTTGTGCTCCCTCTTGTTGCAGAGCTGTCTCCACTGCCTCGACGCACAGAGCTGCTTTGTAAAGCATTAGCAGCAGCAGTGCTCTCGGCTGGAATGGAGAACATTATGGATTGCACCAGTGTGTCTTGGTACTCCCGCATTTTACGCTCCCGGTTCAACGGTGTGATGAGGCTTTGTAAGTTGTCCCGGTAGCGAGGGTCTAGGAGGGTGTACACCCAATAATCAGACGTGGTGAGAATGTGGGCGATGCGGCGGTCGTTTCTCAGGCACTGCAGCATGAAATCAACCATGTGCTGCAGACTCCCAACTGGCCAAGAAACGCTGTCCCCTGCAAGAGGCGTCATCTCTGCCTGCTCTGCATCACCCCACCCTCGCTCTACATATTGACTAGAGCGTTGTGTACCTCCCTCTGGAGCGATGTCTTCCTCCTCCATTGACTCCTCCTCATCCTCCTCACAAAGTGAACACTGCCCAGCCCTTTGTGAGGAACCACGTTGCGCTGACTGTCCAGAAGGTGATGGAATTTGTGACTCCTCATCCTCCACCTCTTCCAAAACCTCATCCCTTATTGCTTGCAGTGTTTTTTGAAGCAGGCAGATAAGGGGACAGTCAGGCTGACTAGTGCATCATCTGCACTCGCCATCCGCGTTGACTCATCAAACGCACGCAAAACGTGGCAGATGTCCTTCATAGAGGCCCACTCAGTAGTGGTGAAGTGTGAACGACGCAAATTGCGAGTTGATTGCGCCTGATGCAGCTGATACTCCATTACTGCTGGCTGCTGCTCACACAACCGCTCCAACATATGTAACGTGGAATTCCACCTGGTGGGTACGTCACATATGATGCGATGTTCAGGAAGGCGAAATCTGCGTTGCAGAGCTGCAATGCGCGATCTGGCCATGCTGGAACGTCGCAAGTGAGCGCACTCTAGGCGGACCTTGTGCAGCAGTGCATCAAGATCCGGATAGTCCCTCAAAAAACTCTGCACGACCAAGTTGAGCACATGTGCCAGACATGGTATGTGAGTGAGGTTGCCAAGGCCCAGAGCTGCCACCAGATTTCGGCCATTGTCACACACTACCAAGCCTGGCTGGAGATTCGCTGGCAAAAACCACACGTCGCTCTCCTGCTTGATGGCATTCCAGAGCTCCTGCGCTGTGTGGCTTCGATTCCCCATATAAATTAATTTCAGGACGGCCTGTTGACGTTTGGCCATGGCTGTGCTCATATCGGTCGCATCAGGTAAGCGTTCACGGGTCCATGTGGAGGTAGACCGTGACAGCTCCTGCAGCGATGATTCTGAGGAACTGGAGTAGGAGGAGGAGTCAATGTGGACAGACTTGATTCCTGCAATCCTTGGAGTTGGCAGAACACGTACAGCGCCACTCTCAAGATCTGTACCCGCTCCACAACATTGACCCAATGGGCAGTGAGGGAAAGGTATCGTCCCTGGCCATGGGTACTGGTCCACGCATCGGTGGTCAGGTGGACCTTGCTACTGACGGCGTTTAGTAGCGCATGTTTAATTTTTCCCTCGACATGCTTTTGCAGACCAGGGACGGCTTGCCTGCTGAAATAAAATCGGATGGGCACATTGTATTGTGGGACTGCCAATGCCATAAAGTTACGGAAAGTGTCAGTCTCCACCAGCCTGAATGACAGCATTTCAAGGGACAGGAGTTTTGCAATGCCAGCATTCAGAGCCTGTGCTCGTGGATGGTTTGCCGAGTATGGCCGTCTTTTATCCCATGCCTGTGCTACCGATGGCTGTTTTGTGGCCTGGGAGTGTGAGGATGACAGGGAACTTGCAGCTGTGGGTGGAATAACACTGGGTCTCTGGACAACAGTTACAGAGGTTCTTCCATGGCGATCCTGTGAGGAAGCCGAACCAGCTGTGTGTGAGCTGGAGGAAGAGGCTCCAACACGAGCTGAAGATGTAGGTGCTGCTGTAGGTTGGCCTACATCTCCAGTGTGTCTTTGTAACTCAGCTACGTGCTTTGTCCGTACATGTTTCCACATATTTGTGGTATTGAGGTTACTGGTATTTTTACCTCTTTTAACTTTTTGATTACACAGCTTGCATTTGACATAGCAAATATCATCTGCAAGTGTGTCAAAAAAGGACCACGCAGTGCAAGTCCTGGGAGCGCCCGTTTTGGCTGTTGGAAGAGAACTGCTACGAACGGGTGCCAAACTGGAGGGTACAGGCAACCGAGTCTGCAGCCTACCTCTCCCTACTGTTTGGACCGTTGGGGCAATCTCTTCCTCAGAGCTGCTACCACCACCTTCCTGTTCCTCACGCCATGTTGGGTCTTGGACCTCATCATCTCCACTACCCTCTTCCAACACCTGCTGCTGTTGGGTGGTCTGGCCAGCACCTTGCTCAACAGAAAATGGCACCTGAGTCTCATCATCATCAGATGCGTTCTGCGGTGTGCTGACCATCGGCACTGGCTCACCCGCCTCTTCAGATTCAGAGAGACACAGCTGTTGCGCATCACTGCACACTGCCTCTCCTTCACATTCCAGAATGCTGCTTGGCTGGGCCCCTGTTTCCAAGCCAACAGATTCTGAGAACAGAAGCAGAGACTCAGCTGGCTCCAGTTCAGAACTCTCTGACTGCCTGGGCAATTTGGCAGGCGGTGAAGAGACAGATGGTTGTTCAACAGTGCTGTGGTCCTGAGAGTAGGTGGAAGCAATTGAACTCGATGCATTGGCTGCCATCCAACCAACAACGGCTTCAATTTGTTCTTCCCGCAGCAGGGGGGTACGCTGAGCTCCTACAAAAGTGCGCATAAAGGAACGCTCACGGGGAAAACTGGTGGATGCTCTGTCACTGGGTGCGGCAGCAGCAGGCACAGAATCCCCACGTCCTCTCCCTGCTGACACTCCACGGCCACGACCACGTGCCTTACTCCCTGCCTTCTTCATCTTGGTAGATTGATAAAGAAAGTCAGAAAAGTTATAAGGCCTAAGTGTGGTTATTCCTCAGAGACTGCAGTGAACACTGCAGACAACTGTTCAGTAGCTGTGAAAGGCCCCTTTGTCTACTTCTATAGTGTTTGCAACCAATGTATTGTATACGGATGGAAGCGCGTCACACTAATAGATTAGATTTTTTTCAAATATAATGGAGCAGCACAAATTAGTGAAGGATGAGGCAGTGACACACGCTCAGCAGACTACAACCAGCAGTAGTTGAAGAACTAACTGGAGCGTGATCTGCACTCAAAAAATGAAAAGCTCACAGACTACAGTGAACACTGAAACACAACTGTTCAGTAGCTGTGAAAGGCCCCTTTGTGTACTTCTATAGTGTTTGCAACCAATGTATTGTATACGGATGGAAGCGCGTCACACTAATAGATTAGATTTTTTTCAAATATAATGGAGCAGCACCAATTAGTGAAGGATGAGGCAGTGACACACGCTCAGCAGACTACAACCAGCAGTGGTTGAAGAACTAACTGGAGCGTAATCTGCACTCAAAAAATGAAAAGCTCACAGACTACAGTGAACACTGAAACACAACTGTTCAGTAGCTGTGAAAGGCCCCTTTGTTTACTTCTATAGTGTTTGCAACCACTGTATTTTATACCGATGGAAGCGCGTCACACTAATAGATTAGATTTTTTTCAAATATAATGGAGCAGCACCAATTAGAGAAAAATGTGAAGGATGAGGCAGTGACACAGCTCAGCAGACTACAACCAGCAGTAGTTGAAGAACTAACTGGAGCGTGATCTGCACTCAAAAAAATGAAAAGCTCACAGACTACAGTGAACACTGAAACACAACTGTTCAGTAGCTGTGAAAGGCCCCTTTGTCTACTTCTATAGTGTTTGCAACCACTGTATTTTATACGGATGGAAGCGCGTCACACTAATAGATTAGATTTTTTTCAAATATAATGGGCAGCACCAATTAGAGAAAAATGTGAAGGATGAGGCAGTGACACACGCTCAGCAGGACTACAACCAGCAGTAGTTGAAGAACTAACTGGAGCGTGATCTGCACTCAAAAAATGAAAAGCTCACAGACTACAGTGAACACTGAAACACAACTGTTCAGTAGCTGTGAAAGGCCCCTTTGTCTACTTCTATAGTGTTTGCGACCAATGTATTGTATACGGATGGAAGCCGTCACACTAATTAGATTTTTTCAAATATAATGGAGCAGCACCAATTAGTGAAGGATGAGGCAGTGACACACGCTCAGCAGACTACAACCAGCAGTGGTTGAAGAACTAACTGGAGCGTAATCTGCACTCAAAAAATGAAAAGCTCACAGACTACAGTGAACACTGAAACACAACTGTTCAGTAGCTGTGAAAGGCCCTTTGTCTACTTCTATAGTGTTTGCAACCAATGTATTGTATACAGATGGAAGCGCGTCACACTAATAGATTAGATTTTTTGCAAATATAATGGAGCTGCACCAATTCCACAAAATCAAATAAAAAAAGAGTCAGTGAGTGACACGTGCAGATGCCTACAAACAGCGGTGGATGCAGAGCAAACTGCAGCGTCACCTGCACTCTCACACACACCTTGCACAGAGCTGTTAAAACAACACTGGCAAAAGGAAGCTTTACACAGCGGTTGGTGCTAGCCTGCCTAAAGCACAGTAGAGTACACAAAATCGCAATGTCTAACTGTCCCTCAGAGTCAGCACAGCAGCGTTCTGTCCCTAACTGAGTTCACAGCACAGTGACGCTAAAATGGCTGCGGCGCCTTTTATAGTGCATTCTGACATCATTTCAGCAGCCAATCACAGCCATGCCATTAGTTAAGATGACCGCAGCAGTACAGGATGTGCCCACACTTCATAAGATTCCTCATTGGCTGACTAAAATCACATTGCCTCTCAAAGAATTATGGGAACTTCCGATTCCGGTATACGATATATGAAAAATATCGGAACTAAGTATCGGAATTCCGATACAGCGAATATCGGCCGATACCGATACTTGCGGTATCGGAATGCTCAACACTAGTTAGCAGTAGTTCAGTCTTGGTGTGATTCAGGAGTGAGTCTTTTTAGTCAGAGCTTTGTCTGAGCCAGTGCGTGTTCAGATGGTTGGTGATTCCTGTCAGATGAGACAGAGGAAGAAAGACGAGCTGTTACCTCAGAACAGGATTCACCCTGCAGCGCTGGTCACCTGATCAGAAACCACAGGTGGCGTCACGAACAATTACTACAATCCCCTGTAAATATCCCCCTTTGTATGAGCGCCCAGGGCAACGGACCGAGCTGTGCTACCTGTGACCTATCCCCCATTGAAGTTAACGGGCTCGGTGCCAAGTACCCCATAACCCTGGTTGTGTGCGACTCAACAGCACCTCCCCTGTGTATGAATATTACATAATCTCCCCCATGTTTGTGTGCTGCACATTGCTGTTTTTCCCCCACAAGGTATCTCCCAGCTGAGATGCAGGAAGTTTCACAGCGGTATCAAGATGTGAGACAGCAGAGAGCCCCAACTTCAGCATAACCATTCTTAAGGGCCAAAGGTACCTTCTTATTATGATTATTATTATTATTGGCATTATTTTTTTAGTTCTCTTAATTATTTGTAATAGAGAAAAAATATATATATTTTGATTTCCCTTTACATCATGAAAATTTCGAGGAGGTGATATATTTATTACAATATAATACTGCATGTGATTCCGCATTTGATGGGCCCGGCACATGAATGCTGTCGTGAATTTGCCCAGACTCTCCTGATTTTTCTGAAGCAGTCTTGTCAAATGTGTGATGTCCCATTATTGTGTGTTTCTGGTTATTCTAGTTGTAAGTTGGATCAGAGGGAAGCACCTGGAAAAAAAGATGACTTCTCGGACTACACTATGAGATACCACACTTCTTGGGTAAAGCCTCATGGAACCTACTCTTAGGCACTTTAGAGGCATGAATAAGAGGAAAAGGGACCGTGACCTGGGGAAAATGTACATTTTGTAAACGAAATCCAATTCCTCGTCCCCTGAGGAGGAACGTTCTTCAGATAAGAACCTATAGCAGCAAACTGGTAGTAATACTGCACCTATAGCTGGCAGATATTTCTCACCATTGTGTTCTGATTTATCTGACATGTCTGCACAGTCATTCAGCAGGACAGGTGTAGTAGTATATGGTGAGACGCCGCTTCTCTGTACACGCCGCTTTGTTTTTGATTTTTGTAACATGAATATAATTTATGTATTTTACGTCCATGAAATGTGTAATTTACTATCCAGCGCCCCGGATCCTTGTGTGATTAATCTCCTGCAGGTGCAGCGCTCCTGATTTCCCCACTTGTTTTCCATCGTTAGTCATCCTGGAGAAGTGTCGTTCTTTGTGGGTAATGTAGTTGTGTGTTTCCTCCCGGTTCCCCCATACAATTATCAAATTTCCTTTTTATTTACTTGAATATTAGTTTATCCCCTTCACACCCTGCATCATCCAAATAAGTTACAGAAAGTAAGTTTGTTCCTGAGACCGGCTATGTAATATATGTATGGCATCGTACTCTCGCTGGCACAGCAGCTGTGCTTGCACAGTACCCAAGGGGGCATAATTCAAGCCAATGTCCTGCAGAAACGGTTGACATCTGTTTTTAGTTGTTAACTCCTTAGCTGCTGAGATTAATAGAGGTTTATGCACGACTCTTTATTTAACGCTTCCAGTACTGCATCATAATGGTCGGGGTGGATGACCGTTACACGATGTTATGATTAACTGGAAGACTGTGGATGAACCATAATTAGAGAACAGAGTACAGAGACCCCGAGGGGTGCTGCACATGTAGGCTCCCTTGTTGATGCTGTAGAAGAAGCTGATAAACAGTGAGTTATGGTTCGGGAGCCATTGCCAGGTCGTCAAGAACCAACTCTGAGTTAGTCATATCCCTATGTTTAGTTCT
>JARQOD010000006.1:427825883-427856507 GCA_033576555.1 Oophaga sylvatica | reverse complement strand
TTGAGCGAGAGCAAGTCCCCAGGACTGCACAAATTCCCTGACGTCACGAGACAAAGTAGCCACCAAAAGGACCGACTAACCAAGTCTCTGGTACCAAAAAATCCGGGATGACCGGCCAACGTGGAACAATGAATCTCAGACATCACACTCTTTTTCCATCGGTCGGGACAAACAATTTCCCAATAGGGCAGCGCTCGGGTTTATCCTCCTGACACCCTTCCAGAGCCAGTCCTCAAATTGGGCGAGATGGCGGAAAGAACTACACCCTCTTTCAAAATAACAGCAGATCAGATAACTCAGGAGAGTCCACAAGGAAACTCCTCGAGAGGGCATCCGCCTTAACATTCTTAGTGCCAGGAAGAAAGGAAACCACAAAATTAAAACGTGTGAAAAACAAGCCCACCTGGCCTGTCTAGGATTAAGTCCTTGGCTGATTCCAGATAAACCAGATTCTTATGGTCCGTAGGACCACCACCTGATGTTTGGCTCCCCTCCAGCCAAATGTCTCCACTCTTCAAAAGCCCACTTCATGGCCAATAACTCCCGATTACCCACGTCATAAATTGCGTTCAGTTGGAGAAAATTTTCGAGAGAAAAAGGCACAAGGGTTACTTTTAGAGGTCTCTGGATCTCTTTGGGACAAAACGGCACCTGCCCCAATCTCAGAGGCATCAACCTCCACCTGAAACGCTGAGAAACATCAGGCTGCCGTAGAACTGGAGCAGAAGTGAATCTCTGCTTAAGTTCCTGAAACGCAGAGACTGCCTCAGGAGGCCAATTCACCACATCAGAACCCTTTTTGGTCAAATCAGTCAATGGTTTAACAATACCAGAGAAATTACCAATAAATTTACGATAAAAATTGGCAAAACCCAAGAATCTTTGAAGAGCCTTTAATGAAGTAGGTTGGACGCAATCACAGATGGCCTGAACCTTGACCGGGTCCATTTCAATAACAGATGGGGACAAAAAATCCCAGAAATGAGATCCTCTGTACGCCAAAAAGACACTTTGATCCCTTCACATACAGAGCATTCTCTCTCAAAATCTGGAACACAGTCCGAACATTTTTCACATGAAAGTCCCAGTCATTGGAAAAAATCAAGATATCATCCAAATAAACAATCAGAAATTTATCCACAAAATCCCTGAAAATGTCATTCATGAAGGACTGGAAGACAGAAGGAGCATTAGTGAGCCCAAAGGGCATCACTAGGTACTCAAAATGCCCCTCTGGGGTATTAAAAGCCGACTTCCATTCATCCCCTTGCTTAATGCGAATAAGGTTTTATGCCCCCCTGAGGTCAAGCTTGGTAAACCAAGTAGCACTTTTCACCCTGGAAAACAGGTCAGAAATCAAGGGTAACGGATATTGATATTTCACAGTGATATTGTTCAAGAGACGATAATCAATACACGCCTTAATGAACCATTTTTGGCCACAAAGAAAAAACCGCACCCAAGGGTGAAGAGGATGGTCTGATATGACCCTTCTCCAATGACTCCTTGATATAAGACCGCATAGCGTCATGTTCAGGTACAGACAAGTTAAAAAAGGCGACCTTTAGGGAATTTACTACCAGGCACTAATTCAATAGCACAGTCATAGCTCCTATGGGGGGGCAAGGATGCAGATTTACTTTCGCTAAACACATCAGAAAAATCATCAAAAAGTCAGGGACATCCTGAGCCTGGGGGAGGCAGAAAAAACAGGAGTGTTGTATTAACACATTGGCAGCCCCAACTGGTTACAGACACAGATTTCCAATCCAAAACAGGATTATGAGACTGTAACCAAGGGAAACCCAGTACGATAATGTCATGCAGATTATACAGCACCAAAAATTTGCAACTCTCCTGATGATCAGGTTCAACCCTCATTATCACCTGAGTAGAGAACTGGGTTTATTCTCAGCCAAAGGGGTAGAATCGATCCCCAGTAGGGAATAGACTTCCGTAGGGGTATCAAGGGAAATCCACAACGTTTAGCAAAAATCAAAAATCCATCAGGTTAATAGCTTGCTCCCGAATCAACGAAAGCCTGAGCAGAAAAGTGGACAGGAGCAAATCAGGGTAACAGTCAACAAAAATTTAGTCTGAACATTACCCAAGACAACTGAGCGTGCAAAATGTCTTCCCCGCTTAGGGCAGACTGAAATAGCATGAGAGGCGTCACCACAGTAGAAACATAACCCATTGCTTTTCGAAACTCATGACGCTGTGCCCCAGAAGCCACTCTATCACACTGCATGGGTTCAAAAAGCTGGTTCACAAGGCAACACTATTCCACGCATACCTCTACGCTCACGCAAACGTCTGTCAATTTGAATCGCTAATGACATAGAATCATTGAGACCAAGGGGACAGGGAATCCCACCATAACATCCTTTACATTCTCTGACAGACCCTTCCGAAAAAGGGCTGCCAAAGCATCGTCATTCCATTGGTCAGGACTGCCCACCTTCGGAATCTCTGACATATAACTCAGCGTCCTCAAGCCCCTGATTTAATGCCAACAAGGCTTTTTCAGCTTGATCAGTGACATTAGGCTCATCGTACAATAACCCCAGAGCCTGAAAAAATGCATCAACATTACTCAAAACAGGATCCCCAGGTGTCAGGGAAAAAGCCCAATCCTGAGGATCGCCGGCGCAGGAGAGAGATGACAATTTGAACCTGCTGTGCTGCGTTCCCTGAGGACTTAGATTTCAAGGCAAAAAACAACTTACAGTTAATTTTGAAATTCAGAAATTTAGCTCGATCCCCCAAAAATAAATCTGGCATGGGGATCCTAGGTTCCACAACCGGCAACCTAGCAAGATAGGTAGCAATACTCCGAACTTCAGTGGCAAGCTGATCCACACGGCCAGACAACTGTGCAAACTCCATTGAGAGAAAAAAAAAAAAAAAAAAACCTCCTCAGCACCCAAAATACAGAGGAAAAGAAAAAAAAAATCTCTGACAACTCTGACAATCTTCTTTCTTTAACACTATTTTTCCCTTCTGTGAGTACCATACAAATATCAGTTTTTGGGGCCCGTGATACTGTTATGATTTGGTAGCTGAGGAGAGCAAGCAAAAAAGGAAATACACCAGAGAGGTTGGAATCTATGGGATTGCAGTACCCTGACTTACCACCACAACTAAAGGCAGCCGTGGAGCGTACCTACGTTGGTCCTAGACGCCTCGTCACAGCCTGAGAAGCTAACTACACCTAAAGACAGAAAGAGGAAAACTATCTGCCCCGGAGCAGATCCCCAAAGAACATAGAAAGCCCCCAAACATTTTAATGGCGGTTAGACAAGAAGAAATACAGACACAGATAGAAAATAGTATGAGCAAACGCTGGGCCCAAACTTCCTAAATAGAAAAGATAGGAAGGAAACTTACTGCAACCCCAAAAAAACCCTGAAAAGTACCAACTCTACTAATTACAAAAACACCTGAGATCACACGACCTCTACCACCTAAATTAGTTCTCTGGTGTAACAAAAACTAAACAGCAGCCACTCAAAAAACTGGAAAAGGCAAATGAACAAACAACAGTGGCTGAACTAAACTGAGAGGAGCACAAGCCCCCAGAGGGGACCCGGCAGACCCCCACAGAAGTGCAGGACAAAATGCAAAAAGCAAGCCAAAAAACAAAAAGAAGAAAATGTCTTATCTGTTAGCAGAAGATGCAGGCACGAAAAGCAGGCTACAAAGTGAACAGGAATCAAAGATGAGACCAAACAATTGATCACCGGCAACCCTGATGGGAGGGAACCTCCCTTATATAAGACCAGTCAGTAACACCTGATCGCCAATCTTCCCAATCTTCATTGGATAGTTCAGTACTGTTTGTAACCACCAGAGGGAGCTTCTGCTCAGAATTCATTTCTAGCACATTCACAACAGGAAGCCTTGATGACGTCAGCCATTGTCTGCTCAGGTAACTGTCCTGGACGAGGTGGAGGAAGAAGAGGAGGAGGATTAGGGGGATGATTATTTTGGGAGGAGGATGCTTCTCAGGGGAAAAAATGTTGGCTTGCCAAGGTCAGGTACAGGGTTTGTGCATGACTGGAGGGATGTGGATTTAGCAGAAAGTGCTCCTCCACCCACCGCTGGCAGTGCATCATTGACACCAGGAACATTGGCCCACATGTATGATTATATCTTGCGGATCCTAAAAAGGGACCCCCGCATTGCCAAAATTATGAAGGATGACGACTACTGGTTGGCCAGCATCCTCAATCCACGCTATAAAGGCAAATTACAGAACATCATGCCACAGGAGAACCTAGAGCTAATATTGGCGAACAAACAAGCAACTCTGGTAAACCGTTTGTTAGAGGCATTCCCAGCACACAGCAGCGGTGCAGGTTCTACCACGAGCCTTACTGGGCCAAATGGAAGAGGTGTTCATGGTGCACACAGCCGAAGTGGCGTTGGAGACAGGGTTTCATGACCATGTTGTGGACTGATTTCTCGAGTACCGCTCACACGACTGGTAATACTGAATCGATTGCAACAGACAGGAGACAGCAGTTGTCAACTATGGTTCAAAATTACCTCTCCTCCCCTATCGATGTTCTCCCTCACAGTTCATTCCCCTTTGACTACTGGGCCTGTAAACTGGACACCTGGCCTGAATTGGCACAATATGCCTTACAGGAGCTCGCTTGCCCTGCTGGTAGTGTGCTATCAGAAAGAGTCTTCAGTGCTGCTGGATTAATCCTGACAGAAAAAAGGACCCGGTTGTCGACCCAAAATATAGGTGATCTCACCTTCATTAAAATGAACCATGCCTGGGTTTCAAAGGATTTTGTACTACCTTCCCCTGAAGACACAGAGGTTGCCAGCAAAATGGCTCGCTTTGTCCTCCTCTTCCTCCGACTTCTCAAATTCCTCCCTTTGCAGCTGCTGAACGTCCAGCCTACACCTCAACATATGCCAGTTTTTCCACCTCCCTAACTGGGCTGTACCCTCCCCCCAGGGCAGGGGTCAGCACCTGGCGCACCCGGGCAAGTGCCGGTGCCCTGAGAAGGTGGGGGGCCCACTCGTGGGCGACGGCACTGGCACAGGGCCCCTCATAGTACGCCGGTGTCTCTGACGGTGGGGGGCCCACTCGCCATCAGAGACACCGGCGCACTATGAGGGGACATGTTCCAGTGCCGTCACCCACGAGTGGGCTCCCCATGCTTGCTCAGGCCCCAGCACTTGCAATACTTACCTCTCCCTGCTCCACCGCTGTGACGTTTTCTGCGTTTTCTGACAGTGACATTCAGGTCAGAGAGCATGATGATGTCACGTCTGTACGCCCTCTGCCTGAACAGTCCAAGTGCAGAGAGCTGGAAGATGGCGACACTGAGGAGTCCAGAGTAGAGCAGTGCCCAGCGAGGAGAGGTATTTTATTTTGTTATTGTTTGGAGCAATATATGGGGAGCATTATACACTGGAGAATTATATATGGGGCCCATCATACACTTGAGCATCATGGATAGGACCCACTATACACTGGAGCATTATATATGGTGCCCATCATACACTGGTGTTATGAATGTTTTAGAAATGAATTCTGAGCAGAAGCTTCCTCTGGTGGTTACAAACGGTACTGAACCATTCAATGAGGATTGGCAATCAGGAATCACGGACTGGCTGGATATAAGGGAGGTTTCCCCCCATCATGGTTGCCGGTGATCAATTGTTCTTGTCTCAACTTTGTTTCCTGGTTCACTTGGAAGCTTGCTGAGTCTTGCCTCTTCTCCTGCTCTCAGATAAGATATTTTCTGTTTTTTGTTTTTGTGCTTGCCATTTGCAATTTTCTCTGCATTTCTGTGAGGTTGGCCAGGTTCCCCTCCTCGGGGGCTTGGGCGCCTCTCGGTTCCTCTGGAGCCACTGTTGTTTGTTCATTTGCCTTTTCCAGTTTTTTCTGTGGCTGCGGCTTAGTTTTGTTACACCAGAGAACTAATTTAGGTGGTAGAGGTCATGTGATCTCAGGTGTTTTTGCAATTAGTAGCGTTGGCTTTTTTTAGGTTTTTTTTGGATTGCAGTAAGTATCCTTCCTATCCTTTTCTGTCCAGGCAGATTGGGCCCCAGCGTTTGCTCATACTATTTTCTGTCTGTGTCTGTATTTCCTCTTGTCTAATCGCCATTACATGTTTGGGGGCTTCCTATGTTCTTTGGGGATCTGCTCCGGGGCATATAGCTTTCCTCTTTCTATCTTTAGGTGTAATTAGTCTCTCAGGCTGTGACGAGGCGTCTAGGACAAACGTCGGAACGCTCCACGGCTGCCTTTAGTTGTGGTGGTTAGTCAGGGTACTGCAACTCAGTAGATCCCAACCTCTCTGGTGTATTGCCTTTTTTGCCTGCTCTCCTCAGCTACCAAAACATAACACACTGGAGCATTATAAATGGGGCCCATCACACACTGGAGCATTATCCATGGAGCCCATCATACACTGGAGCATTATAAATGGGGCCCATCATACACTGGAGCATCATATAAAGGGCCCATCATACACTGGAGCATTATAAATGGGGCCCATTATATATGAGCATTATAAAGGCCCATCATACACTGGAGCATCATCCATGGAGCCCATCACATACTGGAGCATCATATGGGGCCCATTATATATGTAGCATTATATAGGTCCATCATACACTGGAGCATCATCCATGGGGCCCATCATACACTGGATCATTATAAATGGGGCCCATCATACACTGGAGCATCATATACGGGCCCATTATACATTGGAGCATTATAAATGGGGCCCATTATATATGGAGCATTATATAGGCCCATCATACACTGGAGTATCATCCAGGGGGCCCTTCATATACTGGAGCATCATATGGGGCCCATTATATATGGAGCATTATATAGGCCCATCATACACTGGAGCATCATCCATGAGGCCCATCATACACTGGAGCATTATAAATGGGGCCTGTTGTGAATATGCTAGATGCGGCTTCTGAGCTGGGGATCCCTCCGGTGGTTGCTGGGGGTAATGAACTGATTACTGAATGGCCTTCAGCTGGCGCTGAATGGTAGGATATAAGTGGCCTGAGTTCCCAGCAGCCTTGCCGGTTATCAATTGTTCCTTCTGGTCTTGCTTGAAGCACTGCTAGGTTCCTGCTCTCCTTCAGATAAGTGTTTGCTGTTTTTTTTTTCCTCTGTTTGATTTTCATTGCTGGTTTGCTGCTTGCCGTGGACTGCAGCCTGTCCCCTTTTGGGGGTCTGGCGCTGCAATTGTTCTTGTTACTTTTTATTTGCTGAATAGCGTTTGTTACACCAGAGATCTGATTTAGGTGGATGAGATTGTGTGATCTCAGGTTTTTTGGCAATCAGAAGTGTTGGTATTTTTTAGGGTTTTTGTTGGATTGCAGTCAGAATTCTTTCCTGTACTTTTCTGTCTAGTCAGATTGGGCCCCAGCGTTTGCTCAGTCTATTTTCTGTCGGTGTCCGTGCTTTCTTTTTGTCTAACCGCCATTACATGTTTGGGGGCTTCCTATTTTCTTTGGGGATCTGCTATGGGGCAGATAGCTTTCATCTTTCTGCCTTTAGGTGTAGTTATCTCTCAGGATGTGACGAGGCGTCTAGGATCAACGTAGGAACGCTCCACGGCTACCTCTAGTTGTGTGGTTAGTTCAGGTTACTGCAATCCAATAGGTTCCAGCCTCTCTGGTGTATTACCGTTTTTTGCTATTTCTCCTCAGTTACCGAAACATAACAGTATAACCCGCCCAAAAAACTGAAAATTGTAATGGTACTCACAGAAGGGGAAATTAGTAATAAGGAAACTCTGTTTGTTGCATTTTTTTTTCTTTTCCCCTCTTTTCTCTGGGTTCTGAGGAGGAATTTTTTTTTTTCTCAATGGAGTTTGCACAGTTGTCTGGCCGTGTGGATCAGCTTGCCACTGGGGTTCGGAGTATTGCTACCTATCTTGTTAGGTTGCCAGTTGTGGAACCTAGGATCCCCATGCCAGATTTGTTTTTGGGGGATCGATCTAAATTTCTGAATTTCAAAAATAACTTTAAGTTGTTTTTTGCCTTAAAGCCTAAGTCCTCAGGGAACGCGGCACAGCAGGTTGAAATTGTCATCTCCCTGCTGCGCAGCGACCCTCAGGATTGGGCTTTTTCCCTGACACCTGGGGATCCTGTTTTGAATGATATTGATGTATTTTTTCAGGCTCTGGGGTTATTGTACGATGAACCTAATGTCACTGATCAAGCTGAAAAAACCTTGTTGGCATTAAATCAGGGTTTTGAAGACGTTGAGTTGTACTGTCAGAAATTTCGAAAGTGGGCAGTCCTGACCAAATGGAATGATGATGCTTTGGCAACCCTTTTTCAAAGGGTCTGTCAGAAAAAGTAAAGGACGTTATAGTGGGATTCCCTGTTCCCTCTGGTCTCAATGATTCTATGTCTTTGGCTATTCAAATTGACAGACGTTTGAGTGAGCGCAGAGGTATGCGTGAGATAGTGTTGCCTTGTGAGCCAGCTTCTGAGCCCATGCAGTGTGATGGAGTGACTTCTGGGGCTCAGCGTCATGAGTTTTGTAAGCGCAATGGATTATGTTTCTACTGTGGTGACGCTTCCCATGCTATTTCTGTCTGCCCTAAGCGGAGAAGATGTTTTGCACGCTCAGTTTATCTTGGGTAGTGTTCAGACTAAATTTCTGTTGACTGTTACCCTGATTTGCTCCCTGTCCACATTTTCTGCTCAGGATTTTGTTGATTCAGGAGCAGCTATTAACCTGATGGATTTTGACTTTGCCAATCGTTGTGGGTTTCCCATGATACCCCTGCGGAAGTCTATTCCCTTGCTGGGCATTGATTCTACCCCTTTGGCGAGAATAAACCCCAGTTTTCTACTCAGGTGATAATGAGGGTTGAACCAGATCATCAGGAGAGTTGCAAATTTCTGGTGCTGCATAATCTGCATGACATTATTGTACCAGGTTTCCCTTGGTTACAGTCTCATAATCCTGTTTTGGATTGGAAATCTGTGTCTGTGACCAGTTGGGGCTGCCAATGTGTTAATACTGACACTCCTATTTTTTCTGCCTCTCCCCAGTCTCAGGATGTCCCTGACTTTTTGACTGATTTTTCTGATGTGTTTAGTGAAAGTAAATCTGCATCCTTGCCCCCTCACAGGAGCTATGATTGCGCTATTGAATTAGTGCCTGGTGGTAAATTTCCTAAAGGTCGCCTTTTAAATTTATCTGTACCAGAACACGATGCTATGCGATCTTATGTCAAGGAGTCATTGGAGAAGGGTCATATCAGACCATCCTCTTCACCCTTGGGCGCCGGTTTTTTCTTTGTGGCCAAAAAGGATGGTTCATTGAGGCCGTGTATTGATTATCGCCTCCTGAATAAGATCACTGTTAAATATCAATATCCGTTACATTTGATTTCTGACCTATTTTCCAGAGTGAAAAGTGCTAGTTGTTTACCAAGCTTGACCTCAGGGGGGCGTATAACCTTATTCGCATTAAGCACGGGGATGAATGTAAGACGGCGTTTAATATCCCAGAGGGGCATTTTGAGTACCTAGTGATGCCTTTTGGGCTCACTAATGCCCCTTCCGTCTTCCAATCCTTCATGAATGATATTTTCAGGGATTTTGTTGATAAATTTCTGATTGTTTATTTGGATGATATCTTGATTTTTTCCAATGACTGGGACTCTCATGTGAAACATGTTCGGACTGTGTTCCAGATTTTGAGAGAGAATGCACTGTATGTGAAGGGATCAAAGTGTCTTTTTGGCGTACAGAAGATCTCATTTCTGGGATTCATTTTGTCTCCGTCTGTTATTGAAATGGACCCGGTCAAGGCTCAGGCCATCTGTGATTGGGTTCAACCTACCTCATTGAAGGCTCTTCAGAGATTTTTGGGTTTTGCCAATTTTTATTGTAAATTTATTGGTAATTTCTCTGGTATTGTTAAACCATTGACTGATTTGACCAAAAAGGGTTCTGATGTGGTGAATTGGCCTCCTGAGGCAGTTTCTGCGTTTCAGGAACTTAAGCAGAGATTCATTTCTGCTCCAGTTCTACGGCAGCCTGATGTTTCTCTGCCGTTTCAGGTGGAGGTTGATGCCTCTGAGAGTGGGGCAGGTGCCGTTTTGTCCCAAAGGGATCCAGAGACCTCTAAGAGTAACCCTTGTGCCTTTTTCTCTCAAAAATTTTCTCCAACTGAACGTAATTATGACGTGGGTAATCGGGAGTTATTGGCCATGAAGTGGGCCTTTGAAGAGTGGAGACATTGGCTGGAAGAAGCCAAACATCAGGTGGTGGTCCTCACGGACCATAAGAACCTGATTTATCTGGAATCAGCCAAGCGACTTAATCCTAGACAGGCCAGGTGGGCCTTGTTTTTCACACATTTTAATTTTGTGGTTTCTTTTCTTCCTGGCACTAAGAATGTCAAGGCGGATGCCCTATCGAGGAGTTTCTTTACAGATTCTCCTGAGTTATCTGATCCTGCTGTTATTTTGAAAAAGGGTGTGGTTCTTTCCGCCCTTTCGCCCAATTTGAGACTGGCTCTGGACGGGTGTCAGGAGGATAAACCTGAGCGCTGCCCTGTTGGGAAGTTGTTTGTTCCAGACCAGTGGAAAAAGAGTGTGATGTCTGAGATTCATTGTTCCGCGTTGGCTGGTCATCCCGGGATTTTTGGTACCAGATACTTGGTGAGTCGCTCCTTTTGGTGGCCTACCTTGTCTCATGACGTCAGGGACTTTGTGCAGTCCTGTGGGACTTGCTCTCGTTCCAAGCCTTGCTCTCATTCTAGTGGTTTGTTAATGCCATTACCTGTACCCAAGAGGCCATGGACCCATATTTCTATGGATTTTATTTCTGACCTTCCTGTCTCTCAGAGAATGACCGTTATCTGGGTAATCTGTTATAGGTTTTCCAAGATGATACATCTGGTGCCATTACCTAAGTTGCCTTCCTCCTCCGAGTTGGTGCCTTTGTTCTTTCAGCATGTGGTTCGGTTACATGGCATTCTGGAGAACATTGTGTCTGACAGAGGAGTCCAGTTTGTTTCCAGATTTTGGAGGACATTTTGTTCTAAACTTGGTGTTCAGTTGTCTTTCTCCTCTGCATTTCACCCTCAGACCAATGGACAAACCGAGACAACAAACCAGACCTTGGAGACTTATTTGAGATGTTTTGTGTCTGCTGATCAAGATGACTGGGTCTCTTTTTTGCCTTTGGCTGAGTTTGCTCTTAATAATAGAGCTAGCTCTGCCACCTTGATGTCTCCATTTTTTTGCAATTCAGGGTTTCACCCTCGATTTTCTTCAGGACAGGCGGAGGTGAGCTGCCCGCCAGGGCTGTGGGGTACTCGGCACCGAGCCCGTTCACTTCTATGGGGGATGTCACGGTAGCTGCAGCTTGGTCCGTGGCCCTGGGGCTCACCTTAAATGTGGGATATTTACAGGGGATTAAAGTGTTTGTAGAATGTTCGTGACGCCACCTGTGGTTCCTGGTCAGGGTGACCAGCGCTGCTGTATAGGTCCACTGAAAGGTTGGTATTAGGCAGCAAGGTGTTAAGCCTTCCACAGGTAAGGCTGGGGACCTTCAGGGTAGTTAAGCTGTGTAGGGGTGCAGGATGGAGGAGGGGAGTTTTCTGTACCTTTACTGATGGAATTGCAGGCACATCCCGGGATACTGGCAGGGTGAAGGATGCACGTCCAGTTCTTCCCACTGAGTAGGTGTAGGGCCTCCTTACTCCTGTAATGTGAGTCTCTGACCTGTATGAAACGAGGCCTAACTCTGTCTTCAACTTTACACCCGGCTGACTTTGTGGTAGGGCCTTCTATTGGTAAGAACAGTGTCTCTGTTGCAGGGCCCTGCTAGACTCCATCTTCCTGACCCCGGTTACGTATCAACACTCGTGGGCCCCTGCGACCTGTAGTCCCTCAGGGTCTCCGGTATCTCCTGCTAGTCGTGTAGATTCTAGCAAGCTCGGACCCGATGTCCGGTTATTTGAGTTGAGGTAAGCTAACAAAGCTATTTCCACCTCTGTCACTCTCTTATTCTCTTCCACTCGCCTTTCGTCCTACTCGACCCTCACATAAGCACACTCTGGCCGTAGGTGGCTACTTCTTCCCTTTCTTCACCGCTCTCAAAGCGTCGGCACACTTGCTCACTGAACTGCACTCGGTTGACTCAGTTCTGACTAGGCTGGAGTGGCTATCTTTCCACTTGTACTAGCCTTCACACGTTGAACTAAGCTTAGAGCTGCAGACTTCAGGTTCTTTCCACAACTGCTGTTCTCTCTCTCTCTCTTCTTACTTCCAAGCTCTGCCTGGAACGGCTATCAGTCTTCTCCATCTGTCCTGCACCTGGCTTTGCAGACTAACTGATCTGTGCTCGCTCCTAGAGCTCACTCTCTACTTGCTTCTCTCCAGAGAACTAACAACTCTTTTCTCATTCTCGTACTGATCTACTCTCCACGTAGACTCAGACTAGACTGCTCTCTCTGAGGTGACTACTGACTGCAGCCCTCAGACTAACTAACTTCCTGTGGCTTCACCATCCTTATATACACTAAAAGGCTCCCTCTGGTGGCTCTAGGGATTGGTGAAGATGTGTGTATGCATATTGGGTCCTCTAGTGGTCATTACCTTCAGTGCATCCCTCTGGGAAATGAGATTCCAAGCGCAGCTGGGCTCTACATCGGCTTCTGTCTGTCCGGGGGTTGACTCCATTGTGCAGCGTATGCAGCAGATTTGGGACCAGGTGGTGGAGAGGTTGTCTCACTCTCAGGAGAAGGCCCAGCGGTTTGCCAACCGGCATAGGACTGATGGTCCTCGTTTTAAAGTGGGGGACTTGGTTTGGTTGTCCTCAAGGAATATCCCTATGAAGGTTGTATCTCCAAAATTTAAGCCAAGGTTCATTGGACCTTATAAGATCATGGAAATTATTAATCCGGTTTCCTTCCGTTTGCTTCTTCCAGGGACATTTAAGATCCATAACCTGTTCCACAAGTCCTTATTGAAGAGGTTTGTCGAACCAGTGGTTCCTATGGCTGCACCTCCCGACCCTGTTTTGGTTGAGGGAAATTTGGAGTATGTGTTTGAGAAGATATTGGATTCTCGTTTTGCTAGACGGAAACTCCAGTATTTGGTTAAGTGGAGAGGTTATGGTCAGGAGGACAATTCTTGGGTGTTTGCTTCGGACATTCATGCTGGGAGACTTATCCGTGCCTATCATCGAGCCCATCCTGATAGGCCTGGTTGCGCAGGTGAGGGTTCGGTGACCCCTCCTCAAGGGGGGGGGTACTGTTGTGAATATGCTGGATGCGGCTTCTGAGCTGGGATCCCTCCGGTGGTTGCTGAGGGTAATGAACTGATTACTGAATGGCCTTCAGCTGGCGCTGAATGGTAGGATATAAGTGGCCTGAGTTCCCAGCAGCCTTGCTGGTTATCAATTGTTCCTTCTGGTCTTGCTTGAAGCACTGCTAGGTTCCTGCTCTCCTTCAGATAAGTGTTTGCTGTTTTTTTTCCTCTGTTTGATTTTCATTGCTGGTTTGCAGCTTGCAGTGGACTGCAGCCTGTCCCCTTTTGGGGGTCTGGCGCTGCAATTGTGCTTGTTACTTTTTATTTGCTGAATAGCGTTTGTTACACCAGAGATCTGATTTAGGTGGATGAAATCGTGTGATCTCAGGTTTTTTGGCAATCAGAAGTGTTGGTATTTTTTAGGGTTTTTGTTGGATTGCAGTCAGAATTCTTTCCTGTACTTTTCTGTCTAGTCAGATTGGGCCCCAGCGTTTGCTCAGTCTATTTTCTGTCTGTGTCCGTGCTTTCTTCTTGTCTTCCTATTTTCTTTGGGGATCTGCTCCGGGGCAGATAGCTTTCATCTATCTGCCTTTAGGTGTAGTTATCTCTCAGGCTGTGACGAGGCGTCTAGGATCAACGTAGGAACGCTCCACGGCTACCTCTAGTTGTGTGGTTAGTTCAGGTTACTGCAATCCAATAGGTTCCAGCCTCTCTGGTGTATTACCGTTTTTGCTATTTCTCCTCAGTTACCGAAACATAACAGGGGCCCATCATACACTGGAGCATCATATACGGGGCGCATTATACACTGGAGCATTATAAATGGGGCCCATTATATATGGAGCATTATATAGGCCCATCATACAATGGAGCATCATTCTTGGGGCCCATCATCAATGGGGCCCATCATATACTAGAGCATCATCAATGGGGCCCATCATATACTAGAGCATCATATGGGGTTCATTATTTATGGGGCATCATATAGGGTATGGAGCATCATATGGAGCACATATGGGGCCTATTCTGTATGGAGCATTATATGGAGCACATTCTGTATGGAGCAATATATGAGGCCCTTCATATACTGTATGGAGCAATATGGGGACTGTCCTATACTGTATGGCACATTGTATGGGGACCATCATATACTGTAGCATTATGTGGAGCTCATCATATACTGTATGGAACATTATATGGGACCAATTATTCTGTATGGAGCAATATATGGGGCTCATTATTCTGTATGGTGCACTATGTGGTGGCCATAATACTGTATGGAGGAATATACTGTCCGGTTTTTGAGCTATTGTAGAATTTAAAATAGATATCAGTCATGTAATGTAAGAAGTGAAGTATTTGTCATTGTACTATACCTATATTTCTGTGCCGTATCGGAGCATCATGAATTGTGGTATGTGTTAAAGGGGCCCACTGAGACTCTTGGCCCGGGGCTCACGAAAACCTGGAGCCAGCCCTGCCCCCCCCTCAACTTTTGCCAAATAACCCCCCGTTTTCAATGCGTAACTATTATTATAAAGTAAATTAAGTAATAAGAATTGATGTCGTTGGCATCGAAATGGGCACTGTAGGTGCGTTTACTGTCCTCCACTCCCTGCCGACTTTGCTTCCCGATTGACTTGCATTGGGTGTCATGTTTCAGTCGGACCTTCGACTTTTTCCGATAGTCGGCCGATTTAGTTCGACTCGACTTTTGTGAAAGTCTGGTGGTCTGAAACCCGACTCGACCCTCCTGGAGGCAAAGTCGCTCATCTCTAGTCATAATCACAGACGCAGATTCTTTACTGCAAGAGCAGTGAGACTATGGAACTCTCTGCCGTATAATGTGGTAATGAGTGATTCCCTACTAAAATTTAAGAAGGGACTGGATGCCTTTGTGTGGCCCAGCTATGTAAGGCACACATAAAATCCAGGAGAGTGCACAGGAAGGTAACCGTAAAAGCTTGTTATCTATTCACGTCACTCACCCTTTCAGACACACCCACCAGGGGTATAGGAGGGGGTGACACGTAGCAGAGTCAGATAGTTTCCTGTCTCAGGACAGTGCAGACCAGTCAAGCTTCCTGTCTTAGGACAGTGCAGTTCAGTGCCAGTTCAGTCTGGACTAGGAGAGAGGACTAAATCCTCGCAGAGCTAGCGTAGCTCACCTGACAAGAAGTGGAGGCTAGTACGGGTGAAGTGCATCATCCTAGCCTAGTCAGAGCTACCCTTAATCAGTACCTCAACAGAAGCTGAAACAAGGAGGAAACTGAGATCTGCTCAGCGAGCTCTGGAGAAAGCTGACATTTCCATCGAAAGCTACAAGTGCTTATGCAAAGAGCAAAAGCAGGGCGAAGGGCGCAGTGGAGAAGACATAGAGAAGTGCTTCAGGTATTGGATTGCCTGCACTAAATAACCGGACACCGGGGTCCGAAGCGTTGCTAGAGTTTCAAGCATAGTAACAAGATACTCGGAGGCTATCTGGACTACAGGTCGCAGAGAGCAGCCCAAAGCGCTGACACGTAACCGGAGTCAGGGAAAGCAGGCGTCTAGCCTGATCAGCAAATATAGACTTAGTTTTCACCACTTAGAAGGCTCCACCACAATGTTGGCCGGGCAGTACAGCTATTGAGAAAGCTGGAGATTCAGAGTTAACTTCGCTTCAGGCAAGTTGGACTCACCTACATTTGAAGTAAAGGAGGCCTCTAACCTGCTCAGCGTTACCCGAATGTGCATTCTCCACCCCGACCAGCTCCCCGGGATCTGCTTGAACCATCTACCAGTAAAAGGTATGAAAAGAAGCTGCATTGTGTGTGACTGAATTATTAACTACACCCTGCATCATCACCATAGACTTCCAGGGACCAGTCTCACCTGTGGGAGACTTACCACCCAGCTGCCCCATAACATCCCCTGTGAAAGTCCTTATAGCAGCGCTGGTCCAATTAACCAGATACCACAGGTGGCGTCACGTACTACCTATCCTTAAAATCCCCTGTAAATATTCCCCATTGCACGACCGCCAGGGCCACGGACCGAGCCACCGCTACCAGTGACAACTCCCATAGATTTCCATGGGCTCGGCTCCGAGTACCCCATAGCCTTGGTATCCACAATTGTGGTGCGTGTCGGAACAACTTGGCGTCACGAACAGGATACGAAAGCTTGCAATTGTGAGTCCTGTGTGTCTATTGAACTGTTTGCTGCATTTGGCGCCAAAATACCGCCATCTTTACCGCAAAATTCGCGCCCTCAGGCGCTGGTGAAGAAGGGGGGCGTACCTGAAAGTGCGCGCTGGTTCCCTGGCCCCGCCCCCAACTCTGACACGGCGGCAGGTCCTGTGAAACAGGAAGTGAACGCGCTGACATCACAGTCCAGCGACAAAGGTCCTGTCTCCACCGCTGTGCCTGCAACGAAGGTCCTGTCTCCACCGCTGTGCCTGCGACGCTGCAGCCTGTGAAAGAGGTAGGCTCAGATTAACCAAGGGGGCACCAATATGTCGCAGCGACCGGCAGACGGAGCGGCCCCCGCTGGGGGCCCTAATAGCCCACCGCTTGGCGTCGTGCCGCAGGATGGGGGTGCAGGCCCCTCACCTGGTCCGGTGGTCCCGCTTATGCCCCTAACGCTCCCATACATGCCTGGAGCGAAGTGGCTCCCCCAGTACAGCGGCGAGCCCGATACCCTGCCAGGGTTTAAAAGGAAAATATGTAGTATTTTGGATATGTACTCCATGACTGAAAAGCAAAAAGCTGCTGTGGTAATAGGACAGTTAGCTGGTGCGGCTGAGAGAGAAGTAGAGACTTGGCCCATTGCAGACCAGGAGTCGGTACCTGCGATACTCTTAAAGCTACAGGCCATCTTTGAGGACCGCACAGAAACGGATCTCCGGATGGCATTTTATCAGTGCTTCCAGGGACCGGGTGACAGTATTAGGGACTACGCCTGCCGACTACAGGGGGCCCTGCGAGCTCTTAAACAGGCTAACCCTACAAGTCCCATTGATGAGAGCCAAATGTTGAAAGAGCAATTCGTGCAGGGACTGAGGTCTCCAGAGGAAGGCAGGACTGTAAACTGGTGGTCCTTAGATCATCCAGATGCCACTTTTGATGCTCTAAAGGACATGGCAATAAAGGGACTGCGACCCCTGGAAAAGCCTGAGGTGGCAAATCAGTATCACCTGGGTGAAGCCACTCTTAAGCCGGCAGTACCCACCTTTTCCCCGCAGGTGGCAGAAGCTAAAACGCAGGTGGCGCCCCCTAGTGAGTTGGAATGTCTGCGCTCAGAAGTGCGCCAGCTGACTAAGAACTTAGCCACTGTAATGGATGCCCTGCAACTGCGGAAAGAGGAAGGAGGAAAGATCCTACTAGCCGACTGTCCGGAGGATGTCCCTTGAATGAACCGGAGGAAATGGAGGACGTCGCCTCATCGGAGGAGGACCACGCCACCCCAAGGAGCGACTCCTGATCAACATCATCCTCGGCGGGAGATCATCTGCTACCGCTGCAACCAAAAAGGTCATATGGCTCAGCAATGTCCTTTAAACGAGCCGATCCTGGGTCAGAGGGCCAACACCCAGGAGTAGACTCATCAGGCCCCTTGGACTGGAACCGCAGGTTCGTGGGTGGACGCCCCTACCTGTCCATGATTCTGGACGGGATTGCGATCCCTGCACTGCTGGACACTGGATCTCAGGTGACCATCATACCTGATGTCCTTTACAATAAATTTTGGTCCATGGACAGCCTCCAGCCCCCGAGCCCTGACTTGACAGTGTACGCTACCAATGGTCTCCCTGTTGAAGTAATTGGAGCCAAAAACGTAAATGTAAAAGTGGGCAGGGTGGAGCTGAAGGATCAGGGACTCTTAGTGGTAAAGACTGTGAATGAGGAGAATGCCTTAAATGTGATACTAGGTACTAACATTATCAGTAACTGTCTGGGAGAAGTTGTGTTTTTGCTCCAACAGCTCGCTGAAGTTGCCAAGCCAAAGCAGAAGGGAGTGATCCAGAGGGAGATCCGGGCCCTGATGTGCCAGCAGCAAGCGAAGCTTACAGATGGTGAAATCGGTAATGTACGGGTCACAGACTCGAACCCCATTGTAATACCCCCAATGAGTGAAATGTTAATATGGTGTAGAGCAGCCATAGGTCTAAGGTGACAGAACTACCAAGCAGTAGTAGAACCCCATCGCTCAGAACATAGACCTACACTCATGATTGCTAGAGGGGTAGTGGAAGTAATAAATGGGAGAGTACCTGTACGACTTCTCAACTGGGGGGACGATGAAGTAAATTTGCCACGTTATGCTACAGTTGCTAAATTACATGCCGTAGATAACAATTCTATCCTCACGACCGAGTCCTTAGCCTCCCGCCGACCAGCGGAGGATAATGATCCTGCAACCCCGGTAGCGGACTGGTGTCAGCAGCTTCATATAGGAACAGACACCACTTCCGTCCACCAGAAACAGGGGGTACTACGGGTGGTACAAGAGTACGCACAAGTATTTAGCAAGCACCCACTTGACTTTGGGACAATTAAGGGAGTACAGCATCATATCCCTACAGGCAGTCATCCTCCATCAAAGAGCGGTACAGGCCTATACCTCCATCCCACTATCAGAAAGCTAAGGAAATGCTGCGTGACATGAAGCAAGCCGGGGTGATAAGGGATAGTTGTAGCCCCTGGGCAGCACCTCTAGTTCTAGTGAAGAAAAAGGATGGTAGCATGCGAATGTGTGTAGATTATAGGCAAGTAAATCGTATAACACATAAAGATGCATACCCATTACCACGCATAGAGGAATCCTTAGCTACTCTGAAAACGGCTAACTACTTTTCTACCCTCGACCTTACTAGTGGGTACTGGCAAGTAGCTGTGGCTGAGGAGGACCGGGAGAAAACTGCTTTCACCACCCCAATGGGACTCTGCGAGTTTGACAGAATGCCGTTTGGCCTCAGCAGTGCCCCAGGAACATTCCAGAGGTGATGGAGAGCTGTCTGGGACATCTCAACTTCGAAACTGTGCTGCTGTACTTGGACGACGTGATTGTGTACTCTAAGACATATGAAGATCATCTGAAGCACCTGGCGGAGTATTTGAGTCATTGTCCAAGTTTGGGATGAAACTAAAGCCCTCTAAATGCCACCTGCTCAAACGAAGGTACAGTACTTGGGACACATTGTCAGCTCTGAAGGAGTAGCGCCGGACCCCGAGAAGGTCACAGCTATTCAGAAATGGCCAGAGCCGAAGAACCTAAAGGAGGTGCGTCAGTTCCTGGGACTAACAGGTTACTACAGGAGGTTTGTAAAAGATTACACTAAGAAAGCGGCGCCTTTGCAGGACCTCCTGGTAGGACAACCTCTTAAGAGCAGAAACCTTCCATTCAATTGGGGAAAAAACAAGCTGAGGCATTCAAAGAGATGAAAGAGATCCTTACCGGCGATGAAATCTTAGCCTACCCAGATTACAGCCAACCGTTCCTGCTATACACAGATGCCAGTAACGAAGGATTAGGAGCGGTCCTCAGTCAGAAGCAGAACGGCCAAGAAAAAGTCATCGCATATGCCAGCAGAAAACTCAGGCCAACTGAGAGGAATCCGGAAAACTATAGCAGCTTCAAACTGGAGTTCCTAGCGCTGGTCTGGGCCATTACCGAAAGATTTAAACATTACCTTGCCTCCAACAAGTTCACTGCGTTTACAGACAATAACCCCTTGACGCATCTGGAAACAGCCAAGCTGGGAGCCATGGAGCAACGTTGGATGGCTCGGTTGTCAAATTATCAGTTTACCATCAAGTACAGAGCGGGCCGTAAAAATGCTAACGCGGACACCTTGTCCAGAATGCCGCATGAATCCGACACGGAGGAAGAATCAGATGATCTGGAAGAAATCGAGCTACCTGCGTTCCACCGAAATGGGATGGTCCAAGAGCAACGAGTCTACAGAAAGCGGTGTGGTGAGATGTTGAACCCTTTACCCCATCACAGCTGGAAGGAGACTCAAGACAGCGATCCAGTGGTCAGCCGTATCAAGGAGTTGATAAGACAAGAAGGTTCCTCCTTGGAGAAAGACGCACCCATACCAGCAAAGCTCCTGTGGAATGAAAGAAGCCGGTTGTTCATATACGAGAGAAGTTGTGCAGGAGATACGTCGACCCAAGGACCCATGAGATGGTTTGGCAGATAGTGGTGCCCAGAGCAGACATCCAAATGGTGTTGGAAGCCTACCACGATCAAGCAGGACACTTTGGCTGGAAAAAGCTGGAGACCCTGTTGAGGTGTCGGTTCTACTGGGTAGGGATGCGCAGCTCCATCGAGAAGTGGTGCCGGAACTGTGGACCCTGTGGTCTCAGACGAAAAGACTGTCATAGTCAGAGAGCACCCTTGCAGCCTATCCGGACGACTCGTCCTCTGGAGATCGTAGCATTGGATCACGTTAAGTTGTCCCCAAGCAGGTCAGGATACTCGTATGCCCTGACCATGGTAGATCATTACTCCAAATTTCTGGTGGTCGCCCCTGTCAAGGATCTCACAGCAGAGACAGCAGCCAAGGTCTTCCAAGCAAGTTTCTGCAGACCACACGGATATCCAGAGCAGGTACTGACTGATCGAGGTCCAGCCTTTGAAGCTGAACTGTTTCAGGAATTCTGTCAATTGTATGGATGTAAAAAGATCAGAACGACGCCATACCACCCTCAGACCAACGGCCTTTGTGAAAAGATGAATCACATTGTCATGGATTTACTGAAAACTGTACCCCTGGAAGAAAGAAATCGGTGGCCGGACTTGTTACCTGACCTGGTTGACTTGTACAACCACATACCAGTAAGTTCCACCAACTGCACTCCAGCTTACCTTATGAGAGCAAGACCTGGAAGACTGCCAATGGATTTGGAGCTGGGAGTGGTAGAACCAGAGGCTGATGACAGTGCTGAGGATTGGGACACAACTCGACAGGAACAGTACAAGAGAGTACAAGCCTGCGTAGAAGACAGTCTCAACAAAGTAAGAGAAAAGCAAGAGAAGAACTATAACAAAAATGCTCCGCTAAGCCTTTTATGCCTGGAGAAGTGGTGCTCAAAAGGAAAAGAAGAATGCACAAGTTGGATGATCAGTGGGAACAGGAGCCATATGTCGTGCAAAATTCCAATTTTGATAACAGAAAGGTCTGTGCCATTAGTAAGGATGGTGGAAAAACGACGGCAACGGTGTCCAGAGATCATTTAAAGTTGTGTCCTTGCCCATTAAAGCTCCGATGAAGAAAACCCTGTTGTCAATCAGGAAGAAAATAATGAAGCGGTCATACACACGGATTTGGGAGATTCTGGCCCAGATTGGGAGACGCTGTAATTATTCCTGTGCTGCAGTTTTATCAACCGCAAGAGGAGTCTTTGCATCCAGTCGTACCAATTGTGCCGGTTGAGCCAGTTCCAGAAGGACCTATTCAGGCAGACCCTCAACCATTAGAACCCCAAGCAGCGGACCCGCAAGAAGCAGCACCACAAGAAGTGGAATCCCCTGGTGAAGTGAAGCAGTACCGCCTCGTCCAGTCACTAGCATGCTTGCCAGGTCCCTAGAGAGGTGGAGTCGTATATATAGTTTGCCGTTACACAGAACAGATAGGCTAGAGAATACTACACCTGACACCACTCTACGTAGATCAGAACGCATCACTAAAGGAAAACTGCCTATTCGCTATCAGGAGTAGTCCTAGTAAAAACTAGTTAGCAAGACCCAGACAGGGTTTATTGTCACTGAAAAAATGTATAAAGTTTTAAAAAGTTATTAATGTGATTTCTATTTATATGTCTTGAAATGTGTCTTTTCCATGCTCATGGACTGCGTGGCTGTGGACTATGCCAGCCCAAGAACTTGCTTTGTAAATAGTTTGCACTACGGTGCATTATCTTGGTTTTACATGAAACCATTACTATCTACCTCTGAAGAAAAACCCGTATGGTGTGGCCTAGAGTGAGGTCTGCAAGGAAGTCCTGCAGCCCATCCCAGGACCCACGTGGGAGGTTTTTGGTGCGGGTCCTCCACAAGAATATTGTCCAGTATTTATGGAAATGTCTTGATATTTTGATACTTTTGTATTTTTTCTATTGTACAAATTGTAACGTTCAAGAAGTCGTACCTCCGGATGGGAAGAGTTAAAATGTTGTTGTTAAATGCAAAACAAAAATGTTTTCTTTTTCTCTTTTACAGCCCGGGAGTGCTGTGTTTAACCAAGGGGGGATGTGTGGCCCAGCTATGTAAGGCACACATAAAATCCAGGAGAGTGCACAGGAAGGTAACCGTAAAAGCTTGTTATCTATTCACGTCACTCACCCTTTCAGACACACCCACCAGGGGTATAGGAGGGGGTGACACGTAGCAGAGTCAGATAGTTTCCTGTCTCAGGACAGTGCAGACCAGTCAAGCTTCCTGTCTTAGGACAGTGCAGTTCAGTGCCAGTTCAGTCTGGACTAGGAGAGAGGACTGAATCCTCGCAGAGCTAGCGTAGCTCACCTGACAAGAAGTGGAGGCTAGTACGGGTGAAGTGCATCATCCTAGCCTAGTCAGAGCTACCCTTAATCAGTACCTCAACAGAAGCTGAAACAAGGAGGAAACTGAGAGCTGCTCAGCGAGCTCTGGAGAAAGCTGACATTTCCATCAAAGCTACAAGTGCTTATGCAAAGAGCAAAAGCAGGGCGAAGGGCGTAGTGGAGAAGACATAGAGAAGTGCTTCAGGTATTGGATTGCCTGCACTAAATAACCGGACACCGGGGTCCGAAGCTTGCTAGAGTTTCAAGCATAGTAACAAGATACTCGGAGGCTATCTGGACTACAGGTCGCAGAGAGCAGCCCAAAGCGCTGACACGTAACCGGAGTCAGGGAAAGCAGGCGTCTAGCCTGATCAGCAAATATAGACTTAGTTTTCACCACTTAGAAGGCTCCACCACAATGTTGGCCGGGCAGTACAGCTATTGAGAAAGCTGGAGATTCAGAGTTAACTTCGCTTCAGGCAAGTTGGACTCACCTACATTTGAAGTAAAGGAGGCCTCTAACCTGCTCAGCGGTTACCCAATGTGCATTCTCCACCCCGACCAGCTCCCCGGGATCTGCTTGAACCATCTACCAGTAAAAGGTATGAAAAGAAGCTGCATTGTGTGTGACTGAATTATTAACTACACCCTGCATCATCACCATAGACTTCCAGGGACCAGTCTCACCTGTGGGAGACTTACCACCCAGCTGCCCCAAAACATCCCCTGTGAAAGTCCTTATAGCAGCGCTGGTCCAATTAACCAGATACCACAGGTGGCGTCACGTACTACCTATCCTTAAAATCCCCTGTAAATATTCCCCATTGCACGACCGCCAGGGCCACGGACCGAGCCACCGCTACCAGTGACAACTCCCATAGATTTCCATGGGCTCGGCTCCGAGTACCCCATAGCCTTGGTATCCACAATTGTGGTGCGTGTCGGAACACCTTTCTTGAAAAGTATAATATTACAGGCTATATTCACTAGTTTCCTAGATATTGCGATGATCCAGGGAGCTAGTCTGATTGTCGTATGTGGAGTCGGGAATAAAAAATTTTCCCCAATGTGAAGCTTACTGTTTGCCATATGGTTTTTTTTTGCCTTCCTCTGGATCAATATGTTAGGGCAGCTTAGGATAGGATATGGGTTGAACTAGATGGACTTAAAGTCTTCCTTCAACCTTGATAACTATGAACATGGTCATAAGTATTCAGACCCTTTGCTCAGTATTGAGTAGAAGCACCCTTTTGAGATAGTACAGCCATGAGTCTTCTTGGGAATGATGAAACAAATTTTCACATCTGGATTTGGGGATCCCCTGCCATTCTTCCTTGCAGATCCTCTCCAGTTCCATCAGGTTGGATGGTGAACGTTGGTGGACTTTTCAGGTCTCTCCAGAGATGCACAATTGGGTTTAGGTCAGGGTTCTGGCTGGGCCAGTCATGAATGGCCAGAGAGTTGTTCTGAAGCCACTCTTTTGTTATTTTAGCTGTGTGCTAGGGTCATTGTCTTGTTGAAAAGTGAAACTTTGGCCAAGTCTGAGGTCCAAAGCATTCTGGAAGAGGTTTTCATCCAGGATGTCTCCTTTCTTGGCCGCATTCTTGTTCCTTCAATTGCAACCAGTCGTCCTGTCCCTGCAGCTTAAAAACACCCCCATGGCATGATGCTACCACCACCATGTTTCACTGTTGGGATTGTATTGGGCAGGTGATGAGCAGTGCCTGGTTTTCTCTAGACATACTGCTTAGAATTATCACCAAAAAGTTATATCTTCGTCTCATCAGACCAGAGAATCTTATTACTCATATCTGGGAGTCCTTCATGTGTTTTTTAGCAAACTCTATGCGGGCTTTCATTGTCTGGCATTGAGGAGAGGCTTCCGTTGGGTCACTCTGCCATAAAGGCCCGACTGGTGGAAGCCAGCAGTGATAGTTGACTTTTGTGGAACTTTCTCCCATCTCCCTACTGCATCTGTGGAGCTCAGCCATAGTGATCTTGGGGTTCTTCTTTACCTCTCTCACCAAGGCTCTTCTCCCACGATTGCTCAGTTTGGCTGGACGGCCAGGTCTAGGAAGAATTCTGGTGGTCCCAAACCTCTTCCATTTAAGGATTATGTAGGCCACTGTGCTCTTAGGAACCTTGAGTACTGCAAAAATTCTTTTGTAACCTTGGCCAGATCTGTGCCTTGCCACAATTCTGTCTCTGAGCTCCTTGGCCAGTTCCTTTGACCTCATGATTCTCATTTGGTCTGACATGCACTGTGAGCTGTGAGGTCTTATATAGACAGGTGTGTGCCTTTACAAATCAAGTCCTATCAGTTTAATTAAATACAGTTGGACTCCAATGAAGGAGTAGAACCATCTGAAGGCGGATCACAAGGAAATGGACAGCATGTGACTTAAATATGAGTGTCTGAGCAAAGGGTCTGAATACTTATGACCATGTGATGTTTCAGTTTTTCTTTCTTAATAAATTTGCAAAAATTTCTACATTTCTGTTTTTTTCAGTCAAGATGGGGTGCAGAGTGTACATTAATGAGTAAAAAAGAACTTTTTAGAATTTACGAAATGGCAGCAATGAAACAAAGAGTGAAAAATTTAAAAGGGTCTGAATACTTTCCATACCTACTGTAAGTGGTTGGAGTGGAGTTGTAGTTGTAATGATCTGTTGTTTGCTGTAGTATGTGTCTGTTTATCTCCTTGTCCCTGTTCTCATTTAGTTTATTCCTCCCTGTCCCTATCCTCCTACCTATTGTTGGTTAGTGCATTTGTATGGTAGTGGTTTCTGTTATCCCTGTTTTGGCTTTGTATCTTATTTACCTTACATTTCTGTCCCAGGCCCCATGGGTGGGGGAAGGGACAGATTAGGGTTTAACAGGAGCATAGTAAGGTCAGAGACCCTGGCCTTTCTACCATCAAGAGTACCCTCGGGACAGAAATAATTAGGGTCCCAGTTTCAGGGACAGTTTGAGACTCCTCTCCCTTACTTAAGACTGTCACAGCATGAGAGCTACACTGCAAAGCTCCATTCAATGTGAAGTTGCCGCTGCCAGGTACAGCAGAACAGTTTATATTCTTTTGAATTAGTAGGAGCTGTTCTGTAGTATTATAAATATATTTGACTGGAAACCCCAGAAACCCCTTTAAGTTTCCTATTGATATTAATTGAAATTTACTCCTAAAGTTTACATAGTGATTTTTTTCTTCCCACATATTCTTTTAGTGTGTAAAAGATGGAAAATGTCAATTTTTGTGGCATTTTTCCCTGGAAAAACAGTTCAAAATTAAAATTTGTTTACTGAATAAAAAGCTGGAAAAAAATCATGGTAAACAAGTAAATCCACACACCCCTCAAAATATGGTCTTGGTTCATTGACCATTTTTTTGCTGGAACTCTTGCCTAAAACTGTTTGAAATTCTGAAAAATTATATAATTGTTGCCGTTTTTAGTCATTTTTTATGTGGATTTTTCAGTCTGAAGAATCCATGTTAAAAAAAAGTCTGTGTGAAGGTACCCTTATAGTGTTAACTTGGGGGCACCTGGCGGTGTTAAACCCCAGATTGGATTAGATGGAGCTTTATATAAACAGGGACAAGGCATTGCATCCCTTACAAAAATATCTCATATTTACGAGTCCTGATTAAAACTACTGTATTTTAATTTTGCAGAAACCCCGTTTTAGTTATTGTTTTTTTTTTTTTTTTTTTTTAAATAAGTAAATTGAAGTATGTGATAGCAAAGTGTCTGGCAATAAAGCATGGCTGTGCTAATTAATTGCCACCCCTTCTCTCTTTGTAACTTTGACAGCTTTAAAACAGGACTAACATCATTGGGATCCCAGCCTGGAGCTAATCAGTTATTCCCCTCCTCTGGAATGTCCTAGATTGCAGAGACATTTCCCTCCGAGTGCGTGAGTATCCGGGTCAATAAATTGATTGTTCCTGTATTGACCTGTTTTGTAAGCTTTTATCTGTTATACTGTAGCCCAGCCATCACCTCTACAGCAGCCAGCACGCTCCACAAGGTTAGAGGCCAGTTGTTTATTTTGGTAGCTGAGGAGAATAAGCAAAAACGGTAATACACCAGAGAGGCTGGAACCTATTGGATTGCAGTAACCTGAACTAACCACACAACTAGAGGTAGCCGTGGAGCGTTCCTACGTTGATCCTAGACGCCTCGTCACAGCCTGAGAGATAACTACACCTAAAGGCAGAAAGATGAAAGCTATCTGCCCCGGAGCAGATCCCCAAAGAAAATAGGAAGCCCCCAAACATGTAATGGCGGTTAGACAAGAAGAAGCACGGACACAGACAGAAAATAGAATGAGCAAACGCTGGGGCCCAATCTGTCTAGACAGAAAAGTACAGGAAAGGATACTTACTGCAATCCAAAAAAACCCCTAAAAAATACCAACTCTTCTGATTGCAAAAACACCTGAGATCACACGATCTCTACCACCTAAATCAGTTCTCTGGTGTAACAAAACTAAGCCGCAGCCACTGAAAAAACAGGAAAAAGCAAATGAACAAACAACAGTGGCTCCAGATAAACTGAGAGGAGCACAAGCCCCCGGAGGGGACCTGGCTGACCTCCACAGAAGTGCATGGAGCAATGCAAAAAGCAAGCACAAAAATAAAAGCAGAAAATATCCTGTCTGATAGCAGAAGATGTAGGCAAGACTCAGCAAACTTCCAAATGAACCAGGAACCACAATTGAGACAAGAACAATTGATCACCGGCAACCATCATGGGAGGGAACCTCCCTTATATCAGACCAGTCCGTGATCCCAGATTGCCATTCCTCGCTGAAAGGTTCAGTACTGTCTGTAGCCACCAGAGGGAGCCTCTGCTCAGAAACCATCTCTAGCACATTCATAACACCAGTATGACCATTACTGGTATTTCGCACCAGGGAAGATCTTTATGTTATGTTTCTTTATTGCTTGTTTGTTATCTATATCTAGTTTCTTATTTCTATTGTTTGATATTATTTTCATAGCATGTAATATACAGTCGGATATAACCTGCTGACAAAGGGCAGATTTATATGGATGGTAAAACAAGAGATGCATCTTAATTTTTCTTGAATTTGGTTAAATACTCCAAGATCTAGATCACGATCATGGTTAAAGGGAATCAGTCAGTAGGATCAACCCTTCAAAGCCGTCTATAATGGCATGTAGGTCATGAAAAGTTGAATAAAATGGTACCTTGATACAGTGCAATCTGATGTCTTATTCCACAGAAATCCACATTTTCTCTTAATATGTAAATGAGCAGTTAAGATCTTTGGGCCGGACATAGATCTCCCCGAGAATCTGCCCCCATAGCTTATTGTAAGTTAAAGGGGGTGTTACCAATGTGAGACATGTAGATTAGGAGATCAGATTGTCAGTTATTATATGTCTCACTCCATTAATGGCTGTTTTCATTTAATATAAACTCTAGAGGAAAATTCTCAGGAAGATCTTAAAAGCTCATTTACATATTAAGGCGAACATGCATTTCTGCAAATTTCTACTTGTTTCTTTAATCTGAATTTATTTTCTGGCTCAGACCTGCTGCTAACCATTCATCTGCTGTAAGCAAAACAAACTGTTATCTGTTCACATTACAAACTCTACTGCAATCAATAGACTATATCTACGTCTGCACCGACTAGTTTACCTGTTCATCACTGCTGCCAGAGGTTTTCCATTTGTTTGCTAATTAACCTTTCAGTGTAAGCATCATGAACTCTTCTCTGGACTTGTTCACACTACAAACGCTGCTGCAAGTCCTAGACCGACTATACATTTTTAGTTCCCGAAACAAAATCCATTTTTACCAGCTGATCTTCCCTTGCTCACTCTTATTCTGACATGTGCTGCCAACAGAAAATGTAAGAGAAAACACATCTATAAAACACGAAAGCAACAAAAAGTTGGTAACAAAATGGTCATATTTTCATAGAACATTCCCTAATATCCCATATGCTCTCTTTACATTCATATCTTTTACTGGAAAATCAGGGGAGGTATGTTTTGGCTCTACAGCTGTGGTCTCCATTCCACTGTGGTAGCTGTCTTACATGCAGGAGATACAGAACGCCAAACTGAGCAGGAGCTAAATGGAGGGCACCAGGTACAATGACTATACATGAGAAATGTATATTCACTTTTCAGTCCCCGGGTGAAGGGTCACTTTAACTTTTCAAAATTCAGGCTGTCTGTAGCCACAGCTAGGGGGCGATCACTGCATATTATTTTACTATCTCTATGTCTATGCAATTTATTTAAAGACATAGTTCATTAAGTAAGTTGTCCAACTTTTGGGACCTTTTTAGTAAAAAAAATTATTACAGCGGTGGCATTGAATTTTTAAGATGTGTTTCCGCCCACCAAGTAAGTTTTTATCCCACTGAATGGTAGTATTTTTCATATTCTTAAAGGAAGTCTGTCACCCCCAAAATGCATTTTAGCATAGTGGACTTAGTCCCTATAAAAATCATGCTAGCTCTCTGCATTTTAGTTTTTCAGAAAATAGATTTTAATTTGAATGCAAATGATGGAGGTTTGTGTTGCACAGCTTCTGAATCCACACCTTTGCAGAGGAAACTTCACAGAGCAAGTTGCATGGGATAACAAGCGTTTACTTCTCTGAACATGAGTAAAGGAATAATGCACAGTCATTACAGCATTGCATCAGCAAACAGGAACAAAACGAAAGTGAAACTAAACACAGAAGAGACTAAAGGTACTGCCACACTAAACAATCCCGCTAGCGATCACGATAACGACGCATACTAATGCGATCGCTAGCGGGATTGTTTCTATATCGCTAAGTGCGGCCACATTTAGCGATATAGTTAACGACGCTATTGCCGTTAGCGATCTTCTTAACGACTTTAGCGGTACAAAAGTACCGCTAAATCGCTAAGAAAAGGTGCCACACTAGCGATATATACTTACCCAGCGGGAGCGCCGACGAGAAAATAGGGTCCGGAACGATTCCAGCGACGAGCGAGATCACAGCAGGAAGCTCGTCGCTGGCAGATGCCGCACTGAACAACATCGCTAACGGGATCGCTAAATAGTGACGTTTTTTAGCGATCCCGTTAGCGATATTGTTCAGTGTGGCATACCCTTAATTCTTATACTATACATTTAAAGAAGGAAATGTTACACAACATCGCCATCTACTGTCAGGTCAGCATAAAGTCCTCCTTTTACTTATAATATAGAAGTCCTGATCTGTTGCATATGACAACAGTTTGAGCGTAACAGTGTTGTGGCCAAGATCTTGGTGCACCATTACGCCCCCTCATTTTGCATGTTCATGACTTCTCCCGCTACTGCATAAATTCAGTGTGTGACCATGTGCACTGACACTGCTTGAACCAGACAAAGCATGGACTAAGTGTCATTTCGGCATGCACACTGTCATTGCGGGTGTGCGCACAGTGGGCATGCGGTTCCTTCTCCCAAGTTCCTCTCTGCCGATGCCACGTTCTCCGCTGATACAACTGGAAGTGTGATTAGCAGCAACCAAGTAGAATAAGCCCACTCACTTTGGGCGCACCCACAATGACACTATGTGTGCACATGTATGGGCTCAGGTAGATCTGTCAATCAGAAACAGCGAAGTCATGCAAAGTGAAGGGGTGTAACGGTGCACTGAGCTCTTGATCAGGGGCTGTGTACCCTGTATCACTGTATAGCTCATTTAAAATGTATTTTGGGAATCTAATGCAGAGTCACTTTTCCTAATGGTCTCCACTTTGCTTCTGTTCGTAGGGCAGAGAATAGACTGCCGTATAACTCGTGGGA
>JARQOD010000006.1:427786617-427825783 GCA_033576555.1 Oophaga sylvatica | reverse complement strand
ACTAATGAGATCGCTAGCGGGATCGTTTACAATATCGCTAGTGTCGGCCACATTTAGCGATGTCGTTAAGGACGCTATCGCGGTTAGCGATCTCCTTAACGACTTTAGCGGTACAAAAGTACCGCTAAATCGCTAAAAAAGGTGCCACACTCAGCGATATATACTTACCCAGCGGGACGCCGACGATCAGAATAGGGTCCGGAACGATCAGGACGACGGACGAGATCACAGCAGGATCTCAGCAGGGGCCACATCGTCGCTAGATGCCGCACACAACAACATCGCTAACGGGATCGCTAAATAGTGACGTTTTTTAGCGATCCCGTTAGCGATGTTGTTTAGTGTGGCATACCCTTTAGGTTGGGTAGCCTCTGTAGGGGATCACACTCTCAGATAGGCACTAGAGTTCACACCAGCATCCTACTCTTGTGTCCAAACAGTGTGAGATTTATTAAACTATATAAATTTTCACAGTTCTCAAATGAAAAACAGACTTTTTCTGGCACAAACAAAAAAATAAAAATAACAGTCCTCTCAAAGGGAAGGCAAAACAACAAGAAGTTCTCTCCTAGACAGCAACACAGGTTCTGTTTCAGGTTCAGTGTCATCACCATTAAGGCCGGGGTCAGACGTGCGAGAAACTCGGACAAGTCTGGCATGTCAACCACTACCGCCGGCACTCGGATCGGAGTGTTTAGCTGCATGTTTTTCTATGCAGCTGAGAGCTACGATCTGAGTGCCGGCGGCAGTGCCGGGTATTGAGGTGCGAGACTCGTCCGAGTTTCTCGCACGTCTGACCCGGCCTAATGGTTACTCTCCAGCTACGCTACAACATGTCACACCCATCTGAGCCAACCCAGCTGCCTTTCATAGGACCTGAAAGCCCTGGACTGGAATGTACGTGAGCAACTCTTCCCACCCAAGCTCTTTTGGTCGCTCCTAAATTCCAGACCCAAAACCTGGTCAACTAAAAATCCTCTCAGTAACTTATTGTTACTAGAGCACTGTCTTCCGGAACTTACATTACCGAGGCCAGCCACCTCGTTAACTCATACCGGCCATATAGGACTTTACCTCCTGCTTTCCTACATCACCCTAAAGATTCCGGGGGAAAACCTGTAATGCTTTGTTCAAAGTGGCGAAATTGCTGCCAAAAAAATCTGAGTTGAAAAAAACTTGATTGCAATTAAGGCCCCGCTGTTGATTCTGAAATCTGCATCTAGTGCAAAAGGGTAGAAAAGAGTGACCATTGTCATCAAATTAGCAGATAAGCCTGCCATTAAACAGAAAAAAAACTCCAAAAAGTGTCAGGCTGTGTGCACACGTTCAGGATTTTTTGCGTTTTTTTTACATTTTTGCGGCGGTTTTCAGCTGCAAAAATGCTTAAAAAACGCATGCATTAAACATCCTATTATTAGAATGGATTCTGCAATTTTTGTGCACATGGTGCGTTTTTTTCCGCAAAAAAAAAGCATTGCGGTAAAAAACGCTGCATGTTCATTAATTTCACGGTAAATCTGCGGATTTCCCGCTGTATTATTGAGCTAGGATGTTCAG
This sequence comes from Oophaga sylvatica, assembly GCA_033576555.1. Lineage (NCBI taxonomy): Eukaryota > Metazoa > Chordata > Amphibia > Anura > Dendrobatidae > Oophaga > Oophaga sylvatica. The sequence continues at coordinate 427,824,226 of JARQOD010000006.1, read as the reverse complement.
GAAAAAAATGCGCAAAAAACGTGATAAAAACGCGTCCGGATTTCCTGGGAAAAAGTCCAGTTTTTCTCTGGAAATTTCTGCTAAGAATACTGAACGTGGGCACATAGCCTCAATGTTCCCACATCTTACACACCTCAGCCAAGAATTATACACACCAGCAACAAAATTGTTTAATTAGGAAAAAAAATGGATTGGTGATTCACATTTTGGATCTTTTGCTGCTAAGGAATGTTTTTGAGAGTTTAAAGTTTTCAACTTCAGTATTTTAAATTGTACATCCCGTAGTCTCATTGCTCTGATGTGCTTCCACAGCCTTCCACAGCTCATTTAGGAGAGTCCTTGTGGCTTACCAGGCACTACTTAGACAAAATCATTGCAACTAAAGGTAACCAAATAAATTTACAGGACCCTGGTGCAGCAGTGAGGTCAGTATTTAACATTCGACCCCAAAGGTGTAGGTCGTGGCTGCAGGCTTGTGAATTGTCACAGCACATGCACTGCATACTTTTAGGATTCTGCCTTGCACAAGTATGTGATTTGTATAGTTCTGGCCACATTCTGACTAGACGTGTCCGGCCTCGCTCATTTCATTTTCATGGAGTGAAGCCATGCATGTCTAGTCAGGACGTGACCACATGTATGCAGATCGCTGGCATTAGAGCTTCCTGACAGCGTGCAGTGCGCACTGTGAGAATCCACAAGTCTGCAGTCACATAGAATGACTGCAGACTAGTGTTGAGCGATAGTGCTCGATATCTAAAAATATCGTATCGAAATTGTATCGCCGATATCACTAAATATCATCGATATCCGATTTCTATACCAGAAGTCCAATGTAAGTCTATGGGAACAAAATATCGCAACTAAAAAAAACCTTTATTTCCTTGTAAACACAAAATATACACACATAGAATACATATATATATATATATATACATGTCATTGTGACATATATATATACATATATGTATAGTTTATACACTTCTACATAGTAAAATAGACTCTGATTCAATTGCCGGGTAAAGCCGTGACATACCCCATAGAAGTCGACGGGCTCGGTGCCGAGTACCCCAAAAACCTCTGGCTCTGTGTGTGTAGCCCTGGTGGTAGGCACACGCAGTACCCTGGGGAGTGTATGGCGAGACGGCGGCTTAATGCTCAATATGCATTCATTCTACACACACTGGACACACCCTTGGGGTAGTGAAGTATACTCTAGGGAGTGGTCAAAGTAGTGGGTGTAGGGTGATTTTGAAAGGAGTCTAGTTCCTGTCTCCGGACAGAGAAGACGCATGAAGTGGAGCTTAGACCTCTGTGGAAAGAGGAGAGAGGAGTCTAGCCTGCTTCATAACCAGTTCAAATAGTGGAGTCCGGTATAGGTTTTAAAATATACCTTAGTCTGGTCAGAGCTGGATTATCTCTCAGCACACATTGAAGAAAGTAAGGAGTATCAGCACAGAAAGACTTCAGCGTTCCTGTCTAAGGACAGTATCAGGTACAGAGACGTGCTCCTGCCTGTGACAACTGAGCATCTGTGGCTGGCTCTATTGGAAGGAGAAAGATTGGAAGTGACTGCTCGACCCCTGGCTAGTGAGAATGTTTATGTTACCAGCGTGGACAAGGCGAAAGGCAAGTGGATTGTAGAATTGGTGCTAAAGGATTGCTTAAGTCTAGCACCCTGTTTACCGGTCACTGGGGACCGAAGAGTCGCTGTTGTTTCAGGCACAGAGGCAGAAAAACCAGGAATCTACCGGACCCTAGGTCGCGGCAGACAAGCCCCATATAGTCGGTACGTAGCTGGGGTCAGGGGGAGTGAAGACTTTGGCGTTCTGCAGGACAAACATAAGTATTCAGCTCCTTCACAGGAAGGCCCCTAACACTAAGCTGACTGGGCAGTTACAGCTAAGATTAGCTGGAATCATAGAGGGAACTACGCTTCAGGCTGGTTGTACTCGTTCATTGGAGATAAAGGAGGCCCCTAACTTGTCCAGCTGCCGTCTCAAAATACACTCCCTTTGGATCAGCCTCCCCGGGACCTGCCTTGACATTCAGCAAGTAAAGGTATGGAAAGACATTGACTGTGTGAGACTGTGTTATTTACCGGCACCCGACTTCACCATCTTAACAGACTTTGAGGGAAGAGTCCCACCTGTAGGGGACCTGACATCTAGCTGCCTCACCATCCCCTCAGAGATCTACAGCAGCGCTGGTACCCATTACCAGAATACTACAGGTGGCGTCACGAACTGTATATAGTTATCCCTGTAAATATATCCCCCAACAACATACGCCAGACCGCCAGGGCCACAGACCGAGCCACAGCTACCTGTGACACAAATCCCATAGACTTCTACGGGCTCGGCTCTGAGTACCCCATTGCCCTGGTAATCCACAATTGTGGTGGCGGGTCGACACAACTAAACTTGGCGTCACGAACAGGATACCAAACTCGCGAAATTGCGAGCCCTGCGTGCCTAAGGACTTGTTTTTGTAAAAAGGACTGTTTGCACTTTTGGCGCCAAAATCGCCATTTTTGTCGCCATATTCGCGCCCTTAGGCGCTGGAGAAGAAGGTGGGCGTACCTTCGTGGGCGTCTACCCCCTGTGGCGCGAAGAAAATGCCTGTCCTCTCAAAGTGCTATTATAACATGCGGTCCTGCCCTACAGCAAAGGAGGTCCGCCTCCTCTTCACCTTCCCTGCGAGGAGGAGGAGACGCAAATCCCACCTCCACGGAAGAGACCGGATGTCTACACAGAAAGAAAGAATCTTCTGGAGCGTGATGGAGGCAGGACGAGTGGAGCCGAGCGGAGCAGCGGAGGAAAGCAGGCCCGTGCCCCAGCCAAGCTGCCACCAACTCCGGAGTTATCCGTGATCCTGCACCTGCAACAGGCGTTGTTAGAGGTGCGGGAGGAGAACTCACGACTAAAGAAGTTGTTCCAACCTGGCCTGGAGGAGATAGAGAGACGCCGCTGTAACCTGCAGAAATGGCGGATGACGAACACGGCGTCTCCTCCCCTCAACGAACCCCCACGATTCAAAGTACCGAAAAGTCTGCTGCCCAAGGCGGAGGAGCAACCGGAGGCTGCCCCCGAAAGTACCGTTCCCGATCCCACTGGTGAAGCGGTGGATGCGAGGAGGTTGAGGAGGTACAGCCAATCCCGGAACGCCCGCCCGGCCAGGAGGCCGCAGCAGATTATCAATCCCCGGCAGGGACACCGGAGGGGTCCTGTCCGTCACTACCAGATGTGGACTGGGACGAAATGGCGCGCCTGGATGACGTCGCCTACACCGCCCAGTGGGAGCAAGAATGGCGGAGTCGTGAGGAGACGAAGAGGCGCCAGCAGGAGGAAGCGCGGGAAATCAAGAAGAACCGCCAGCGACAGTTTGCCGAGCTGATTGCTGATAAGGAGACTGTCCGTCGCGACAAAGGTACCTTACGGGAACCGCGGCGGCAGGGGTGTGTGACTGAGTTCCAGCTCCGGAAGGGCTGGGGCTTTATTCGTGAACCGGGCCTCTACCCGGCGGTCTTCGTCAGCAGGCGTGACGTGGAATCTCACCTGCCACAAGGCCATCCCGGGAGGGACTTAGTGAACGGCGACATAGTCACCTATACGCGGCATTGGGGAATGAAGGGGTGGTATGCCCTGAACGTCGCCATCGTCCGCGACCCCGTCCCAGACGCAGGTATCGTCACCATTACCGCAGCGTCCCCGTATCCAGCTTCAGCAGCATCCGGCTGTGCCCCAGCATCGCCCCCGTCAAAGTCATCGCAACATGCGACCCAAAGTCTATCGCAAGTGAAAGCCATTTCCATATCGCCAGATGCGACCCAGTCTAGATCGCAAACCCTGACGCGGTCTATATCATTAACAGTAATGGAGACGCAATCGGTGTCGTGTGAAGAAAGTGTACCGGTTGCGCCCCTAGAGGTTCAAACCAGAGATGTCGCAACCCAAACCCTGATCGCAGCACATGATTTGCTGGTCTTAGGATCTAGGGCCCATTGCGTTGTTCCAGCCCCCGGGGTGGAAAGCGTACTATTTGTTGAATAAATATATAGAAAGAATTGGTAAGGTCCATAAAGGATCTACCATCAGTCAAAGTTTGAAAAATGTTTATAAAGTTTTTGCACAAGTTTATATATAATGTGTATATATATAGTCCTAATTATAGAATGCCCGGCTGGGTAAATGGTGAAAAGAACCATAAAAAGTTATTGCACTTTATCATAATGTGATTTGATATATGCCTTTGGTTTACAATGGACTCGTAGGTTGAGGACTGAGACAGCCTAAAAACTTTCTTGTACATAGTTGCGCTCCGGCGCCCTATCTTGGTTTTACATAAGCCATACATATCTACCTCTGAAAAACAAAACCCGTGTGGTGTGGCACTGAGTGAGGTCTGCACTTGGATGTCCTGCAGCCCACCCAGGACCCACGTTGAAGGTTTGGTGCGGGTCCTTCACAAGTATCTTGTAAATTTATTTATTGAAAATGACATTTGATACTATTTGTATTAAAGTTTGTAACGTTCGAAGTATTCTTACCTCCCGGATGGGAAGATGTTATTGTTCCAAATGTTATTGCATAAACAAAATTTTTCTGTCTTTTGTATTTCACAGCCCGGGAGTGCTGTCATTTACCATGGGGGAATGTGTAGCCCTGGTGGTAGGCACACGCAGTACCCTGGGGAGTGTATGGCGAGACGGCGGCTTAATGCTCAATATGCATTCATTCTACACACACTGGACACACCCTTGGGGTAGTGAAGTATACTCTAGGGAGTGGTCAAAGTAGTGGGTGTAGGGTGATTTTGAAAGGAGTCTAGTTCCTGTCTCCGGACAGAGAAGACGCATGAAGTGGAGCTTAGACCTCTGTGGAAAGAGGAGAGAGGAGTCTAGCCTGCTTCATAACCAGTTCAAATAGTGGAGTCCGGTATAGGTTTTAAAATATACCTTAGTCTGGTCAGAGCTGGATTATCTCTCAGCACACATTGAAGAAAGTAAGGAGTATCAGCACAGAAAGACTTCAGCGTTCCTGTCTAAGGACAGTATCAGGTACAGAGACGTGCTCCTGCCTGTGACAACTGAGCATCTGTGGCTGGCTCTATTGGAAGGAGAAAGATTGGAAGTGACTGCTCGACCCCTGGCTAGTGAGAATGTTTATGTTACCAGCGTGGACAAGGCGAAAGGCAAGTGGATTGTAGAATTGGTGCTAAAGGATTGCTTAAGTCTAGCACCCTGTTTACCGGTCACTGGGGACCGAAGAGTCGCTGTTGTTTCAGGCACAGAGGCAGAAAAACCAGGAATCTACCGGACCCTAGGTCGCGGCAGACAAGCCCCATATAGTCGGTACGTAGCTGGGTCAGGGGGAGTGAAGACTTTGGCGTTCTGCAGGACAAACATAAGTATTCAGCTCCTTCACAGGAAGGCCCCTAACACTAAGCTGACTGGGCAGTTACAGCTAAGATTAGCTGGAATCATAGAGGGAACTACGCTTCAGGCTGGTTGTACTCGTTCATTGGAGATAAAGGAGGCCCCTAACTTGTCCAGCTGCCGTCTCAAAATACACTCCCTTTGGATCAGCCTCCCCGGGACCTGCCTTGACATTCAGCAAGTAAAGGTATGGAAAGACATTGACTGTGTGAGACTGTGTTATTTACCGGCACCCGACTTCACCATCTTAACAGACTTTGAGGGAAGAGTCCCACCTGTAGGGGACCTGACATCTAGCTGCCTCACCATCCCCTCAGAGATCTACAGCAGCGCTGGTACCCATTACCAGAATACTACAGGTGGCGTCACGAACTGTATATAGTTATCCCCTGTAAATATATCCCCCAACAACATACGCCAGACCGCCAGGGCCACAGACCGAGCCACAGCTACCTGTGACACAAATCCCATAGACTTCTACGGGCTCGGCTCTGAGTACCCCATTGCCCTGGTAATCCACAATTGTGGTGGCGGGTCGACACATGTGCGACTCAACTTGGGCGTCACGAACAGGATTCTGTAGCTCGCTATAAGCGAGTCCTGTGTGCCTGAATTGAACTGGTTTTGTGCTTGAGAATTGCTAAAATCATCAGAGAATGTATTTGCCATTTTTCCGCCATATCTGCGTCACGACGAGGCACTGGTGAAGAAGAAGGGCGAGCTCTTCATGGGTGTACACACTCACTCAGTGACGCGAAAACGATGGCTCTAAATGGTACTGCAATGTAACATCGTGCCCCACAGCTCTTGAGTTCCGCCTCCTCATCCTCCTCAGTGTGCGGAAACTAACACGAAGGTCCCGCCTCACTACAAAAGAGGGGCCCTCTCCAGATATGACACATGTGACTTGGCAGAGATGGCTAATGGACACGAGCAGAAGTGTGAAGGGATGGAGCAGTCAGAGCTCTCCCCCCACGGAAGCGACCCGATCGCCACGGAACCACCGTTGGGCACCCGGCCTGGAAACCCTCCTACGCTGCAAGAAGCGGAGGATACCCTAAGAGGCCTGGCCCGGCACCGGGAGGAGGTCGCCAGGATGGAAGCCAGCTGGCGTGCCCTAAAACTAAACTTGGAGCGGCGCCAATCCCTCTTACCTGAAGTGTTTGTACCGGAAGGTGAGGCACCCGTTCTAGTAGAGGAGTCCGTGCGGGCATCCCAGCCCTTGCAATGTGATCCAGTTGACGTTGTCGCAGTGGAGGCACCCGTTCTAGTAGAGGAGTCCGTGCGGGCATCCCAGCCCTTGCAATGTGATCCGGTTGACGTTGTCGCAGTGGAGGCACCCGTTCGTGCAAAAAACGCTGCACCGGCAGCACCCCAGATCCCGCTGTCTGCCCCCGTCGCTGAGACAGAAGAAGCGACACCCGTCCTCATGGAGGAGGCCGCGCAGGCACCAGAGCACTACCTGCCTGTACCGGAGCCCCGACTGTCATCTGTTCCAGAGCTGGCTGCTTCCTCCGCAGGTGAGCGCCGCCAGGACTGGGGGGCGCCAGGAGAGCTGCCGCAAACCGGACATTGTAAGCTGCAGTTTGATGGTGGAGACATGGAGCTGCTGGTGGAGGAGAATTTCAACCGGCGTCAGGAGGAAGAGTGGAGACGTTGGGAGAAGGAAGCAGAGCGACAAAGGGAGCAGCGAGAATCCCAAAAACTTCACCAACGTCAGCTGGAGAAGGACCGGGCAGATAAGGACCGGATGAGAAAAGATAAAGGAACCCTGAGGGAGCCGCGGCGTAAGGGTGCAGTACGGAACTTTAAATTGAAAGGTGGTTGGGGCTTCATCCAGGAGCCTGGACTTTATTTAGAAGTTTTTGTGAACCGGCGGGACGTGGAGGCTCACCTCCCAGAAGGACACCCGGGGAGGGACCTGTTGCCAGGAGACTTGGTGACTTACACCCGACACTGGGGTTGCAATGGATGGTACGCCCTAAATGTTACCAGGTGCGACCCCTACTCCCCAGAGTGTCAGGAACCTGTGAGACCCTCGGAGCCTTCAGCCTCCCACATCCAGGCCTCTGCAAAAGTGCCCACCCCACGCCGTAAATCTCCCCAGCCTCCCTCAGTGGTCTCCTCAGCAGCCCCAGCTATGGACATGATAAGTATAGTTGGCCCGTACCCGCGCGCTGTTAGGCCCCCTGGCGTTCGTACAGTCCGTGACATAGGGCTCCAGACCCGGAGGGAGATGAAAGAGGTGGCCACACAGACCCAGATAGCGGGTCACGACTTGACTGTACAGGCCACACGACGTCATCAGGTCCTGGTGGTCCTTGGTGCCTCGGATGTTTGGCAAGCATCAGAAGAGTACCAGGTGGTACCTGAAACACCCCTGCCAAAGAATTATAAATAACCCGGACAGGGTCACTGTATGTAAATAGTTAAATTGTTTATGTACCCGGACGGGTGAATGTTCATAAAAAAGTTTTTTAATTTAATAAAAAAAAAAAAAACACAGTTTTCATTACTTTTATTACAGTGTCATCCTGCGACGCCATCGATCTCCTGTAAAAAAATGAAAAAAAAAAAAAAAAAGTATACCACCTGACCGACGCAGTCCATAGTAACGAGTGTCCCACGACGATCCAGCTCTGCTACATCAGAATGACAGGCAGAGCCTGTCATCCCGGCGCAGCACAGCTGATTACCTGCTTCCCCGGCGGTGACGTCATCGGACTGACTGCTTTACGGCCGGGATTACCCAGCAGTCACTGCAGTTATCGCGAGAAACTGCATGTGACCGCCGGGGAAAGATGATGGCGGCCATGAAGCAGTCCAGGCCGTGACCGCCGGAGATCTTCTGCCAGGTAAGTGCCGCTGACTCCTGACAGACCCGACTGACGGACACTGACAGTGACAGACCCGACCGACGGACACAGACAGTGACAGTGACAAATCCGATTCCGGTATTCGATAAGACGAAAATATCGAAACGAATTATCGAAAGGCCGATAGAGCTAATATCGGCCGATAGCCGATATTTACATTATCGTATCGCTCAACACTACTGCAGACTCATCACAAACTTGGACAACCCCCTTAATGCTCCTAACCTAAATAAAAATATGAGAATTTGTCAGTATCACAAATAACATTTACATCCAGTTACCTGATAAATGACGTTGTCTCTGGAGTCATTCTCTTTCCTTTCTCCATCTTGTCCTGACCTCATGATGAGTTATCTCATCCACAGCTCATCTCTGCAGACTTTTATCTTCTATGGTCTTCTGCATCACATTCAGACACGATGCCCTTAAAGACAGAAGAGTCATTATAATGCTCCCAAATAAAAATATATTGCCCTAAGCTGATCCCCTGAATAATGGCCTCGTCTCATTATATTCCCTGCACAAAATATGACCCCCATACTGTCCCTCTTATGGTACATGCCCTCCGCACTGCCCCCTGCTTTCCATACTGGTCCCCCTCTTCACACTGGGTCCCCCTATAGGGCCCAGTCTCTATACTATGCCCCCTCACCACACTCCACCTCCTTGGTATACTGTCCCCCCTCATGGCTGTGCCCTTACACTGTTCCCCATGCTGATCCCCCACACTACTCGGTCTCTATTCTGTGCCCACTCACATTTTTCTTCCCCAATACTGTCTCCTCACACTATTCCCCTTAAGGCCGATGTCACACTTGCGTGTGTGATGCAAGAAACTCGCCTCAACACCCGGCACTGCTGCCGGCACTCGGACCGGAGTGTGCGGCTGCATAGAAATACATGCAGACGCACGCGCTGGTCCGAGTGCCGGGGGCAGTGCCGGGTGTTGATGCGAGAGACTCGCGTGAGTTTCTCGAATCACACATGCAAGTGTGACACCGGCCTTAATATTTTCCTCACACGTTTCCCCCTCCCTCATACATTTACCCTTTCACTTTCCATACTGCCTTCTCACACATCCCTCCAACTCCCCATACTGTGTCTGCACCAATGCCATCACCATCGCTCCCCTGTGTCCGCATACATTTTCCTCTCGTTCCTTATATTGTGTGCGCACCCATACCGCAACTCACCATACGGTGTCTGCACCCATCCCCCCCATACATGCCCCCCATCTCACCCCTTCCTCCTCATATTGTTTTTCAAAATTTTCTCGCAACATATTGTGTCTGCACCTGTCCCTTCGATTGCTCCCCAAACTTGTGTCCTCAATCATCCCCATTACACTAAATCTCCCCCAGCCCCATTACAATATATACCCCCACACATAGTAAATACCCCCACATACATAGTGAATACCCCCACACACAGTAAATACCTCCCCACGTAGAGTAGATACACTCCCACGCACAGTAAATACCCCACACACACAAAGCAAATACCCACTCACAGTAAATAACTCCTCTACACACAGTAAACACCCCCACACACAGTAAATATCTCCACACACAATAAATACCCCCCACACACAGTAAATACATCTCCACATGCAGTAAATACCACCCCAAGTAGTAAATACCCCCACACACAGTAAATACCCCCACACACAGTAAGCACCCTCACACACAGTAAATACCCCCAACACAGTAAACACCCCCACACAGTAAATACCCCCCAGGCAGTAAATACCTCCCCAGACAGTAAATACCCCACCCAATAAATACCCCTCCAGCCAGTAAATACCCTCTAGTCCCGTTACACTAAATCTCCCCCATCTTTGGTGTCTTCAGCTCCACTAATGTGGAGCACTTACCACCAATGCTCTCCGCACCGGCAAGTGACATGATCTGAACACGCTCTGGCTCTGACCTGGTGGTCAGAGTTTCAATTGTAATCGGGCCTGAAAGACACAAGTACAATTGGTCACTGAGAGCCAGCGCACTGCAGCTTCTCGGAGTCGGCTGTCAGCTGGACAGCTGGCACAGAGAACTGCCGACTCCCAGTCCTTGGGGCAGCAGAATGCAGCCGTCAGGGGAGACACTTTGGACCGCTGCATTAGGCGGCCTGACTGCGCCCCCCTGCTTGCTGCGCCCGAGGCACATGCCCCGGTTAACCATCCTAGATACACCTCTGTCCAGCCCCATTGACCCCAGGGTGTATAATATCTGGCCTTTTACCCTCCAGTATATACCCTCCGGCCCCATTAGCCCCCAGTGTACAACATCTGGCCTCATTGCCCCCGGTGTATAACATCCGACCCCCCGCTATGCTGTCTGCCTATACTAATATGTGACAGAACGGCCAGTGGTGCAGAGCTCACTAATACCAGACAGTCCTGTAATAGGAGCCACCGGAGTAACAAGTCGATTCATGACATTTCTTCCCTGTCAAATCTTCCACCATCACCAGTGAATGATATTATTGAGAAGTGAAAGGAACCGCAGCAACTCAGCTACGAAGTGGAGACCCCGTAATGTTACAGGACGGGGGGCCGAGTGCTGAGGAGCCGAGGCAGAAAAGTCACCACTGGTTATGTCCCATGAATGAGACATTTTACAGACTGTCCTGTGTATTTTACATGCTGTATTGCAGTCTCTCATATTGTTTACTGGTTGCTATGTGTCCCTGTGTTTGCATAGCTGAAATCCTCCCTTTACATCAAGTTTGTCCCTTCTGTCTCTCTGTCTCCCTCTTCTGGTATGATGTCATTTCCTTCTTCTTTCTCCTGTGTTTCATTCTCCATCAGTCTCCTCCACTTTTCTAGTTTTCATCCGTACAAAATGAAGTGTTCTATCCCTCAATCTCAAATCCAGAGGGTAACCCGCATCGTATCAGATCCACTATTACAACAAACTAGGATCACAGAAATGCAGTCCAAATTCCAAGAAAGGGGCTATCCATCACACTCTGTTCAAGCTCATTCCCCCAAAGGAGACAACACACTGACGGGATAAAAGGATACCTTTTGTACATGACTATCACCCGGCAGCGTATAAAATTCACACAGCCATACGGAGGTATTGGCACATCCTACAAACTGCCCACCCTGAGGTTGAGGCTTTTAGACAACCGTTCATGCCATGTTTTAGGAGGGCACGTAACCTAAGGGATAATCTAGTTAGGCAGACATTGGCTCAAAAAAACTTATTTCCACCCAGAGATTCCTTCAAACCCCAAAACTGGTACCTTCCCGTGCCTCTCTTGTCACCAATGTAACAACGTCCTGAAAGGTAATGTTGTACATCATCCCCACACTGGCAAGAGATATACCATTAATCAATACTTTACATGTAACTCTAACTATGTAGTTTACTTAATTAAATGCCCATGTGGTCTCCTTTACATCGGCGAGACCACTCAGAGTGTGAAGGATAGAATATCCAAACACAAGTCTACCATACATGTAAAAGATACACTCCTTCCTATCCCTCATCATTTGTATCGGCAGGACACAATATATCACAACTTCGATACCAAGTGCTAGAACACATACCCCAACCACGACGAGGAGGAGACCGTGTAACCCAATTGAAACGGAGGAAGCATATTGGATCCATGAATTGAATACCCTATATCCTAAAGGTTAAATAAGGATTATGACTTACATGCTTTTTTTAAATCCATTTTCTTTAATAACATGGTATCATTTATTTAAAGAGATGTTATTCCCTTTATGCCCTATTACTGTATTCTATGCACTGATACTTATGCTTTTTCTTACAGAATCGCTAATTACATTATTTGGATGGTCACTTCCTATCCTCCTGCACCCTCCCTCCTTGAATTTCTGACATCGCTCTAACTGTGGAATCGCAGGCGCTCCCTATGGAACGCAGAACCAGCCTCTATCTTCTCCACTATAGCGCTGACATCACTTCCGTATAAGCACTTCCGGCCTTCCGTGCACCACGAGATACTGGCTTATTTAACACAGCCGTCACTACTTCCTCTCACGCTGTGACATGTGGTGGATACCGCGTCCCGTAAAACCAGGTATTGATAGCCATCACATGGGTAAGTGCAACGCTGCTACTGCCACTGCGCTAAGGAGCTCATGAGCCGTCTATTTTCTTTTCTGATGGCGCATTGTTATTTCACAGCCTTATAACCACATATTGAATAATCTGAAGGCTTTACATAACTGGTATGTTCATCACCATCCTTGCGATTCACTCTATACATAGCTTCTTATCATATATACTATATATATATTTTTCACCACAGTTACCACCGATACCACCACTGAGATCGGTATGTTGAGATTTTTCTCATATACCTCTATCACAATGTCTAGGCACTATATTTCAATTTGTTCTATATCTGCTTTACAGTGATACGTAACTTTACCCCTTTTATTCCTGGTATACACTTTCACTAGGTATGTCCTCAAGCTAATTATTTCTATATCTATATCCTGAGTACTTTTGTGACAGTTTAATATTGAACAGCCTTTATATAAATATAATATGTTTTCTGACCCATTAAGTGTATATACTTTATCTTGTTTATATAATTATCACTGATCACTTACTTTTATAGTACACTGATGAAGTCTGACGTGACCGAAACATCTGTATTAGTGACCAAGTGTATGTATTAAATTTTATTTCATTTACACAAATTGATGTGCCCAGTTTCTTTATATATTCATATGGTTTGGAACCTACTGGTGCACCTCTTTAGAGCTGTGCAAATATTATATTATACTCATTCTCCACTTGGCTTCATCAGAAGTACACGTGTTTTCAGTCTGTCTGAAGAAAGTCTTTTTACCTGCTGCTGTTTGTATGCGTTCGACAAGAATTTTTAAAGAAATCAAAGTCTCTTCTGGATTCTTCATAACATGTGTGCCGGCAGCTGAGTTAAGCTATCTGCGACCGTCGCCAATTGTAAGTAAGGTAAAGAGATCCAGCATCTCACAGAGCCATATTTACAGCCACAGGCCCCGGGGACAGAATAGTAAAAAAGACTTTTCAGATTCATCTGTAAAACCCACAGCTTCTATAAAGCTACAGAACTTCCTGCAGAGCATCCGCTCTCAACATATAAGAGTCTATACAGCTCCCCTTCTCCCTGTGAATCAGGATGGCTGAAGGAATGACTACACAGTCTCTGCCAGACCCATTGTCAGAGGAAGAGTGCATAGACCCTGATCCACCATTTAGTGAGAAGGCTAGACGTCTCACAAAGCCAACATGGAAAATAAGGGAGAATCTGGAATCCAGTAAACATGATCTTCTCCGTGCAACAGCAGAGCTATGGCAAAAACTCTTAAGCCACATAAATAGCCTGTCTCAGCCTGCTTCTCTCCAACGACCACTGGAGGGAGCTCTCGCACAACTGTGTTCAGATTATCAATGTTATGCAAAAATAACAGACCAGTATATCGCAGTGTTAAAAAGACTTAACCCATCAGTTACCTGCAAAGAGCTGCAAGCTTTCCAAAAACTTAACTCTGAGAGAGAAAGCATGGTGCGCGATATAAAAGCCAAAACAGAGGCAAGAATCGCACTAATAGCCGAGATGTCATCTTGCATTTCTGGCTCTGCCAGACAGTCAAAGCGAACATCTAAGTTACGCTCTTCAAAATCCTCAACCCTCAGCGAACAGCTCATAAAAGCACGTGCTGAAGCTGAGGCCACTAAAATACAAGCTGCCTTTGCTCAAAAGGAAACAGATGAAAACTGAGGCCACTAAAATACAAGCTGCCCTAGAGGCCACTAAAATACAAGCTGCCCTAGAGGCCCTAGAGAGGGAAACTGAGATGAAAACTGAGGCCACTAAAATACAAGCTGCCCTAGAGGCCCTATGGCCAACACGCCATAGCCATGGCAAAGTTAAAGGTCCTGGAACAAGCCATCAGTGGGAGCCAAAGAGACAGCATCAGTTTAAGTGGTTTTGATACTGAAGACCCTCTTAAGCGTACTAGAGACTATGTACAAAGCCAACACAGTGCTATCCCTGCTCCTGCAATCCTTCCTGACCACACAGATGCTCCCCTGAAACAACAGGGTTTTGATACTGAAGACCCTCTTAAGCGTACTAGAGACTATGTACAAAGCCAACACAGCGCTATCCCTGCTCCTGCAATCCTTCCTGACCACACTGATGCTCCCCTGAGACAACAGGACACAGAGCGTTTATCCGCATCCTGCACCCAAGGTCAGTACAATTACAATACGCTACCAATCTTGTATCCTGATCCACCTCTGTGCACCGAAATGTACCAGAAACCTGAAAATCACCAAATTTTATACTCAGAATCCTACGTACAGGCCAATATGCAGGCCAGTCACCACACTCAGGTCAAATCACAGACTGTATGAACAAAGTTATCCAGCCAGCATCGGTCCTTCCAAAATCGGAGAATGCTGATATGACTGGCCTCGCAAGGTACATGATTCGGCGTGATCTAACTAAGACCGGTCTTACAGAGTTTGACGATAAACCTGAGAACTACAGGGTTGGAAGTGTACCTTTGAAACCACGATCAGTGATCTCGGCATCACCGCCGCTGAAGAGCTAGACCTGCTAATCAGGTGGCTTGGGCCACAATCCACGGATCGGGTCAAGAGACTTAAATCTGTCCACATCAGTAATCCCATTGCTGGTCTCACTGCTGCATGGAAGAGGCTAGAAAGAAGCTATGGCAGTCCTGAGGTCATAGAAAGGGCCCTGTTCAAACGACTAGAGGATTTTCCAAAGGTATCTAATAAGGACAGTACAAGGTTCCAAGAGCTCAGCGACCTCCTGTTAGAGCTTCAGCTGGCCAAAGCAGACCCGTACCTTCCTGGCCTCAGCTACCTGGACACTGCTCATGGGTAACCCCAATAGTGTAACGGGTCTGGTGGGTGGAACTACTGACGAGACAGGTCAGGTGGGTGGAACCACAAAGCTTTATTATACAAGAGAGTTTACTTGTAAGCGAGCAGGTGGCACCCGGGAAAAGGGCAGGGAATCACGGCAGGGGATATAGGTAGTTTCTGGACAGGCAGGTTTGGCACAGCAAGTGACCAAGGAAGTCTCTGGGCAGGCAGGTTGTAATGGTAAGTGACCGAGGCAGTCTCTGGGACAGGCAGGTTGTCACGGCAAGTGACCAGGCAGTATCTGGACAGGCAGGTTGTCACAGCAAGTGACCAAGGCAGTCTCTGGGACAGGCAGGTTGTCACGGCAAGTGACCAGGCAGTCTCTGGACAGGCAGGTTGTCACGGCAAGTGACCAAGGCAGTCTCTGGGATAGGCAGGTTGTCACGGCAAGTGACCAGGCAGTCTCTGGACAGGCAGGTTGTCACGGCAAGTGACCAGGCAGTCTCTGGACAAGCAGGTTGTCACGGCAAGTGACCAGGCAGTCTCTAGAACAGGGCAGGCATATACGACCTGATATGGTGGAGCCTCCAGGTAGGCTGCAGTCGGATGGCAGATGATCGCTCCCAGGTGAGCAGGCAAGAGCCGTGGATCTCTGCAGATGATGTCCGAACTTCCGGATGGAGCTGCAGTCGGATGGCAGATGATCGCTCCCAGGTGAGCAGGCAAGAGCCGGGGATCTCCGCAGATGACGTCCGAACCTCTGGATGGAACTGCAGACGGATGGCAGACAGGCAAGCCGACAGGTAACAGGCAGGTAACTGGAATCAGGAGCTGATGGCTGAAACAGAGTTAGACTGCACAGGAACAACATTGCTCGGGCACCTACATTAAGGAGGAAGCCCTTAATATAGGGTGGAGTCCTCCAGCATTGGCTGGAGACTGATTTGGAAAATGCGCGTGGCTCCTTTAAGAGCGGGGGAGGTGCGGGCGCGCGCCCTAAGGCCAGTAGCAGGGAAGGAGCGCGCAGGACCAGCAGGGCGGAAGGAGGGCGCCGAGGATGCCAGAGGCGCAGAGGAGGCTGGAAGCACTGAGGACGCTGAGCGCAGGTGAGGAGAGCGACGTCCCTGTCTGGCAGCAGGCAGGGACGCGAGCGCTACAGTACCCCCCCCTCTAGGCCCCCCCTTCTTTAGGCCAGACAGAAATTTAGCTAGGATAAGAGGGGCATGGATGTTCTCCCGAGGCTCCCAGGTTCTCTCCTCAGGACCAAACCCCTTCCAATCCACCAAAAAATAAGTCTTTCTTCCTACCCTTTTTGTGGCCAGAATGTTCTCTACCTCAAATTCATCATCAGCAGACACTGGAGCAGGAGGTGTACCTGTAGACTTAAAAAAAGAGTTAAGAACCACAGGTTTGAGGAGAGATACATGAAAAGAATTAGGAATTCTCAAATTGGCCGGGAGTTTCAATTTATAGGACACCGGATTGATCTGACTGATGATCTCAAAAGGACCGATGAACCGAGGACCTAACTTGTAGGACGGAATTTTGAGTCGAACATATTTGGACGAAAGCCAGACTTTGTCCCCAGGACGGAATTGAGGAGGATCCAGACGTTTTTTGTCAGCATGTCTTTTCATGCGCTCGGATGACTGAATGAGTGCGGACCGGGTACTCTCCCAGATGGAGGAGAATTCTCTAACCAGAGATTCCGCAGCTGGATTGTCCACAGAGATGGAAACAGGGACAGGGATCCGAGGGTGCTGACCGAAGACTACAAAAAACGGAGACTTGGTGGAAGATTCGCTCTCATTATTATTGTAGGAGAATTCGGCCCAAGGCAGGAGCTCCACCCAGTCAGAATGGTGGGCATTAACGAAATGTCGAAGATAACTGGTCAAATTCTGATTTATTCGTTCAACTTGTCCATTGGACTGTGGGTGTAAGCGGAGGAAAAATCCAGGGTGACGTCTAGCAACTTACAAGTGGCTCTCCAGAAACGTGAGGTGAACTGTACCCCACGATCCGACACAATGTGACGAGGCAGACCATGAAGACGGAAGATGTGGCGGATAAAGTCTTTAGCCAACTCGGGTGCAGACGGAAGACCTGGCAGAGGAATGAAGTGAGCCATCTTGGAAAAGCGGTCAGTGACCACCCAAATAACTGTACAACCAGCAGAGACGGAAGATCAGTAATGAAGTCCATGGCTATATGCTGCCAGGGGGCAGCGGGTACAGGAAGCAGAAGAAGACGGCCGGTAGGCAGGTGTCTCGGAACTTTGTTGCGGGCACAGGAAACACAGGCAGAAACAAAGTCTATTACGTCTTTGTGCAGGGTAGGCCACCAATAATGCCGGGTAATGAGTTGGAGGGTCTTTTTTTGACCAGCGTGGCCAGCGAGTTTAGACGAGTGACCCCAATGTAGGATTCTCTTCCGATCGGTTTCTGATACGAACGTCTTACCAGGAGGGAGACGATTTAGACTCACGGGAGCCACCTGCATCACTCTGGCGGGATCGATGATATGTTTAGGCTCATCTTCGAGATCCGACACCAGGAAAGACCGAGACAAGGCATCCGCCTTGACGTTTTTGTCAGCAGGGCGAAAATGCAAAAGAAAATCGAAGCGGGCAAAAAACAAGGACCACCGGGCTTGGCGAGGATTAAGTCTCTGTGCCTGCTGGAGGTATGCCAGATTTTTGTGGTCCGTGTAGATGATTACCGGATGAAGAGCCCCTTCGAGTAGGTAACGCCACTCCTCCAATGCCAACTTAATGGCCAATAACTCTCGATCTCCTATGGAGTAGTTGCGCTCGGAGGAGGAGAAGAGTTTGGAGAAGAAACCGCAGGATACCATCCTCCCGGATGGCGATTTTTGGGTAAGAACCGCTCCGGCTCCAGCAGAGGAAGCGTCCACCTCCAGGAAGAACTGCTTGTTGCCATCCGGGCGATGCAGCACTGGAGCGGAAGAGAAAGCCTGTTTCAGAGAAAGGAAGGCCTCCTCTGCTTCGGTCGTCCACTGTTTGAGGTTAGCATCCTTGCGAGTGAGCGCTGAGATTGGAGCAGTCCTGGAAGAGAAGTGCGGTATGAAGAGACGGTAATAGTTGGCAAATCCCAGGAACCGCTGAATGGCCTTCAACACCTCCGGTCGGGGCCACTTCTCGATGGCAGACAATTTCTCCGGATCCATTCGTAGGCCTGTCTGAGAAATGATGTAGCCCAGAAACGGAAGCGATGTCTGCTCAAAGAGGCACTTCTCATATTTGGCGAAGAGGTGATTCTGCCTGAGCCTGAGCAGAACCTGACGAACATCCCTCCGGTGAGACTGAAGATCCGGAGAGAAGACCAAGATGTCGTCAAGGTACACCACAACGCAGGAGTAGAGGAGGTCCCGGAAGATGTCATTGACCAACTCCTGAAAGACTGCTGGAGCATTACAGAGACCAAAGGGCATCACCAAGTACTCGTAGTGGCCGTCCCGGGTGTTGAATGCTGTCTTCCATTCATCTCCTCGACGGATACGAACCAGGTTGTATGCTCCACGAAGATCTAGTTTGGTGAAGACTCTAGCCCCTCTAAGACGATCAAACAGTTCTGGAATGAGCGGAAGAGGGTACTTATTCTTCACCGTGATCGAGTTTAGGCCTCTGTAGTCAATACAGGGACGGAGAGATCCGCCTTTCTTTTTAACGAAGAAGAAACCTGCTCCCGCTGGGGAGGTAGATTTCCGGATGAATCCTTTTGCTAAGTTCTCCTCGATATATTCGGACATCGACCTGGTCTCAGCAGCAGACAACGGGTAAATACGCCCACGGGGAGGCGTAGTACCGGGCAACAGGTCAATCGGGCAATCATATGGTCTATGCGGGGGTAATGTCTCTGCTTCCTTTTTATTGAAGACATCAGCAAAAGACCAATATGGAATCGGGAGTCCAGGTAGATTAGCAGGTGTAGGAGAAGAATAGACAGGATGAACAGGCACCAGACACGTTTTATGACAGTCCTGTCCCCAGCGAAGAACCTCTCCATTCTGCCAGTCGAGCACAGGTGCATGTTTTTGGAGCCAAGGCAGACCTAGTAAGAAAGCATGAGAGAGTCCGGGTAAAACATGAAACGAGATGCTCTCAGAATGCAACATTCCCACCTGCAGGGTTATGACTTCGGTGATAAGTCGGATGGGACGAGGTAGGAGGCCCCCATCCACAGCAGCAACAGATACAGGTTCAACAAGAGGTTTGGTGGGAATGTGATACTTCTCTACTAGAGCCTGTGACACGAGATTCCCAGCTGCTCCAGAATCAAGTTGGGCCATTTCGAAGTGGCGGTTCTTACCGATCAGAATTGAAACCGACAGCAGCAGGGATGAAGAGGATTTATTTTTGTCTAGGTTGACCTCTCCGAGCGAACCTAGACACAGGCGTTTCCCGACTTCTCCGGACAGGTTTGGATCCAGTGCTCCTTACTGCCGCAGTAGAAGCAACTTTTCTCGGCACGGCGTGAGTCCTGACGGGCTTTGACCATCTTGGTCTGGTCGACCTGCATAGGCTCAGCAGTGTGCACCTGAGGAGAAACGGAAGAGGTTATAGATCTCTGACACGAGGATGCAAGATGGGAAAATTCTTTTTTACGGGTGATCTCTTTGGCTCGTTCCTGGAACCGTAGATCAATTCGATTGGCAAGATTTATTAAATCATCTAGAGAGGTTGGAACGTCCCGACCGGCAAGTTCGTCTTTAATACGGCCGGACAGACCCTCCCAGAAGACCGAAATTAGAGCTTCATTGTCCCAAGCTAGTTCTGAGGCTAAAGTCCGGAACCGTATGGCATATTGACCAACGGTGAGACTCTCCTGACGGAGACGCAGCAGAGATGATGCAGAGGAAGTCTTCCGTCCAGGTTCGTCGAATACCTTCCGGAAGGCCGAGAGAAAAGCAGGCAGGTCAGACACCAGAGGATCCTCTCTCTCCCAGAGAGGATTAAGCCAGGCCAGGGCCTCTCCGGTGAGATGGGACATGATGAAGGCAACTTTGGCCCGGTCAGAGTTAAACTGGTGTGCCAGGAGTTCAAAATGCAGGGTGCACAGATTAATGAAACCCCGAGCCAGAGCAGGATCGCCTCCAAACCTAGGAGGAGCTGACAGTCGGGGTCCGGGAATGGAAACCACGGAATTGGGAATCAGCGGGACTGACGGATTATGATCATGGCTATGTGGTATGAATCAGAGTGAGACGGGAAGGTCGCAGGGAAGATGCTCCGGAGATGGGATATGACCAGTTCGGTGAAGGGGTTTGGGCACATCCCAACAAGTCTGGTGACACTAGAGAAGTCGGTGGGGCACAGTTTATTATACAAGAGAGTTACTTGTAGCGAGCAGGTGCACCGGAAAAGGGCAGGGAATCACGGCAGGGATATAGGTAGTTTCTGGACAGGCAGGTTTGGCACAGCAAGTGACCAAGGAAGTCTCTGGGCAGGCAGGTTGTAATGGTAAGTGACCGAGGCAGTCTCTGGACAGGCAGGTTGTCACGGCAAGTGACCAGGCAGTATCTGGACAGGCAGGTTGTCACAGCAAGTGACCAAGGCAGTCTCTGGGACAGGCAGGTTGTCACGGCAAGTGACCAGGCAGTCTCTGGACAGCAGGTTGTCACGGCAAGTGACCAGGCAGTCTCTGGGATAGGCAGGTTGTCACGGCAAGTGACCAGGCAGTCATGGACAGCGGTGTCACGGCAGTGACCAGCAGTCTCTGGACAAGCAGGTTTGTCGCGCAAGTGACCAGGCAGTCTCTAGAACAGGGCAGCATATACGACCTGATATGGTGGAGCCTCCGGGTAGCTGCAGTCGGATGGCAGATGATCGCTCCCAGGTGAGCAGGCAAGAGCCGTGGATCTCTGCAGATGATGTCCGAACTTCCGGATGGAGCTGCAGTCGGGTGCAGATGATCGTCCAGTGAGCAGGCAGAGCGGGATCTCCGCAGATGACGTCGAACCCTGGATGGAACTGCAGACGGATGCAGACAGGCAAGCGACAGTAACAGGCAGGTAACTGAATCAGGAGCTGATGGCTGAAACAGAGTTAGACTGCACAGGAACAACATTGCTCGGGCACCTACATTAAGGAGGAAGCCCTTAATATAGGGTGGAGTCCTCCAGCATTGGCTGGAGACTGATTTGGAAAATGCGCGCGGCTCCTTTAAGAGCGGGGGAGGGTGCGGGCGCGCGCCCTAAGGCCAGTAGCAGGGAAGGAGCGCGCGGGACCAGCAGGGCGGAAGGAGGGCGCCGAGGATGCCAGAGGCGCAGAGGAGGCTGGAAGCACTGAGGACGCTGAGCGCAGGTGAGGAGAGCGACGTCCCTGTCTGGCAGCAGGCAGGGACGCGAGCGCTACAAATAGTCTCCAAGTTGCCACCCAATATCCAAAATAAGTGGGCCATGCTTGGATCAAAATACAAAAGGGAAAACCAAGTCTCCTTCCCTCCATTTTCCTACTTCTGCAAGTTCATCGAAAATATCGCAGAGTGTAAGACCGATCCAAGTTTTTCCTATGGAGAACACAGCGACCTTGTTTCATCTACTAAACACGACAGTCCACGTCTTAACTACAGGAACCACCAAGCTCCAATGTCCATCAAGAAGACTGATGTTCTTCCGGCACCTTCAGTATCACAAGATAAGAGCGACAAAGGTGAGAAGGTTGAGAATCCTAATCGCCAGTGTCCAATTCACAAACTGCCACATCCCCTGAAGAAGTGCATCGGCTTCAGGAAGAAGCCCCTTCAAGAACGAAAGGAGCTCTTGAAGAAGTTTGGAGTATGCTTCAGGTGCTGCGCCTCTACCGAACATCTTGCTAAGGACTGTGTCATCCCCATCAAGTGTCTAGAGTGCGACAGCGTAGACCACGTACAGGCGCTCCATCCATCACAGCCTGACCCTGCGTCTTCACCTTCTCCCACCACAAGCCATGGCGGGGAGAGTACAGACCAAGTGACAAGCCATGTTGCGGTATCTTCCTCATGCACCGATGTCTGTGGAGAAGGTCTTCGAGACAAGTCCTGTGCGAAGATTTGCCTGTCATGGGTGTATCCCAAGGGCCATCCAGAGAAGGCAGTCAAGGTGTACATTAGCCTGGATGACCAGAGCAACAAATCATTAGCCAGGTCAGAACTCTTTGACTTGCTTGACTTAAAAGGAGACATCTATCCCTACACCTTGGGCACCTGCCGCGGCGTTTTACAAACCTCTGGAAGAAGGGCCAGTGGCCTCATAATAACTTCTCTTGAGAAAGGCGCCACGGAGACACCACTACACACGCTTGTAGAGTGTAACCAAATACCATTCAATAGGGAAGAAATCCCAACACCAGAAGTCGCTCTTCAGCATCCTCATCTCAGAATGATAGCCAAAAAGATGCCACCCCTGGACGATAAGGCAGACATCCTAATTCTCCTCGGCAGAGACATTATACGACTGCACAAGATGCGTCAACAAATCCACGGACTACTCAATGAACCATATGCCCAGCGCCTCGAGCTGGGCTGGGTCATCATTGGCAATGTCTGTAGTGACCAGACAAAGAATCAGAACGACATCTCCTCTTAAAAAACCGTTATTACGTCAGATGACAACGACTTGTCCTCCCTGTCATACTCACGTCACCAATGGATGAAGGAAGTCAAACGACACTACGTGTCAATGGCAACCATCCGATATTTCAAGTCCGCTTTATCCTCGAGACTACAACCTCGAGATAACAGCATTCGATCCTTCAACCAAGGACAACAACTCACTACCTACAGAGGGAGACAAAGTGATCATCAGGGTCATGAGCATCAAACCCACCGAAGACAACTATAACAGCTGGGTAGCTCCCTCACCTTCTATTCCAGCAAAGACTAAGTTGCCAAGGGATCCACAGCAAGTAACTGCTAAGTTCCCAACCTTTGATACCCATTTCCATCACAATCCTGGTCAAACCGAAGCCGTGCTAGACTTCAGTGCTCAGAGTGAGAGCCCCTCTCTCAACAGCCTACCTCTAACCAATGGTGCCAGCGTTTTCCCCACGCAATTCAGCCTCAGCTCACTGGCGGATGTTGAACAAGACACGTTCACTTCCCAAGCATCACCCTGTAAGGAACTTGCTATCGAACGAGGAGCCTCGCCTGTTGAAAACAGCATCGATGGTCCTCTCGGGTTTAAGACACCCATCGCAGTTCTAGGCAGGGTACCACTGAGACAGCTTGCAACTCAGGATATCAACGGGAACACTATGTTACTATCTCAGAGACAGCAAAGATCGGAGATGGCGCAGAAGTCTCTAAAAGCCTTACAAGTCCTGCCCCGTAGTTCTGTAAAGACTCTTTCAACCGTCATCAAGAGACAAGTCTGCCTTTCCTACGACGTGTCTACGAGGACTACAGCTGCGGGAGCCTCTCCCAGCGCTTCAGAAACCGGCAAAAAAGTACAGAAGCTGAGCTCTCTTTACCCTGGACATCCTTTCAACTGGTCAGCCATCGTATCTGCTGACATCAATTTCAGGTTAATCATCTGCTGGCTCCTTCGAGCAGGAGTCACATGATCCTAGCTTTGTCTCTGAACTCTGCCACGGCGGGGAGCATTTCTCTGCATACTACTGCCGTGCTAGTATGCAGAACTATCAGCATCTGAATGAACTTTGAACTTTCCCTTGTTAACTTGAACTTTCATCATTGGATTGTTTGGGTTGGTGGAGGCGTTTGCATGTTGCAGCTTCCCCAATCTGAAGATGGGTTCTCCCATAACTTGGTTTATCAAACCATTGAGGACCTCACGTCATCAACCAAGAATTGAACTTACAACTGTTACAGTTTATTTCCGCATGTTGTGTTTCTACTTTATGTCTTTCAGGTCTACAGTGACATCTCCAGTGGACATCATAAAATTATGAAATCTATAGATTTCAGATGGGGAGTGTTATGTCCCATGAATGAGACATTTTACAGACTGTTCCTGTGCATTTTACATGCTGTATTGCAGTCTCTCATATTGTTTACTGTTGCTATGTGTCCCTGTGTTTGCATAGCTGAAATCCTCCCTTTACATCAAGTTTGTCCCTTCTGTCTCTCTGTCTCCCTCTTCTGGTATGATGTCATTTCCTTCTTCTTTCTCCTGTGTTTCATTCTCCATCTTGATTTTATCAGAATCACATGTGTTTTCAGTCTGTCTGAAGAAAGTCTTTTTTACCTGCTGCTGTTTGTATGCGTTCAACAAGAATTCTTAAAGAAATCAAAGTCTCTTCTGGATTCTTCATAACATGTGTGCCGGCAGCTGAGTTAAGCTATCTGCGACCGTCGCCAATTGTAAGTAAGGTAAAGAGATCCAGCATCTCACAGAGCCATAGTTACAGCCACAGGCCCCGGGGACAGAATACCAACGCCTTGCTGAGTCCATAACTGCAGAGTCAAGACCTCCTCTGGTATAACATGAGCACAAACACTGTGCCCCCGCAGGGAGCTTCATGGCCGAGTAGCTGCATGCAGCCGTACATCACCAAGCACAATGCCGAGTGTCAAATGGAGTGGTGTAAAGCTGCCACCATTGGATTCTGCAGGAAATGTGTCTGGGTTCGGTGAATATCATGAGAACATTACCCGACTGACTGTATAAAAGACACAAAATATGAATATTACATATCGTCTCAAAAGATTACAGACTGAATAATACATTAAACACCAGATCACATACATAGCCAGCAGCTTTTGTTTTGGCCAAAAGATTTTTTCAGCCGCCCGCCACCACAACAAGGTAGACTCTTTTGGCTGGGCCTTACTCTACTCTAACCTATTAAACATTTCTTAAAATGCCCAATACTCTATTTTCATGTTTTTTAAGCGAATGCACCATATACATTTTTTAAATAATACCACATACAAGGGACAAATACCGCTATACCATGACCAGAGCACATATTACAACCCCATAGTGACCAAATATTAACACAAGGCACAAATACCGCCACACATGACAGGTCACATATTACCACCTCATACTGAATGAGTAATACCACATACAGGGACAAATACTGCCACACCGTTAATAGACCACATTTTACCAACAGATAGGGACTGAATAATACCACATACAAGGCACAAATACCGCCACATCATGACCAGACCCCATATTACCATCAAATAGTGACCGAAGAATACCACATGCAAGGCACAAATACCGCCACACCATTTCCAGACCACATATTACAACAGCTTTGTATATACTATATAGTGTATAGTGTCACTGTACAGGTAACACACTGACTCACCAGTGATGTCTGTAGTTGAATACATTATTCTTCGCTTTTCTTCTTCATCCAGCACCATCACTTCTTCCAGCCACTACTCATCTCTGCAGAAAGTAACAGTTATCTAGACCACAGCTTTCAGAGCACATTCTCCACTTTTTCCCCAACTTATATACTATACCAGATGAAGAAAAAAGAAACATAGTGCCACCCTGCACAGTAACAGGACCCCCCTCAATTCATCATCATTTGCTTTTCCAAGCCCTCAAGTTATCACCATTTGCTGTTCATCACCCCCAGTCTCAATTTATAATCATTTGCTGTACCCCATCTCCCATTATCAATGAATCATTATTTATTCTCCCCCCCCCAGTCTCATTTAATCACCATTTGCTGTCCCCTCCTCAGTCTCAATTAATCATTATTTGCTGCCCCCACCTCCCAGGCTCAAATCATCCTCATTCACTGTACCCCACACCTAATCTCAATTCATGCTCATTTGCTCCCCTTCCTCCATTCATTTAATTTATTTTATAAAAAAAAAAAAAGTTTTTCATACTTACCTCTCAGATGATCCCCTGCAGGCATAGCTCCACTTCTGCTGTCCTCTTGTCGAGTGGCGCATGTAGATGCCAGCATTTCCTTCTGCTCACCGGGCCCCATACAGCAGTAAGTACAGTAATGCCCTGTTGGTGGCCCTGTAGGTATGGCACCAAATGACCTAAGATTGGTCCTTTCTGCAGCTGTGAGCAGGGTACTTGGATGCAACTGCGCAGACAATGAGGAATCAGTGGAACTTAACCAACACTATCTATTTAACTAACGCACAAAGAAAATCTATCAGTATATATATATATATATATATATATATAAACCTAAGTATGCATGTCGTATGTTATGGATAACAGTAGCAAGGACAACGCAGTATGTTATGACACTATCAGAACACAGTGATGCGACTAAATATATAATATCTATGTAGCGTTCTATTTTATTCACTGTTCTTAATATATTTATTATCCAGCAGTTAAACAACTATTAATGCCTTTATGTCTCAGCCTAATGGGCGTCACTGTCAGTACTAGGCCCGTCCCCGTCGTAGTCTCTGTAATTCCTCTGATCATTACACCGGCCCTAGCGTGTGTGACCGGTATTTCCCACTAGGCGCAAGTACTAGATATGTGAGTCACTGAGTATACAGTGTGCTCGTCACACTGTCCATCTTCATTCCCTGAAGAACGGCCCCAGTCGTGCTGGGCTGGAACTGACAGCCCACAGAAATGGTCCACTGCTACAACCGTATCATCTCGACTTGTTTTGGATCTGGTCATGATCTTCTACTGGCCCTGCTTATGTTCCTCTACTGGCACTGTTTACGGTCTTCCATTGGTGCTGTGTACGGTCTTCTATTGGTGCTGTTTACGGTCTTCTACTGGTGCTGTTTACAGTCTTCTACTGGTGCTGTTTACGGTCTTCTACTGGTGCTGTTTATGGTCTTCTACTGGTGCTGTTTACGGTCTTCTACTGGTGCTGTTTATGGTCTTCTATTGGTGCTGTTTACAGTCTTCTACTGGTGCTGTTTACGGTCTTCTACTGGTGCTGTTTATGGTCTTCTATTGGTGCTGTTTACGGTCTTCTATTGGTGCTGTTTACGGTCTTCTACTGGTGCTGCTTACTGTCTTCTACTGGTGCTGTTTACAGTCTCCTATTGGTGCTGTTTACGGTCTTCTATTGGTGCTGTTTATGGTCTTCTATTGGCGCTGCTTACTGTCTTCTACTGGTGCTGTTTACAGTCTTCTATTGGTGCTGTTTACGGTCTTCTATTGGTGCTGTTTACGGTCTTCTATTGGTGCTGTTTACGGTCTTCTACTGGTGCTGCTTACTGTCTTCTACTGGTGCTGTTTACGGTCTTCTATTGGTGCTGTTTACGGTCTTCTATTGGTGCTGTTTACGGTCTTCTACTGGTGCTGCTTACTGTCTTCTACTGGTGCTGTTTATGGTCTTCTATTGGTGCTGTTTACAGTCTTCTATTGGTGCTGTTTACGGTCTTCTACTGGTGCTGCTTACTGTCTTCTACTGGCGTTGCTTACTGTCTTCTATTGGTGCTGTTTACGGTCTTCTATTGGTGCTGTTTACGGTCTTCTATTGGTGCTGTTTACGGTCTTCTACTGGTGCTGCTTACTGTCTTCTACTGGTGCTGTTTACGGTCCTCTATTGGTGCTGTTTACAGTCTTCTATTGGTGTGCTGGTTTTACTGTCTTCTACTGGCACTGCTTACTGTCTTCTACTGGTACTGCTTACTGTCTTCTACTGGTACTGCTTACTGTCTTCTACTGGAGCTGTTTATGTTCCTCTACTGACACTGTTTACGGTCTTCTACTGGTACTGCTTACTGTCTTCTACTGGTGCTGCTTACTGTCTTCTACTGGTACTGCTTACTGTCTTCTACTGGAGCTGCTTATGTTCCTCTACTGACACTGTTTACGGTCTTCTACTGGTACTGCTTACTGTCTTCTACTGGTGCTGCTTACTGTCTTCTACTGGTACTGCTTACTGTCTTCTACTGGAGCTGCTTATGTTCCTCTACTGACACTGTTTACGGTCTTCTACTGGTGCTGTTTACGGTCTTCTACTGGTACTGCTTACTGTCTTCTACTGGCATAGCTCACGGACTTCTACTGGTGCCAGGCATAGATCTTCCTCACAGCTCAGGCCTTCTCTGGCATCTGACAGCTCTAGGACTCTTCTGTAGCGACTAGCGATGGTGGCTGTAAGCCCATCTTGCAGCCACAGGACCTGCCTTGTACAGGTTCTGGTGCTAATTTCCGCCTTTGCAGCCCAGCCAGGCCTTTTATAATAAGTATCTGTGACACAGGTGTCACCTGATCTGACATCATCTTCAATCTCTTCCCCGTGAACATGCACTTAAACTCTTGGGGTTCCTACTACTATAGTTCTTTTGCTTTCATTTTATCTTTCTCTTTGACCAACAGATGGCGCTGTTCGCCCACAGATACTCGGCTTTAAAAACTGTTATATGTGTCCCTTCACTTCTTCATCCCCTTACACAGCCACCACTAGAGGGAACTAACACTATGAACTTTGGGTGTTATCCACCTTTGGAGAATTTTTTTTTTTTACTTTATCACGTTATTTGCGGCTAAAAAATTAATGTTTTTTTCAATAAGGTTTCATTAAAAATGTTGCAGTTTGCCTTCTATAGCGTCCGTATCGCATTGTCAATTGCTAGCTGCAGAATGAGTCAACTGAGAATCTATCAGTCAGCCCAATATGATGATCTGTCGGGGGAATGCATTTTTCTTATCTGTCGTTTTCTGAGCTATTCTCATCGTATTTATGACCACAAATGACAGCAGAGTTGAATGTGCAGAAAAATAAGGAGCCTGTGAAAGCTAAAAGGTGTAAAATTGTTAGTGAAGGTCTAATGCAAAAATGATTTTTTAGCTCCGAACACATGGATATAAGTAAAAAAAAAAAAAAAAGAAGAAAAGTCGGTATAGCAGCGGCTTCGCCAGGTAGTTTTTGATACAGTTTGCTCACGGAGACACAATGAAAACTTGTCACCGACCTTGAGATTGTGAAGCACAAAAGTTACATACAAGTCGGTAACAAATATTCCTGATGAAATATTACCATAAAATTGGCTTTGTGTTCACTCCTTTCTTCCACTCGATGCCATTGTGGCTGTAGTGTGGGGTTTTTTTGCCAGGAGAATGTAGCATGTGGGAGTGGGGGGGTGCGCTTTGTAATACCTTTAAATTAACGTCTTTGAATCCGGCGTGCCGCACACTGTGCTTTTATATTTGATTTTGAAGATTAAAGTAAGATTATTTTGAGCATGTGATTCTTGTAAGGAACATTTCGTCTCTCGAGGCTTTACAACTATAACAGACGCAGGTAACCACAAACAAAGGCACAACGACCTTCCACCGGCCAGATGATATCAAAAGCCTGAACGGAAAACCAAGCAAGAAATTTTGGGGAAAAAGTTGAAAAATACAATAATCCGGAACTAATTAGCAACATGTTAATGCGCCAAAACAAAATATTATGGTTTTACAAACTCAATGTAATGAAAAGTTCTGAAGCTTTCTAATAGTCTGTACGACCACGATGAGCTTTTTGTGCGTTTTTGACGGCTTCAAATTTTTGCCAAAAATGCAGCGTCTTTTCTTCACTCAATGTAAACTGACCTGCAGGCCGTTTCAGATTTACATGACAATTTATTCTGCGGGTACGAGTTTTATGTGCGGAATTTTCCCATACACTTGCATTAGAAGTGGAAAATACACAGGTAAAAAAAGCATCATGTTGGATTTAACTAATTTTCCTTATCAGGCTATGTTCACATGTTACGTTTTTGCTGTGTTTTTTTTTCTACAGCCAAAAACTGATCTCTTGGCAGTAAAAAAAACTGAGGCCAAAACGTAGGTTTTGCTGCGTTTTTTGTTGCATTTTTTGCTGCGTTTTTTGTTGCATTTTTTGCTGTGTTTTTTGTTGCATTTTTTGCGGTGTTTTTCAGAATTCCAAAGTTCAGCTGTACTTCCACCTTTTTCTGACGAATGTGGAGCCATAAAACATTTTTATAAGAAATAAGGCAATTTGTTAAAATTTTTTAGGAGGAAAAGTTTTTTTTTACGTCTATTAGGTAGGACATTGTTTACTTTTAACACATATCATTAATTTATCACAAATTCAATTCTCAGAAAGGAAATGTAACATCAACTGACAGTAGCGTAGCTACCAGGGGGGGAGGGGCAGAGTGGGCGGTGGCTCCGGGCCGAGCGCTCTGAGGGGGCCCACCCGGAGCTATGCTATGTAACTGTATTGGCGAGCACATAGCGCCGATAGTTACATTCTGCAGCAGAGCAGGGAGAATCGATCTCTCCGCTCTGCCGCCTGGCCGCTATGGGGCCTGAGGAGGTGGTGGGGGGCCCGGTGCCAGCAGTGGGCCCCTTGCTCATCATCGCAGACACCTATCCATTGTTAATCCACTAGTCTGAAAGGGTTAAAAAAAACACACACACACATTAAGAATAAAGAGTTTTAATTAAATAAATAAACACACATTTGTTCCATCTTTATTTAACTCCCAATCCATTCGAAGCCATCGACCTCCTGTAAAAAATCCAAAATAAAAAAGTAACAATATGCCCATACCTGTCCACCGTAGAGTCAAGTCCCACGCTGCAATCCATCTGAAGGGGTTAGTTTACAAGCGGGAGCGGTGCTAATACAACCGACCCAGCTGTAAACTAGGGAGGAATGAAGGAAAAGCTGCCTGCGCAGCCTTCCCACCTGATCGGAGATTAACTGATTAGCGTGGGAAAGTTTCTGAACATTTTCCCACGCTGTCAGTTCACCGCGGGTCAGGCGGGGAGTCTGCGCAGGATCAGTGACTACCACTGACGTCACTTAGGCTGCGCTGACTCCCCACCTGACCCGGGTGAACTGACAGCATGGGAAAATGTTCAGAAACTTTCCAATACAAAATCTGAAGAATCACATACTTATACACAACACAGCACAGAAACAATGCAATAGATAAGACAAGTGACGTAAAGCAGAACTGTCAATATGGGAGATAGAGATGAACATAAATATTGGAACAGTTTATAGATAAGGAGTGTGAAAGTTTTATTGCCCTCTGATTGGGGTCTGGTAATGTTTTGTGATACTCTCACAGGGTCTTGGGAGCAAATTCCTTAATTGATGTAAAAGGCCATAAATCCATGTAATAGGTTCATTCCAGCATTGAGAGTGTCAAAGGTCATCATCAGTTTGTATTCACAAACACTCCTGTGTCTTTGAGATGTGAAATTACCTTTCAGTACAAGTAATTTCATGTCTATGGGGCTGTGATCGGGCATACAAAAATGTTTGGCCACAGGTAGATCCATTCTCTTTTCACTTATTGTGTGGCTCTGAGAATTCATCCTTGTTCTCAGTTTTTGCCCAATCTCCCCCACATACAGACCCCCAGTTGGACATTTAGTACATATAATTAGGTACACCACATTAGATGTGATGCAGCTGAAAGTTCCTGGGATCTTGTAGTCCTGATGGGAGTTGGGGATCTTTATCTTGTCCGTGGTCATTATAAATGGACAGGTTTTACATTTTTTCTTGTTGCAAGGAAAGGTTCCTACAGCTGTTGGGGAGTACAGGGAGCTTCTGACAATGAAGCTTCTTAGATTTTGGGGCTGCCTAAAACACAGTAGTGTGGGGTCTGGAAATATGGATTGTAATCGGGCATCTTTTTGTAGGAAAGGTTGTAGTTTCCGTGCAGCTCCCCTTAGCATCTCCAGATTTGGATTGTAGGTGACTACTAGAGGCACCCGGTTATTTTCATCTTTAGCTTTGTAATGTAGCAGGTGATTCCTTGATATTCTGGTGGCTCTTGTAATTTGGTTTTCAATTGTTCTTGGATGGTAGCAATTGGTAACAATTGAAAACCAAATTACAAGAGCCACCAGAATATCAAGGAATCACCTGCTACATTACAAAGCTAAAGATGAAAATAACCGGGTGCCTCTGGTGGTCACCTACAATCCTAATCTGGAGATGCTAAGGGGAGCTGCACGGAAACTACAACCTTTACTACAAAAAGATGCCCGATTACAATCCATATTTCCAGACCCCCCACTACTGTGTTTTAGGCAGCCCCCAAATCTAAGAAGCATCATTGTCAGAAGCTCCCTGTACTCCCCAACAGCTGCAAGAACCTTTCCTTGCAACCAGAAAAAATGTAAAACCTGTCCATTTATAATGACCACGGACAAGTTAAAGATCCCCAACTCCCATCAGGACTACAAGATCCCAGGTACTTTCAGCTGCATCACATCTAATGTGGTGTACCTAATTATATGTACTAAATGTCCAACTGGGGGTCTGTATGTGGGGGAGATTGGGCAAAAACTGAGAACAAGGATGAATTCTCATTGCTACACAATAAGAGAAAAGAGAATGGATCTACCTGTGGCCAAACATTTTTGTATGCCCGATCACAGCACCATGGACATGAAATTACTTGTACTGAAAGGTAATTTCACATCTCAAAGACACAGGAGAGTTTGTGAATACAAACTGATGATGACCTTTGACACTCAATGCTGGAATGAACCTATCACATGGATTTATGGCCTTTTACATCAATTAAGGAATTTGCTCCCAAGACCCTGTGAGAGTATCACAAAACATTACCAGACCCCAATCAGAGGGCAATAAAACTTTCACACTCCTTATCTATGAACTGTTCCAATATTTATGTTCTTCTCTATCTCCCATGATGACAGTTCTGCTTAACGTCACTTGTGTTATCTATTGCATTGTTTCTGTGCTGTGTTGTGTATAAGTATGTGATTCTTCAGATTTTGTATTAGTCTTTGCCTGATGAAGAGACCTGAGTAGTCTCGAAAGCTTGCAATTTGTTACCATCTTTTCAGTTAACCATTAAAAGGTATCAACCACTGAGGACTTTCAATTCTAAATATTTTTCTATCTACTGGCTAACACGGTACAAAGATATACATCTTTCCTGTATCAGAAACTTTCCCACGCTAATCAGTTAATCTCCGGTCAGGCGGGGAGGCTGTGCAGGCAGCTTTTCCTTCATTCCTCCGTGGTTTACAGCCGGGCCGGTCGCATTAGCGCCTCTCCCAGTTGTAAACTGTTTAACCCCTTCAGATGGATTGCGGCGTGGGACTTGACTGTACAGCGGACAGGTATGGGTATAGTGTTGCTTTTTAATTTTGGATTTCTTACAGGAAAACGATTGCTTCAGTATGGATTGGGAGTGTAATAAAGATGGAAAAAATGTGTGTTTATTTATTTCATTAAAACTCTTTATTCTTAATGTGTCTGGTTTTTTTTAACCCTTTCAGACTAATGGATTAATAATGGATAGGTGTCTTATTGACAGTTCTCCATTATTAACCAGGCTTAATGTCACCTTACAATAGCAAGGTGACATTAATCCATTATTACCCCATATGCCACCACTACAGGGCAATGGGAAGAGAGAAGCTAAGTGCCAGAATTGGCGCATCTTAAAGATGCGGCTTTTCAGGGTTGGCTGGGGGCAGATTTTTTTAGCCCGGGGGCCCAAAAACAATGGTTTCTCTCTAGGCTAATAATTTCTGCCCTCAGTCACTTGCTTGCCCTCTCTGGTGGAGAAAATTTCGCAGGAGCCCACGCAAGTTTTTTCCGTGAATTAATCCTTTAATTTAACGCCTACAGCTCCAAAATTTTACACACACACACTACTAACATTATTAGTGAGGGACATATATAAATCTAACGGATATGCAATGGTTTACTGTATGTAAACCATGTGTCATATCCTGTCGGGTTCTGTAATGATTTTACAGATGCCGACAATTGAATTTTCACATATTCTGCTATCTATATCTCTATGAAATATAAATATATATAC
The DNA here is from genome assembly GCA_033576555.1 of Oophaga sylvatica. Lineage (NCBI taxonomy): Eukaryota > Metazoa > Chordata > Amphibia > Anura > Dendrobatidae > Oophaga > Oophaga sylvatica. The sequence goes on along the minus strand of JARQOD010000006.1, from coordinate 427,790,331 downwards.
AGCCGGCAATTCATCCCCGGCTATACTGTAAAATCACACTGACAGCTTACAATAGAATAAATAGAATGCATGTATACACATAGTATAGGTTTAGATATATATATACCATTGACACACACATATATACTGTACAGACCAAAAGTTTGGACACGCCTTCTCATTCAAAGATTTTTCTGTATTTTCATGACTATGAAAATTGTAGAATCACACTGAAGGCATCAAAACTATTAATTAACACATGTGGAATTATACATTACACTTTACAAAAAAGTGTGAAACAACTGAAAATATGTCTTATATTCTAGGTTCTTCAAAGTAGCCACCTTTTGCTTTGATTACTGCTTTGCACGCAGAAAAGGTGAACGGATGGACTCTACATGCCTGGTTCCCACAGTGAAGCATGGAGGAGCTGGTGTGATGGTGTGGGGGTGCTTTGCTGGTGACACTGTTGGGGATTTATTCAAAATCGAAGCGGTGAGCGGTCCAGCTCACTCCAAACCATCTTGATTGGGTTCAGGTCTGGTGACTGTGGAGGCCAGGTCATCTGGCGTAGCACCCCAACACTCTCCTTCTTGGTCAAATAGCCCTTACACAGCCTGGAGGTGTGTTTGGGGTCATTGTCCTGTTGAAAAATAAATGATGGTCCAAATAAACGCAAACCGGATGGAATAGCATGCTGCTGCAAGATGCTGTAGTAGCCATGCTGGTTCACTATGCCTTCAATTATGAATAAATCCCCAACAGTGTCACCAGCTAAAGCACCCCCACACCATCACACCACCTCCTCCATGCTTCACGGTGGGAACCAGGCATGTAGAGTCCATCCGTTCACCTTTTCTGCGTGCAAAGCAGTCATCAAAGCAAAAGGTGGCTACTTTGAAGAACCTAGAATATAAGACATATTTTCAGTTGTTTCACACTTTTTTGTAAAGTGTAATGTATAATTCCACATGTGTTAATTCATAGTTTTGATGCCTTCAGTGTGATTCTACAATTTTCATAGTCATGAAAATACAGAAAAATCTTTGAATGAGAAGGTGTGTCCAAACTTTTGGTCTGTACTGTATATATGTGTGTGTCAATGGTATATATATATCTAAACCTATACTATGTGTATACATGCATTCTATTTATTCTATTGTAAGCTGTCAGTGTGATTTTACAGTATAGCCGGGGATGAATTGCCGGCTTTTCTAAGGACACCGGTGCGTATTTCTCGCAAGTCACACTGATGATCCGTGTGGTGTGTGAGTTTTTCTCTCACCCATAGACTTGCATTGGCGATTCTCGGTCGATATACGGTGCAAATCGCAGCATGCTGCAATTTCACTCGCACGTATAATACGGATGAGAAAAAAACGGTGATGGGAGCTGCCCCATAGCTTATCATTGGTCCAAGTGCTATGCGATTTTTCCTTGCATAGCACTCATCCGTATTTCTCTTTAGTGTGACTCCGGCCTCAGTCAGACACAGCGTGCTTGCTTGTCACAAGCGATTGAGTTTTTGCATTTTTTGTGCAATTTATTTTTGTAAAGTTGGAGTAATTGTTTTTTAAAAATACAAAAGATAAATCTTAAAATCCTGACTTTTAACCATGACTGTCCACTTTACAAATTGTAAATGTTGCAAGCAATAATTATATATTTTTATTTGCATATCTATTTCACATCTGTACATGCCACAATAGTTGCAGATGCTGGCTTTTTTGATTACGTCATTGTTGGGAAAGTCGTTGAATTAGAAAAAGTAAATTAAAAGTATAGACATTTAATTGTACATATTATATCTGTTTTACTCTCCTGTTTTACTAGTCCAATTTAACAACCGTACATGCCACACCTATACTGCAGCCTGCTGCTACAAATTACTCTCTGTAAGTTTAACTACCTAGCATTTCTTGTTATGTTTTTTTTTATCAAGAGTTAAATAATTGGGGTTGAAAAGATATCAAAATGGTAATTATAATGTACAAAATGTTTGATAAAAGAGAAAGTTGCAATAGATGGGGTAGTGTAATATAACAATAAACATATCATGGCTAAGAATGTGGGAACTTTAGTGGCAGCAGAAGCACCACCACTGGCACCTGTCGTTCTGTCAGTAGTACTACCAAACCAAAGCTATAAATGGCTTCCTTTGCCTCCGACAAGTGTATTAAAGGAGAAGAAGCCAGGGCATTAACAGCAGCAGTTGATGTTACCTCTGACAGCGACACCATAAGTTTGAGTCAGTGATTTTCACTGACTGGTCTACCTGATCACAAATGACTGACAAGAGGTAATTTTTGGACCATTTTTAATAAAAAAAACATGAAAGATCTATCAGTGCACTGCATTATTAAAAGGGTTGTTAGTTACAGGATTGAATATGACTATGACTGCGTCTGAGTTAAAGAAGTCGATCAGTCTTGGATACAGTGCCAGAGTGTTACCAGCATCTCTTCAAGGCAATTGGTGGCTTTACAGCATTGATATTTGGGTTGAATCTATGGGCTGCAAATCAACTTTTGGTGAAAATTTGATGAACCTGGCAAATTCAAATTTCAAAAGCTTTGAACATCTCTTCGTAAAATCATAGAATTCAAATAGGATGTACTTAATTTTTTTCCCGACTGTGTGTGAATGAGAAATGCTAGTTTCCTACATGAATAATTAAGAGATTTCACGTGTCCCTTCTGAACAATCTTTATATTGTTTTTGGTGTATAATCCCTTAGCACTGGTTTATATGCAGATAAGGATCACATCTGCACATATGCATGTGTGGCCCAGCTGCGCTTGGTACACATGTTTCCAGGAGAATGTATTGAAAGGTAATTGCAAAACCTGATATTCATTCACATCACTCACACTTTCCTAGATTACCACTAGAGGGAACCTTAGGCTATTTAAGGGTGTGAGAGACGTAGCAGTAGATCAGAGGAAGTCAGTCGTAGTTCAGTGGTTGCAGTGATTCAGGAGTGAGTCATTCTGTGGATTTCCTGTCAGATGAGACAGAGGACGAAAGATTGAAAGCTGTTATCTCAGTACAGACGGACTGTTAGTTCCTATGCATGTGGAAAGTGACTCTCGGAGCGACCATGAAATCAGTCTGACGGAAGGTCCTGATAGCCATTCTGGACAGAGTCTTTGAACGAAAAGAAGGAAGGGGACTACAGTTGTCAGAACATCGAGTTAACTGAGAAACGGTCAGTGAGCTGTGGAAGGAAAGGAGCTGACAACTACACCTACTGCTACCCGTGCTTATGTTAAGGGTGAGAGTAGGGCGACGGGCGAGTGGTGACTAAAGGAAGGAGTGCCATAGGTGACCTAGCACCTCCACTCTGCTAACCGGACACTGGGTCCGAAGACTTGCTAGAACCTTCACGGCTAGTGAGAGAAACACCGGAATCCCTGCTGGACTTCAAGTCGCAGAGTGTAGCCCTAAGTGCCGATACGTAACGGGGTCAGGCAGAACAGGAGTTTAGCGGGACGCTGCATTGAAGACTTAGTTCTTGCCACAAGAAGACTTCCATCACAATGTTGGCCGGGCGAAGCTGTGCTATTCAGAGTTAAACTTGACTTCACGCAGGTTAGGACTCATACACTTTAAAGGGAAAGGAGGCCTTAAACCTACTTGGCGATTACCTGGATGTACATACTCCACCCTGAGCAGCCTCCTGGAACATACCTGCCACCATCATCAGTAAAGGTATGGAAAGAGACTGATTGTGTG
>JARQOD010000006.1:427691393-427786517 GCA_033576555.1 Oophaga sylvatica | reverse complement strand
ACAGCAGGAGACGCAGACCTCTTTCTTTGAGTGACAGAGCAGTGGCAAGTCTTCGACAAAAATTGTAATGTATGTAGTACAGTTCATATAGCGTCTTGTGCTTGGGTGCGATGAAAATACATGAGACACAGGTTTGATATAGAAGGTCTTGTATTACTTCATACAAGTGGCAAAAATAGTCACACAGTTTGCAGATACAGAAGCAGGAGACACAGCAGGCCAGAGTAACTTAAGCTCAGCAATCACTCTCCACAACAGGTTCAGGATCTTCTTCTCTGTTACCGTAAGTCCATGCAAACGTGGATCTTTCAAAGAGCAGGGTTCCAGAGTCCACAAGTGTTCAGAGTTCCTCAGTAGGAATAGCTGGAGTACATAGTCCAAGGCTTCCAGGAGTCAGGTCACAGGTTCACTGCAGGCTAGATTCTGAAACACTGATTGCTCAGCTGTGGCTGCTTAAGAAGCAAGAGGGAGAGAATCAGGGCGGGAACATGAAAGCTGAAAACTCCATATTGACTGAGGGCAAGATAGCTGCAGCAAGACAGAAAGCAAAATGGCTGACGGAAAACTGAGTTTCAAGAACATGTACAAAGAACCTTACATTACTCCCCCCTTAGGGACAACCTCCGGATGGCCTCAGACCAGGCTTGTCTGGGTACCTCTGATGAAACTGGCGGAGCAAACGAGGAGCATTAACGTTATTGACTGGTTCCCATGAGTTGTCCTCCACTGGGTAGCCCTGCCATTTAATCAAATATTGTAACTGATTCCTGTATAACCTGGAATCTAGAATTCTTTCCACCACAAATTCTTCCTGACCATCGACTAGCACTGGGTCAGGGCAAGGAGAAGAACGTCCAGGAAACGTATTGGGTGTTGCAGCCTTTAGTAGGGATACATGAAAGACAGGGTGGATTCTCATAGTTCTAGGCAGTTGAAGACGACAAGCAACGGCACTTATAATTTTACTGATTTTATAGGGTCCAATGTACTTATGTCCCAACTTAGACGATGGAATCCTTAACTTAAGATTTCTGGTTGACAGCCAGACCAGGTCTCCTACCTTGAAAACTGGTGCAGGTTTACGAAATTTATCTGCTGCTTTCTTGTACCTTTCCTGAGCCAATTCCAGATTCTCCTTTAGAAGATCCATATTCTTCTGTAAAGACGTGATTCTTTCGGCCACTGCTGGTAAAGGCGTTTCTATGGGAAATCGTGGAAGAATGTTAGGATGATAACCTAGATTGGAGTAAAAAGGAGACTGCTTAGTGGAGGCGCTCTGAGAGTTGTTATAAGAGAACTCAGCCAATGGAAGTAGATCCACCCAATCATCCTGTAGGTGGCAGATAAAGCAGCGGAGATACTGCTCCAGAGTTTGATTGGTTCGTTCGGTCTGTCCATTAGTCTGGGGATGAAAAGCAGAAGAAAGGTTTACTTTAATGTCCAATGCTGCACAGAAATTTTGCCAAAACCTTGAAGTGAATTGCACCCCTCGATCCGAAATAACCTCATCCGGTACTCCATGTAAGCGAAACACATCTTTAATCATCAAATCTGATGTCTGTTTTCAGTGGGTAAGCCGACACAAGGAATAAAATGAGCTGCCTTTGTTAAACGATCAACCACCACTAGAATGGTGTTTTTCCCTTGAGAGGTTGGTAACTCCACAATGAAGTCCATAGAAATGGATCCCCACGGGCGGGACGGGGTGGGAAGAGGTTGTAACAGACCAGTTGGTGAGGAGCGAGGTGTTTTGCATCTTGCACAGACTTCACATGAAGTGACATAGTTTAAAACATCCTTCCTGCAAGTGGGCCACCAAAAGAAACGAGAAAGAAATTCCTGTGTCTTTAGAATTCCTCTATGCCCAGCTATCTTGGAATCGTGAATGAGTTGCAATACTCTCAATCTGACTGTTTCAGGAATATACAGACGTTGTCCCAGAATCCACACACCATTCTTAAAGACAAGACTTACGTCCCTTGGGGGTTGTGCCAACAAGGAATCCGCATGGTATGCTTCCTTGATGTCCTTAAGTAGGTCTTGATTATGAATCACTCCCAGGAATCTAGAGTCAGGAAGAATAGTCTTAGGAGGAGCAAGTGGACGGGTCTCTGCTGAATGAATCCTAGAGAGTGCATCAGCCTTTCCATTGCGCGATCCTGGTCTATAAGAAATGACAAAATTAAATTGGTTTAAGAAAAGATTCCAGCGAGCCTGGCGAGGAGTCAGGCACTTAGCCGACCTGATAAATTCAAGGTTACGATGGTCTGTCAGGACGACTATTTGCTGTGCAGCTCCCTGAAGAAGGTGTTTCCATTCTTTGAAGGCGGCAATAATGGCCAACAACTCTCTATTGCCCACATCGTAGTTCCTCTCAGCCGAAGACAACTGCTGGGAAAAGAAGGCACAGGGATGCAAGACATTCTTCTCACCTGTTCTCTGAGAGAGTATAGCTCCAACGGCACAATCTGAAGCATCCACCTCTATTATGAAGGCAAGTTCGGGGTTGGGATGTACCAAGATAGGTGCGGTGGTAAATTTATCTTTTAGACGAGAAAATGCTTCCTGGGCTTGGGGAGTCCAGGAGAACCTAGACTCTTTCCGGGTAAGTTGGGTGATAGGTGACACTACCTCAGAGAAATTCCTAATGAAACGTCTATAGAAATTGGCAAACCCGATGAAGCGCTGCACCTCCTTCACATTTCTAGGACTTGGCCAATCCTTGATGGCTTGGGTCTTACTTCCATCCATACTAATTCCTTGTGTAGACAGTACATACCCCAGAAATTGAATTTCGGTCCTATGGAATTCACACTTTTCAAGTTTGATGTAAAGATGGTTTTGTCTTAGACGTTCCAAGACCATTCTCACATGTCCATGATGTTCCTCTGTGGAGTTAGAAAAAATTAGAATATCATCCAAATAAATCACCACGAATGTATCTAGGAGATCCCTGAAGATGTCATTCACCAAGTGTTGGAAAGTGGCTGGGGCGGTACTCAGACCAAAAGGCATAACTAGATATTCAAAGTGTCCATAGCGTGACCTGAATGCAGTCTTCCATTCATCCCCAGGTCTAATACGGACCAAGTTATAGGCCCCACGGAGATCCAATTTAGAGAAAATTTTGGCATGCCGCACTCTCTCCAATAACTCAGGGATTAAAGGCAATGGATAACGGTTTCTAATAGTAACCTTATTGAGTTCCCTATAGTCTACGCAGGGTCTCAGAGATCCATCTTTCTTCTTCACAAAGAAGATGGGTGCACCTGCAGGAGATGAAGAGGGACGTATGAAGCCCTTGGCTAGATTTTCGTCTATGTAATCCTTTAAAGCCTTTAGCTCAGGCCCCGCCAGGGGGTAGATCTTACCAAAAGGTATCTCTGCTCCAGGCAATAATTCAATTGGACAATCATATGGACGGTGAGGGGGAAGCTGGTCAGCGTTCTTCTTGTCACATAAATCCACATAGTCCTGGTATACAGCTGGTAGTTCAGGGACTGACATGGTTCCTTTAGGAACAGAGCAAGCTGAAACTTCTGGACTCATCTGTTTCTCTGGAAAGTGTAATTCCTTGGTCTCCCAGTTAATGGTAGGGTTCTGAGCCTGCAGCCATGGTAGCCCTAGAATAATGGGAAAGTGGGGAGAAGAGATAAGCATAAAGGACAGTTTCTCTTGATGATCTTTACCCATAAGGACCCTCAAAGGCTCCGTTTCCTGATCCACTGGTCCAGAGGTCAGCAGGGAGCCATCCACAGTTTCCATCTGTACTGGAGTAGCCTTCTTCACTGAACGTATCCCCTGTTTCAGAGCAAAGGAGACATCCATAAAATTCCCACTTGCCCCTGAGTCGATCATAGCAAGCTAGACACCCAGACTGAGTTAACCAGAGTTTGATGGAAAGGAAGCAATGAGAATTGTTTTTCCTACAACTCAGCTGGGACACCGCTGAGGAAACTTGAAAAATTGCAGCGTTTACACAGTCATCGTCCTCAGAAGTAACGGAGTTTAAGTCCGAGAAATCAAGATCTGTTGCTGCAGATCTCTCTGGAGCCTGAGGCTCGGACCTGACAGATCTCCTCTCGCAACACTCACAGTGAATGAGTGCTGCAGTAGTCTTACGAGAACGGCTGGGGCAGTTTATAATGAAGTGCCCTGACTTACCACAATAGAAACATAGATTTTCCTTAAAACGATGTTCCTTGCGTGCATCACTAACCCGTCTTTGTAAAGAGTCTACCTGCATGGGTTCAGGTTTAGGTTCCCGTGTGATCCTACTCAAAGGTTCCTTAGCTGGGGAGGAAGGTAGGAAAAGGTTAGTGCGATTGCTTTCGAACCATCTCTCTTGCCTGCGTTCAGTCAGGCGAGCATCAATACGGATGCAGTAGTTAATAAAGTCACCTAACGCAGTGGGAGGGTCGGCACGAGCAAGTTCATCCTTAATTAGTGGAGACAACCCCTTTCGAAAAATAGATTTTTTGGCGGAACTGTCCTCAGATGGTATCAAGGGCCCATCTCCTGAAATCCAAGGCATATTCGGCTACCGAGTGCTTACCTTGGCGCAAAGTTACATGGCTGCTTCAGCTGTTGCACCTCGATTGGGGTCATCAAACACCTGCCCCATGGCTGAAATGAAAGCATCAAGATGATCCAAACATTCATCCTCAGTCTCAATCAGAGGGTTTGCCCACATCAAAGCCTTGTTGGTAAGTAACATAATTATAGTAAGCACTTTAGATCGTTCAGTGGGAAATTGTGAAGCATGTGCAGAAAAAAACAGATTGCATTGGTTAATAAATCCCTGAATTTTTCACGTTCACCGCCAAAACGAAAAGGGGGCAACTTGGGAATCCCAGAACTTGGGGCTACGGCAGGAGCCTGGACTCGCTCCTCTAGAACCTCAATCTGGCTCGCAAATCCTGGGCAGTCTGTCCAAACACTTGCAAATTGTGATTAGTGAGGTCCTGTAGGTTTGTAAAACGGGTTTTTATAGTCTATAAATCTGCAAGGATATTATCAGTCACTCCGCAAAGTTCCTTTATGCGGGCCTCCATTTTCCAGATCTTTTAAGACAGGAGTACTGGAAGGAGAGGAGAAAAGAAAAAAAAAACAATAGTGTTTACCTGTGGTAACACTGCAGAGAGAAAAAAAAATTAAGGGAACTGCTCACCTGGAATGGTTGTGAGAAGTCACAACCACTATCATCACAGAAAGTTCAACCGGACATCTGATATCCACAGTTACAGCAGACACAAAAGAGGGAAGAGAAAAAAAAAAAACAATAGTGTTTACCTGTGGTAACACTGCAGAAAAAAAAACTTAAGGGAATTGCTCACCTGGAATGGTTGTGAGAAGTCACAACCACTGTCATCACAGAAAGTACAACTGGACGTCTGATATCCACAGTTACAGCAGACACAGCCTTCCCAGACCCAGCAGACACTAACGTTTTGGCTTCAGAATCTTGTAATGTATGTAGTACAGTTCATATAGCGTCTTGTGCTTGGGTGCGATGAAAATACATGAGACACAGGTTTGATATAGAAGGTCTTGTATTACTTCATACAAGTGGCAAAAATAGTCACACAGTTTGCAGATACAGAAGCAGGAGACACAGCAGGCCAGAGTAACTTAAGCTCAGCAATCACTCTCCACAACAGGTTCAGGATCTTCTTCTCTGTTACCGTAAGTCCATGCAAACGTGGATCTTTCAAAGAGCAGGTTCCAGAGTCCACAAGTGTTCAGAGTTCCTCAGTAGGAATAGCTGGAGTACATAGTCCAAGGCTTCCAGGAGTCAGGTCACAGGTTCACTGCAGGCTAGATTCTGAAGCACTGATTGCTCAGCTGTGGCTGCTTAAGAAGCAAGAGGGAGAGAATCAGGGCGGGAACATGAAAGCTGAAAACTCCATATTGACTGAGGGCAAGATAGCTGCAGCAAGACAGAAAGCAAAATGGCTGACGGAAAACTGAGTTTCAAGAACATGTACAAAGAACCTTACAAAAATTTTCGCTTGCAAGCTTCCTAGACAGCTATGATACTTTAGCTGCTCTTTTCCTGTGCTCACTATCTTCTTTACTGTATGTGCCCCCAGCCTCGCTGCATTGTCTCTTCTCAGACCCACAGCTCTCAGGATTTGGCTGACACTTTCCGTTCCTGGAGTCCCATACGGACTCTCACAAAGTTGCTGGACCAATGTTCCCTTCCCCAACTTGCCTGCTAGAGGTATTCCACGGTCACCACTTGAGCTACTTTCTTTGGTAATTTTCCTTCTCTGCTTCTCTGTTCTCCTCTTTCACACACACTCCAGTGGGGATCACTTAGACCAAAGGGGTGTCCTTGATTTTCTCCTTGTCTGAACCATTTACTTACTGAACTCTACTTCCTGTTCCTCACACTAATCAGAGATTTCCAAACCTCCTCCACACATTTGGCTGACCTTAACTCTCGCACTGTCTCTGTGCCTGCTGTGTTGCTGGCAGACTTCACCATTCACCTCCATTCTAAACAGTGACATCTTGTGACCGTGAGTTAGTATTGTAGCCTTCAAGGCAATTAACAATTGTTTTCATAAAGAAACATCAGGAAAAATCATTCACATTCTATGCTGTCCTTCTCCTTAGACCACTACTCCTCCTCGTCTGACCCTGCTATAGTCCCTTATTGACCCTATACATTAGCAGTCCAAATTGGAGATAAACAGAATTAAGTATAGCAGGTAAATATGTAATTATGCAAAAGTTGCCTCTTTCTCCTGAATGGATTTGGGTAGAGTTTCTTGTTTCTTCACTATTAGGGTGCCAACCCCTGAGGCAAGGTAGGGGGGTGAGACAGATTAGGGATAACAGGGTCAGAAATAGCACCCATATCTCTCCTACCTTCTACCATACAATCTTTAGAGCCTATATATTTTTTATCCATCACTAATTTTGTGTGTTGTTCTTAATTATAGGAATAATAATAAATTTTATATAGGTTTTTATGTTTTGTTTGATTGATGGAGCCGTGCAGAATCATATCTTGCTTGAGTACATTGCATGCGCCTTTACTGTATACTTATGTACTTTTCCTCTCCACTTGTTGGCCATAAATTTCTTTGTACTAGTCTCTTGAGTACTCCTTTGTAAATAAATGGTGCCCACCAAAGCATAATGGTTGGACCAGTTCTCCAGGATGGCACATTAATACATCCCATCAAAGGAAGATTTGCTGTGTCCTCCAGCGCAGCCTCAAGAGTAAAGGTCTCCAACCTGTGGCTCAGGAGCTACATGTGGATCACGGGACCATAATGTGTGGCTCACGACTGTTAACCAACTTAGTGCAATAGCACAAGGTCTAGCAAACAGCTATGAAAATAAGTCTCCAGATGGTGACTTTTGTGAGTTGACCTGCATAGAAGAGCAATTCTGGATGAGCATACACAGGTGGGGGGATAAATAAAGTAAGTTGGAGATAGTATTATCCTATTAGTTAAAGAGGCGTTCCAGATGGATGCGACAATTTGGGGTGAGTGCTTCATGAAAGAATTTTCGAATGGGGTAAAGTTGAAACCCTGGATGTACGTATGCTGCCTACAACAGAGGGGGCACAAGGTGCTTCTGTGGGAAAGCTTTAGCTTTTATTATTCTAGAAATGGGGGCTTTGGGTGAGACAATGGTTGGAGAGGATGGGCACACTGGATGTGGCTCGCAACCATCTCTCAAAACTTAATGTGGCTCTCAAAGTAAGAAATGTTTGGGACCACTGCTTAAGAGCATGGAGTAGATACGAGGACACGGACTATTGCAAAAGGAGAACCTGAGTTGTAGAAGAGCATCAACCCAACAGCAGGACTGGTATATGCTACTTTGTGCATGGAGGAACATGAAGAACACTGCCAGGACCCTACAAAATGACCTCCTCTGGCTACTGGTGTGCACGTGTCAGACCAAAATGACTCCATGAATATGACATTGGGGTCCGATGTCCTGTTTTGGGTACTGTGCTCACAGGGTGGATTTTCAATTTATAAATACAATGCTTGGGAAAGAAGTTGATTGCCCTCCACTTGCAGAGAATTCTCTTCCTTTTTACACTCGCGACGCTGTTGGACAGCAGGTGGACAAAAGCCGATTCCAGAATGAAGTCGTGTTTGTCCATTAAACATATGCTTGTCTGTGGGCCGGATAGATGGCGTTGTCTGGTGGGATGCAGAGTAACGAAACATTGTCAGGCATGACTGTAATCAAAATCATTATTCTGTTCTAATGCCCAAAACTATTTGGCGACATGGATATTTCTCAGTAATCATGATCAAGCTTGTCTGGAATCCATTAGTCAGATGTGTAAATGTGAGATGTGTTTAATACAAATAGGATTAGTCATTATCATTACCATTTTTTGTATGTTATGGAAAAATGAACGATATGATGTTGGCTCTGCTGCCAAGTGTCCCAAAGGCCCCCATATGTGTCGACCCGCCACCACAATTGTGGGTTACCAGGGCAATGGGGTACTCAGAGCCGAGCCATGGAAGTCTATGGGGTTTGTCACAGGTAGCGGTGGCTCGGTCTGTGGCCCTGGCGGTCTGGCGTATGTTGGGGGAATATTTACAGGGGATAGATATATTTACAGTTCGTGACGCCACCTGTAGTCTCTGGTAATTTGTACCAGCGCTGCTGTAGATCTCTGAGGGGATGGTGAGGCAGCTAGATGTCGGGTCCCCTACAGGTGGGACTCTTCCCTCAGGTCGATGGTTATGGTGGGGTTGTGCAGGCATGCAATTAAATAACTCAGTCTCACACCGTCAGCGTCTTTCCATACCTTTTACTTGTTAGATGGTAAGGCAGGTCCCAGGGAGGCTGATGGGGTTGATGGAGGATGAGTTTTGAGGCAACGGCTGAGCAAGGCAGGGGCCTCCTTTACTTTCCAATGATGATGAGTCCAACCAGCATAAAGCGTAGTTCACTCCTGAAACTTCAGCTATTTCAAAGCTGTACTGCCCGGTCAGTTTTGTGGTGGAGCCTTCCAGTGATGAAACTAGGTTCTTCTATGCTTGGCCTAGCTCAAAGTTCCTATTCCACCTGACCCCTGTTACGTACTGACACTTCAAGGGCTGCTTTCTGTTACCTAAGGTCCAGTAAGCCTCTGGTTTTTCTACCACTATGCGTGAAGCTATAGTGATGCTTCGGTCTCCAGTGACCGGTGACAATGTGCAGGATACTTCAATCCTAAAGCACTTCTGATTTCCTTCCACTGTGCCTTTCGACTTGCTCAAACTCTCAATCTCAGCACTGACTAGGCTAAGGTGAACTGGCTCACCTGTACTAGCCTCCACTACTGTACTGTCTCTCTGAATCGACAGGAATCTTGGTGCTCCAGACAGGCACTCCTTCTCTCTCCCTTCACCTCAGGAGACACTACAAGACTCTCTTGTGCTCAAAACCACACCCCTCTACACCCCTGCTGGGTGTGTCCGAAGTATATGTGATGTCATGTAGAGCCCTTAACCGTTACCTCTCCACTCATCCTCCTGGTATTGTGTACCTTAAATACCAGGGCTACACATTCCCCCATGGTAAACGACAGCACTCCCGGGCTGTGAAATACAAAGAGACAATTTTGTTTATGCATTAAACATTAACATTAACTCGTCCCATCCGGGAGGTAAGGATTTCTTGAACGTTGCAAACAAAACATTAAATATAGAAAAATACAAAATATTAAATAGACATGTTCATATAATAAACGGCAAGATTCTTGTGAAGGACCCGCACCAAACCTTCAACGTGGGTCCTGGGTGGGCTGCAGGACATATGAATGCAGACCTCACTCAGTGCCACACCACACGGGTTTTATGTTCAGAGGTAAGTCAAGGCTTCGTGTGAAACCATTATAAGGCACCTTAGTGCAACTATTTACAAGATAAGTTCTGGGCTGGCACAGTCCTCAGCCTCTCAGTCCATTATAAGACACCATAAGGAAAAGACACATATATATATACTTTTTACAATATTCACATTAATTTTTATAATTACTGCCGGTATCGAATGGGTATCTTCCCTTTTGTGATTCGCTCTGATCTACGTGGAGTAGCTTCAGATATATTAAGTTGTGATCTGTCTGCACTGCGTAACGGCAAACTATAGAACTGCCTCAATCTTTCTATGGATCTGGCAAGCGTACTGATGGCTGGGCGGTGTGAGTCAGCTTCACCAGGGGATCCCATAGTATGGGGCGCTGCTTCTGATGATCCTTCTTGAGATTCCGTAGGTTGAGGTGTTGCTGGAATGGGTAACTCCTGAACGGACTCAACTGGCACCACGGACACAACTGGAGGTAGAACTTCCTCTTGTGGCTGATAAAACTGCAACACCGGAACTATTACAGCATCTCCCAGCCGGGGCCAATCCGCAGGAAAATCTCCCAGATCCGTGTGTATGACCTCTTCCTTTCCTTCCTCTTGATTGATGACAGGGTTCTTTTCACAAAGCTTTAAGGGTTCTGGACACAATTTCAAATGGTCTCTGGACACAGTGGTTATTGTTCTTCCTCCGTCCTTACTGATGATACAAACTTTTCTGTTGTCATATTTAGAATCTTGTACAACGTAGGGTTCTTGTTCCCACTGGTTATCCAATTTGTGCATTTTCCTTTTCCTTTTTAATACCACTTCTCCAGGCATCAAAGGCTTGGCAGGAGCATTTCTGTTGTAAATATCTTCCTGTTTCTCCCGTGCCTTGTTGAGACTTTCTTCTACACAGGTTTGCACTCGTCTGTACTGCTCTTGCCGATTGATGTCCCAGTTTTCAATGGTGTCGTCTGCCTCCGGTTCTACCACTCCAAGTTCTAAATCCATTGGTAGTCTTCCGGGCCTTGCTCTCATAAGATAGGCTGGAGTGCAGTTAGTAGAACTTACAGGTATATGGTTATACAAGTCAACCAAATCAGGTAGTAAGTCCGGCCATCGATTTCTGTCTTCCAACGGTATGGATCTCAACAAGTCAAGGACAATATGGTTCATTTTTTCGCAAAGACTGTTGGTTTGAGGGTGGTATGGCGTTGTTCTAATTTTCTTGCACCCGTACATGTGACAGAATTCCTTGAATAAATCAGCTTCGAAAGCAGGTCCTTGATCGGTTAATACTTGCTCCGGATACCCATGCGGTCTGCAGAAGCTTGCTTGAAAGGTTTTCGCGGCCGTCACTGCAGTCTGATCCTTAACTGGAACAACCACCAGAAATCTGGAGTAATGGTCCACCATGGTCAGGGCGTATGAGTATCCAGATCTACTTGGCGACAGTTTGACGTGGTCCAGGGCCACAATCTCCAGGGGGCGAGTCGTCCGGATAGGTTGCAGGGGTGCCTTCTGACTACCGTAGTCCTTCCTTCTGAGACCACAGGGTCCACAGTTCCGACACCACCTCTCAATGGAGCTGCGCATCCCTACCCAGTAGAACCGGCATCTCAACAGGGTCTCCAGCTTTCTCCAGCCAAAGTGTCCTGCTTGATCGTGGTATGCTTCCAACACCATTGGGACGTCTGCCTTGGGGACCACGATTTGCCAGACCATCTCATGGGTTCTGGGGTTGACGTATCTCCTGCACAACTTCTCACGGTATAGGAACAACCTGCTTTTCTCGTTCCACAGGAGCTTGGCTGACATAGGTGCATCCTTTTCCAAAGAGGAGCCTTCCTGTCTTAACAACTCCTTGATGCGGCTGACCACTGGATCACTGTCCTGAGTCTCTTTCCAGCTGTGATGGGGTAAAGGATTTAATGTTGCACCATACTGCTTTCTGTTGACTCGATGCTCGTGGACTACCCCATTTCGATGGAACGCAGGTAGCTCAATTTCTTCCAGGTCGTCCGATTCTTCTTCCGTATCAGAGTCATGCGGCATTCGGGACAATGCGTCAGCATTAGCATTCTTTCGACCTGCCCGGTACTTGATAGTAAACTGGTAATTGGACAACCGAGCCATCCATCGCTGCTCCATGGCACCCAGCTTGGCGGTTTCCAGGTGCGTTAAGGGGTTGTTATCTGTAAACGCAGTGAACCGATTGGAGGCCAGATAATGCTTAAATCTTTCAGTAATGGCCCAGACCAGCGCCAGAAACTCCAGCTTGAAGCTGCTATAATTTTCCGGATTCCTTTCAGTTGGCCTGAGTTT
Organism: Oophaga sylvatica; assembly: GCA_033576555.1. Lineage (NCBI taxonomy): Eukaryota > Metazoa > Chordata > Amphibia > Anura > Dendrobatidae > Oophaga > Oophaga sylvatica. The sequence goes on along the minus strand of JARQOD010000006.1, from coordinate 427,774,368 downwards.
TCTGCTGGCATATGCGATGACTTTTTCTTGGCCATTCTGCTTCTGACTGAGAACTGCTCCCAACCCTTCATTACTGGCGTCGGTGTACAACAGGAACGGTTGGCTGTAATCAGGATAGGTTAAGATCTCATCACCTGTAAGGATCTCTTTCATCTTTTGGAATGCTTCAGCCTGTTCCTTACCCCAATTAAAGGGAGGGTTTCTGCTCTTTAGGGATTGTCCTACTAGGAGGTCCTGTAAAGGAGCTGCCTTCTTCGTGTAATCTTTCACGAATCTCCTGTAGTAACCCGTTAGTCCCAGGAACTGTCGCACTTCCTTAAGGTTCTTCGGCTCCGGCCACTTCTGGATGGCAGTGACTTTCTCTGGGTCCGGCGCTACTCCTTCCGAACTGACGATGTGCCCCAAGTATTGTACCTTCTGTTTGAGTAGATGGCATTTTGAGGTTTTAATTTCATCCCGTACCTGGACAGGGACTCAAATACTTCTGCCAGGTGCTTCAGATGATCCTCATAAGTCTTGGAATACACGATGACGTCGTCTAGGTATAGCAGCACGGTTTCAAAATTGAGATGTCCCAGGCAGTTCTCCATCACTCTCTGAAATGTTCCTGGGGCACTACTGAGCCCAAACGGCATTCTGTCGAACTCACAGAGCCCCATTGGGGTGGTGAAAGCCGTTTTCTCACGATCCTCCTCAGCCACAGCCACTTGCCAGTAACCACTAGTCAGATCAAGGGTAGAAAAGTAGTTAGCCGTTTTCAGAGCAGCTAATGATTCCTCTATGCGTGGTAACGGGTATGCATCCTTGTGTGTTATGCGGTTCACCTGCCTGTAATCCACACACATTCTCATACTACCATCTTTCTTTTTAACCAGAACTAGAGGGGCTGCCCAGGGGCTACAACTATCCCTTATCACCCCGGCCTTCTTCATATCATGCAACATTTCTTTAGCCTTCTGATAATGGGCTGGGGGTATAGGCCTATACCGCTCCTTGATGGGAGGATGACTGCCTGTAGGGATATGATGTTGGACTCCCTTAATTACCCCAAAATCAAGTGGGTGCTTGCTAAACACTTGGGCATACTCTTGCACCACCCGTAATACCCCTTGCTTCTGGTGAGCGGGAGTGGTGTCCGTCCCAACATGGAGTTGCTGACACCATTCCGCCACCTGGGTTGCTGGGTCATTGTCCTCCGCTATTTGACAGGAGTCTAAGGACTCAGCCGGAAGAATAGAATTATTGTCGACAGCATGTAGTTTAGCAATGGTTGCATAACGGGGTAAGTTTACCTCATCATCTCCCCAATTGAGAAGCCGTACCGGTACTCTTCCATTCACCACTTCTACTACTCCCCTAGCAGTCATAAGTGTAGGTCTATGTTCTGAATGGTGGGGTTCTACTACAGCTTGGTAATTCTGTCCTCTCAGACCTATGGCTGCCCTGCACCAGATAATCATTTCACTCATTGGGGGTATCACAATAGGATCCGAGTCAGTGACCCGTACATTACCAATTTCGCCGTCTGTAAGCTTCGCTTGCTGCTGACACACCAGGGCCCGGATCTCTCTTTGGATTACTCCTTTCTGCCTTGGTCGGGCAATCTCAGCGAGCTGTTGGAGCAAGAACACAACTTCTCCCAAACAATTACCGATAATGTTAGTGCCCAAAATTATATTTAAACCGTTCTCCTCATTTGCAGTCTTTACTACCAGAAGCCCCTGGTCTTTCAACTCCTCTCTGCCCACCTTTACATCTACACATTTTGTCCCGAGTACTTCTACAGGAAGACCATTAGAAGCATATACGGTAAAGTCAGGGCTCGGGGGTTTAAGACTGTCCATTGACCAGTACTTAGTATATAGGGCATCAGGTATTAGGGTCACCTGAGACCCAGTGTCTAACAATGCCGGAACTGCAATACCATCGAGGATGATAGACAGGTAGGGTCGCCCACCCACATACCTGCGGTTCCAGTCTAGGGGGCCTGACGGGTATTCTCCTGGGTGTTGGCCCTCGGACCCAGGTTCTGCCCGTTTAAAGGACACTGTGGAGACATATGACCTTTCCGGTTGCATCGGTAACAGGTGATCTCTCGACGAGGAGGGTGTTGATCAGAGGTCGCTCCTGGGGGTGGCGTTGTCCTCCTCCGGGGGGGCGACGTCTTCTTTCTTCTCCGGTGCATCCACGGGACGTCTTCTGGGCAGTCAGCTAACAAGATCTTCCCTTCCTCCTCTTTCCGCAGCTGCAGGGCACTCATTACAGCAGCCAGATTTTTAGTCAGCTGGCGCACCTCTGAGCGCAGACAATCCAATTCACTGGGAGGTGTCACCTGCGTTTTGGTTTCGGCCACTAACGGGGAACAGGGGGTTACTGCCGGTTCCAGAGTGACTTCAGCCTGATGATGTTGGGTGGCCACCTCAGGTTTGCCCAGGGGCCGCAGCCCTTTTATTGCCATGTCTTTTAGGGCATCAAAGGTAGCATCCGGATGATCTAAGGACCACCAGTTTACAGTTCTGCGTTCCTCTTGGGATCTCAATCCCTGGATAAATTGTTCTTTCAGCATTTTATTCTCATCGATAGCATTTAAATTATTAATCTGCTTAAGGGCTCTCAGGGCTCCTTGTAGTCGGCAAGCGTAGTCCCGGATGCTGTCACCTGGCTGTTGTGAACAGTGATAGAAGGCCATCCGGAGATCCGTTTCTGTGCGGTCTTCAAATATGGCATGCAGCTTAAGGAAGATCGCAGGTACCGACTCCTGATCAACGGTATCCCAAGTCTCCACTTCCCTCTCAGCAGCGCCAGTTAGCTGCCCTATTAGCACAGCAGCTTTTTGTCTCTCAGGCATGGAGTACATTTCTAGGATGCTGCATAACTTCCGCTTGAAGCCTGCTAATGTGCCTGGCTCACCGCTGTACTGGGGAAGCCATTTCGCCCCAGGCATATATGGGAGCGTTAGTGGCATGATCGGGACTACCGGACTGGGTGCTGGACCTGCACCCCCATCTGGCGCTACAATACCAGGCGGTGCGGGATTGGGGCCTCCGGCTGGGGCCGCACTGTCGGCCGGTTGTTGTGACATCTTAGCGCCCCCTTGGTTAAACGGAGCCTACCGGTTTCAGATGCTGCTACTTCACAGGCACAGCAGTGGGAACAGGACCTTCGTCGCAGGCGCTCTGATGTCAGAGCGTTCACTTCCTGTTGCAGGACCTGCCGCTGAGTCAGAGCCGGGGGCGTGTCCAAGACTTTGCGCGCTCTTTCAGGTACGCCCACCTTCTTCTCCAGCGCCTTAGGGCGCGAATCTGGCGGCAAATATGGCGGTATTTGGCGCCAAACAATAGCAACAGTCTTTTTCACCAAAACACTCCACAGGCACACAGGGCTCGCAATGCTGCAAGTTTCGTATCCTGTTCGTGACGCCAAAGTTTTGTGTCGACCCGCCACCACAATTGTGGGTTACCAGGGCAATGGGGTACTCAGAGCCGAGCCCATGGAAGTCTATGGGGTTTGTCACAGGTAGCGGTGGCTCGGTCTGTGGCCCTGGCGGTCTGGCGTATGTTGGGGGAATATTTACAGGGGATAGATATATTTACAGTTCGTGACGCCACCTGTAGTCTCTGGTAATTTGTACCAGCGCTGCTGTAGATCTCTGAGGGGATGGTGAGGCAGCTAGATGTCGGGTCCCCTACAGGTGGGACTCTTCCCTCAGGTCGATGGTTATGGTGGGGTTGTGCAGGCATGCAATTAAATAACTCAGTCTCACACCGTCAGCGTCTTTCCATACCTTTTACTTGTTAGATGGTAAGGCAGGTCCCAGGGAGGCTGATGGGGTTGATGGAGGATGAGTTTTGAGGCAACGGCTGAGCAAGGCAGGGGCCTCCTTTACTTGCCAATGATGATGAGTCCAACCAGCATGAAGCGTAGTTCACTCCTGAAACTTCAGCTATTTCAAAGCTGTACTGCCCGGTCAGTTTTGTGGTGGAGCCTTCCAGTGATGAAACTAGGTTCTTCTATGCTTGGCCTAGCTCAAAGTTCCTATTCCACCTGACCCCTGTTACGTACTGACACTTCAAGGGCTGCTTTCTGTTACCTAAGGTCCAGTAAGCCTCTGGTTTTTCTACCACTATGCGTGAAGCTATAGTGATGCTTCGGTCTCCAGTGACCGGTGACAATGTGCAGGATACTTCAATCCTAAAGCACTTCTGATTTCCTTCCACTGTGCCTTTCGACTTGCTCAAACTCTCAATCTCAGCACTGACTAGGCTAAGGTGAACTGGCTCACCTGTACTAGCCTCCACTACTGTACTGTCTCTCTGAATCGACAGGAATCTTGGTGCTCCAGACAGGCACTCCTTCTCTCTCCCTTCACCTCAGGAGACACTACAAGACTCTCTTGTGCTCAAAACCACACCCCTCTACACCCCTGCTGGGTGTGTCCGAAGTATATGTGATGTCATGTAGAGCCCTTAACCGTTACCTCTCCACTCATCCTCCTGGTATTGTGTACCTTAAATACCAGGGCTACACACATACACATTAGATAAAAGGCCGCCGAACCCTCCATTCCTCTGATGTGTATGGTGGCCTCCAGCTGTTCCCCCAATACACTAAGTCCGGACACATAGATTCTGGCCACGATTTACTCCACTCTCCCCATAGAGAATACAGGAGCAGTCAGCCAAGCCATGTGTTCAAGTGCACGGGGGAGTCAATGAGAGAAAACACTGTCGGCTGACCTTACGTGTCTACAGGACTTGTGCACAAAGAGTTGTTTGAGAAGTCCTTTGGAGTGGGTCCGTTCTGAAAAAACACCTGCAAATCACTCCAAAAAAATACTTGAAGAAGTCTTCCTATTCATTGTTACTTGCTGGTCATACGTTCAGCTCTCTGACCAAGTTTTTTAAAAGAAGTAACCTGACCATTCTGGAGGTATTTTCTGCCATGAAACCACACCATACTTTATGACAGAAGTCAATGGAAATGCTACAAACACGGCTCAAAGATGCCTGGGTGATTTTTGACCGCCTTGTAAGCATTTTTTTCTGTGTTTTTGCATCAAAAAATTATAACATTTTATTAATTCCTTAATGGACTTCCAAAGACGTGAGATAATTGCCACCAAAAGTTCTTAAAAGAAAGTTTACATAAAAGACCAAAGGAAGTGTCAACTAAATGTTTCACGGAACGCTAACAACGATTCAGGATAAAAAAAAAAAAGGTCAAGATCAAGAAGCTTCAAGTGTTTCCACTAAGTTTTTGATCACCTGATAAAAACGTTGTGTGATTGTACCCTTATAGGTTCATACAATCTAGGCCATACTGGGCTTATATGGCGCACATTTTGTGCCGTATTTCTCTGCCCATGCCTATATTATGATTATGGTTTATGACTATCACTATTTCACAGATTCTGTATAGAAAAAACATGTATGAGCCACACAGATTGACAATGCGGGTAATCCCCGTGCAAATTTGCAGAAAATCAGCAGCACATTTGAGTCGCACACGGTACCAGGGCTTATGGGGTACTCGGCACCGAGCCCGTTCACTTCAATGGGGGAGAGGTCACGGTAGCGCAGCTCGGTCAGTTGCCCTGGGCGCTCATTCAAAGGGGGGGCATATTTACAGGGGATTGTAGAATTATTCGTGACGCCACCTGTGGTTCCTGGTCAGGATGACCAGCGCTGCAGGGTAGATTCTCTGAGGGGTTGTTACTGGGCAGCAAGATGTTAAGTCCCCCACAGGCGGAACTGATCCCTCGAGATGTATGGCGGTGCAGGGGTGCAGGCAATAAGGCAGTCACACACAAGTCAGTCTCTTTCCATACCTTTACTGGTGGTATTTGCAGGTATGTTCCGGGAAGCTGCTCAGGGTGGAGGATGCACATCCAGGTAATCACCGAGTAGGTTTAAGGCCTCCTTACTTTTCAAAGTGTGTGAGTTCCCAACTTGCATAAAGCTAAGTTTAACTCCGTATAGAACAGCTACGCCCGGCCGACATTGTGGTGGAGCCTTCTTTTGGACAGAACTAGTCTCTATATGCAGGGCCCTGCTAGACTCTTATTCTTCCTGACTCCGGTTACGTATCAGCACTGTAGGGCCCCTCTGCGACCTGAAGTCCAGCAGGGAATCCGGTTTCTCCCACTAGCCGTGAAGGAACTAGCAAGCTCGGACCCGGTGTCCGGTAGTGCAGAGTGGAGGTTCAGCTATCGTCGCTAATTCTCCTCAGTCACTCTTTCTTCCTTTTCATCACTCACCTGTCGCCCTACTCACACCCTTAACATAAGCACAGGCAACAGTAGGTGTAGTCACCAGCTTCCTTCTATCACCGCTCACTGACCGTTCCTCAGTCGACTCGTTGTTACAAATACTGTAGTTCCCCTCCTTCTTCTCCTTCATAGACTCTGTCCAAAGTAGCTATCGGGACCTTCCGTCAGACTGATTTCATCCTCACTTCGAGAGTCACTTTCCACGTTCTTAGGGATCTAACAGTCAGCCTGTTCTGAGGTAACAGCTTGTCTTTCCTCCTCTGTCTCATCTGACAGGAATCACACTCAAATGTCCCGCTCAGACTAGAATGTAGAATCTCTCACTCCGATGCTCTGAGGAGAACTGATCTGTCTGAGGTACAACCAACAACTCGAATGGCTGTCTGGCTAGAATGCCTACTGCTGCATTTCTCCACAACCCTATATACCTGAATCTAAAGGGCTCCCTCTGGTGGCTCCTGGAAAGTGTGGATGTGAATGAATATCAGGTGTTTGTGATTTACCTTTTTGTGCATCCTCCAGGGAACATGTGTCACCAAGCGCAGCTGGGCCACACACATTCATGGTAGAAATGCAATCGCCATCATCCAATTTCTGCATCCTCTTGAAAAATACACATTTACTTTGCCATTGCCACATCCATGACTCATGAGCATAGCCTTACCTTCTCATGGCCTTGTAGACATATTTTCTTCTTATCAGAGAGGTCAGCATCCACAAGAGTACATTTCCCTGAAGCTTCGATGGCAGCTTTACCATTCTTGCCACATTTCTGCGATCCACCCAAGGATGTGAACCCATTAAATGCTGCTGTCAACCTCTGCAGGAGACCCCTGTGGTTGTCATTGCCGGATCGCTATGAGCGACGTCCAGTGGTCGGCGCTGATAGCAAGTGAGCATTTCTGCTACACACAGGCAATCTGATCATCGCCTGTATTTAGCAGAGGCGATCAGAAGATTGCAGATTCTAGTCTCCCATAGAGACTATTGAAGCATGCAAAAAGTAAGAAAAAAGTTTTTAAAAATATTAAAAAATATAAAAAAGGTCAAATCACCCCCCATTCACCCCATTCAAAATAAATCAATTAAAAAAAATACTGTACACATATTTGATATTGTCGCGTTCAGAATCGTCAGATCTATCAATATAAAAAAAGAATTAACCCGATTGTTAAACGGCGTAGGAAAATAAAAAGTAAATAGCCAAAAATCATATCCACACCAAAATGGTATCATTAAAAATGTCAGTTCGGCATGCAAAAAATAAGCCCTCACCCGGCCCGAGATCACGAAAAATGGAGACGCTACGCATCTCGGAAAATAACGCAAATGTTTTTAACAAATTTTGAATTTTTTTTCACCATTTAAATAAAAATAACCTATACATGTTTGGTGTCCATGAACTCGTAATGACCTGAAGAATCATAACGGCAGGTTGGTTTTAGCATTTGGTGAACATGGTAAAAAAAATCCAAAAAACAGCTGTGGAATTGCATTTTTTTTGCAATTTCACCACACTTGGAATTTTTTTTCCTGTGTTTGAGTACAAGATATGGTAAAACCAATGGTGTCGTTCAAAAGTACAACTCGTCCCGCAAAAAAAAAGCCCTCACAAGGCCATATTGACGGAAAAATAAAAAAGTTATGGCTGTGGGAAGAAGGGGAGTGAAAAACAGAAACACAAAAGAGAAAAAGGTCTGCGGTGTGAAGGGTTTAAAAAACAAGTGCACCCACTGAGGTTTTCCTAGCCAGTGACGTTTTAGAAAAAAGTCACCTCCTTTTTCCTGACGCAGCTTTGTGAAAGAAAACTTTGGCGGCTGCTCTGGCATCTAAAAGATGTTGTGTGTACATAGCCACTTTCTGCTCCAAAAACTCACCAAAAAGACTCCAAGTGCCCATAAATTTAGGCTGCGTGTCACATGGCATCGGGCAGACCGCCTAAATTCCTGAAGAAGTGCAACCAAAGCACCGCATGAACACAGTGCACAGCAATAAAGATGACATTGCTGTGCACATATTCCATTTTATTTTACTTCTTTTAATTGCTTCAGGGTTTGGAAAGCTTAAAGCTGCAAGAATGACGGCAAAGCCACCAGCGAGGCTGCCTCAGGAAAGCAACTGCCAGTGTTTTGCTCAAGCGGCTTTGCCTGGAAAAACAGGGCAGCTTTGCCAGCATCATAGAGATGCCGAATGCACATATCCAATGGGAAGTATTTGGAGAAGTTTTGTATTTCCTGAAGTGTTCTTTGCAGCCTTCTGATTGGACAATAGTTAGTTTGGAGTGTCTTGAACTTTCTTTTTTTTTTCACCAGGCAATTTTTCTAAATCAGAAGCTGAAAAAAATGCTCAAAAGACTGAACGTATAACCGGTAGTTTTACAATAGCAATAGGTAAAAATTGGGTATGTGTATATGATGTCTTTTTACCCTTCTCCAACATTGGGCGTAATTGTTTGGTGCCCTCACCTTTCCCGGCACATGACAGCTGATCTATACAGCTGACAAGTGCCCGCAACAGCCGTGGGTGAAATCACGATCCACCCACGGCTGTTAACTAGTTAAATGCCGCTGTCAATATCTGACACCCACCCAGATTTAACTCACCCAGATCACGAAAAATGGAGACGCTACAGGTATTGGAAAACGGCACAATAAGTTTATTTTTTGTGACAATTTTGCAGCAGAACCCAGATCAAAATGACGTCATGTGCACACACCCTTTCAGTTTGTGCACACGTTGCGGATTGGGCTCAGGAATTTCCTGAGCGGATTCTTCCTCTCTTGGCAGAATCCGCAGGTAAAAATCCGGGTGTTTTTAATGCAGATTTTGTGTGGATTTAATGCAGATTTTAAGCGGATTGTCATGTGTTTTTTGGCCTGCAGTTTTCTATAATGAAATGGGTGTAGAAACGCTGCGGAATCCGCTCAAAGAATTGACATGCTGCGGAAAATAAACCGCTGCTGATTCCATGCTGAATTTTCCGCAGCATGTGCACAGCAATTTTTTTTTCCATTGCTTTCATTGTATGGTCAAACACTTGCAGATCTGCAGCGATTCCATGCGGAAAATCCGCTGCGGATCCACAACAAATCCGAAACGTGTGTGTGGCATCTCAGGAGTTCAATTGCCACAATGGCCTTGCCTCCCTCCAGGGGGAGTGATGTCATGCCTGGATGCAAAGAAAGAATCCCCTTACCAGGTAGTTCCAGCACACAACACAGTTCCTTCTCCAGGCCAGCAGGGGGAGCTCTAAACCTGACTTCAGGTGAGCTGCTCTCTCTGGTCAGGAAGCGGAAGTTAGTGAGGAGTTAAAGCCTGAACAAGGTTGAGAGAGGATGTGTGGATAGGACCTGGGAGCAGAGCTGTAGCTGAGCTCACCCCAGGCTTGAGCGCCAGTGACCGGGCACTGGAGCCTGAGGCTGTGTGGGTACTAAAGCCCCGGCAGCAGAATCTGGACGGCAGAAGACCACAGATCCTCTGGCCCCAACTGATACTCGACGACACAGCAGCACGTGCGAGCCGGAGACACCAGCCAGGAGCGATCCCTGAAGCAGGCTCCAGCTGCCTGTCATGCGAGTGGAGTTCTACCTAAGCATCAGACAGAAAGCGGGACTTGAATAGAGTTTACAGCAGCAAGTACCTCAGAGAAAAGCGCTAGAAAGGAGGACTCACATCCCATCTGAATGAGGAGATTCCCAAATTGCTTCCAGGCTAACGGCTCCAGAACCATCTGTAACCTGAGCCCGGACTGTACCTGCACAGCTCAGTAAAAGGTAAAGGAACAACAATCCTTGTGTCTGTCAGCTATTCCTCCAATCCTCAGCTCTGCACCCCAACGTCCTCCTTCCCTCTCAGCTTGCCATATCTGCCCTGGGGCCCCGCTCCACCTGTGGGGAGCGATAACATCTCTGCTGCATTACCATTGGCCTCAGAGGAACTGAACTGCAGTGTTGGCTATCCCTTGCCGAATACCGGGGATGGCGTCTCGAACACTTTATTACAAACTTTATTGTCCCTTTTTCACTATCCCTTTTATTGGACGCCCAGGGTCACGGACCGGGTCACTGCTGCTCTGACACTTCCCCTTTAAGAAGCGGCCCGGTACCGAGTATCCCACTGCCCTGGCGGGCGCTCCATGTGCACACAGCCTTAGGATTTCCACTTAATTAAGTGTCATCAGATTGAAGGACATCTCATGTATGGTGAATATAATTTTAGGATTCGCTAAGGTAAATCTACGGTTTCCCAAAATGTGACCAACATCTGTCATTTTCATCCACTTGACTCTTGATTTTTCTCCGTCGTTTGTACAAGATAAATATTTTTTCCTGTGAGTTTCTGAGGATTATAAAGCATTTGGTGGACAGCTCATAACCTGATGACTAAGCCACGAGTAATCCTTCACCTGTATAACAAATGAGCTGTATACACAGGGAGTCAAAAAAGGTTTTTGTTTTTTCTTTTGTTGCCCTGTGACGCTATCCGCTGTTTAGACTGATATCAGAATTGATGGTGTGCCATGAAGAAAACCCATTACAAAGTGCTATTTGTATCAGACACTTATTATTTCGGGGCAATGAAAAATAGCTGCAAGAATCCTCTCAAGGAAAGAAGTTAATCAGATTAAATCAGAACTTTAATACAGAGTTTAAAAACGATCCTGATAAAAAATACATTATGCTAAGACCTGCAAAAACGTTATCGGAAACACCTGTCAAAGAGCGCCGACCGGAGATTTGTATAAAGAGCTCGCCGCTGCTCTTCGGGAACTTAGTCATATCATTAACCCCTTATTTTATGGTCTCAATTTATATCAAAGGATTAGAAAATGTTTTTTCTTTTTTTTCCAACAGCGCCGCCCCTGTCCACAGGTTGTGTGTTGTATTGCAGCACAGCACTTTTGTTGTCTGGTATTGACAAAGATTCTGCAAAACAGGGTTACTCTGAAAACAGCCTCTATGGGGGTATTCTGCAAAACAGCCTCTGTGGGGGAAATCTGCAAAACAGGCAGGGCTGGCATCACAACCTGGCGGACCAGGGCAAGTGCTGGGGCCCTGGAGGAATGTGGGGGGCCACTCGTCGTCAGTGACACTGGCACACTATGGGGTCCCTTAAGTTGGGGGAGTCCGGTGCCAGCGCTGGTATTGTGCTCCCCCTCAAAAACTCACCCCTACCCATTCCAGGCTGCTCTCGTCTCTTCGGCATCTTCTGACTCTCTCAGGTCAGAGGGCGCTATGACGTCACTACAGAGCGCCCTCTGCCAAGCAGTGCAGAGAGTCGGAAGACGCTGAGGCGACCACAGCAGCTGGGAACGAGTAAAGTTAAGTATCTGATTATTTATATTTTTATTTGTGTAGCAATATATGGGGCCATTATACTGTATGGAGCAATATATGGGGCCATTATACTGTATGGAGCAATATATGGGGCCATTATACTGTATGGAGCAATATATGGGGCCATTATACTGTGTGAAGCAATATATGGGGCCATTATACTGTATGGAGCAATATATGGGGCCATTATACTGTGTGAAGCAATATATGGGGCCATTATACTGTATGGTGCAATATATGGGGCCATTATACTGTATGGTGCAATATATGGGAGCAATTATACTATATGGAGCAATGTATGGGGCCATTATACTGTATGGAGCAATATATGGGAGCAATTATACTGTATGGAGCAATGTATGGGAGCAATTATACTGTATGGAGCAATATATGGGGCCATTATACTGTATGGAGCAATATATGGGAGCAATTATACTGTATGGAGCAATGTATGGGAGCAATTATACTGTATGGAGCAATGTATGGGGCCATTATACTGTATGGAGCAATATATGGGAGCGATTATACTGTATGGAGCAATGTATGGGGCCATTATACTGTATGGAGCAATATATGGGGCCACTATACTGTATGGAGCAATATATGGGGCCATTATACTGTATGGAGCAATATATGGGGCCATTATACTGTGTGAAGCAATATATGGGGCCATTATACCGTATGGAGCAATATATGGGAGCAATTATACTGTATGGAGCAATGTATGGGGCCATTATACTGTATGGTGCAATATATGGGAGCAATTATACTATATGGAGCAATGTATGGGGCCATTATACTGTATGGAGCAATATATGGGAGCAATTATACTGTATGGAGCAATGTATGGGAGCAATTATACTGTATGGAGCAATATATGGGGCCATTATACTGTATGGAGCAATATATGGAGCAATTATACTGTATGGAGCAATGTATGGGAGCAATTATACTGTATGGAGCAATGTATGGGGCCATTATACTGTATGGAGCAATATATGGGAGCGATTATACTGTATGGAGCAATGTATGGGGCCATTATACTGTATGGAGCAATATATGGGGCCACTATACTGTATGGAGCAATATATGGGGCCATTATACTGTATGGAGCAATATATGGGGCCATTATACTGTGTGAAGCAATATATGGGGCCATTATACCGTATGGAGCAATATATGGGAGCAATTATACTATATGGAGCAATGTATGGGGCCATTATACTGTATGGAGCAATATATGGGAGCAATTATACTGTATGGAGCAATGTATGGGAGCAATTATACTGTATGGAGCAATATATGGGGCCATTATACTGTATGGAGCAATATATGGGAGCAATTATACTGTATGGAGCAATGTATGGGAGCAATTATACTGTATGGAGCAATGTATGGGGCCATTATACTGTATGGAGCAATATATGGGAGCGATTATACTGTATGGAGCAATGTATGGGGCCATTATACTGTATGGAGCAATATATGGGGCCACTATACTGTATGGAGCAATATATGGGGCCATTATACTGTATGGAGCAATATATGGGGCCATTATACTGTGTGAAGCAATATATGGGGCCATTATACCGTATGGAGCAATATATGGGAGCAATTATACTGTATGGAGCAATGTATGGGGCCATTATACTGTATGGTGCAATATATGGGGGCATTATACTATAAGAAGCAATATATGGAGCCATTATATACTGTCTGGAGGACTATATGGGTCCATTATATACTCAATATTTTGGGTCTAGTATACTGTATGGAGCATTGTATGGGGCCCTTTTGTTCTGTATGAAGCATTATATTCGGCCCATTACACTGTATAGTGCACTATATGAGGCCATTATATACTATATGGAGCAAAATATGGGGCCCATTATACTGCATGGAGTCATCATTAGGCTAGGTCTACATCAAGCTATGCAATACTGAGATCACAGTGTGATATTGCAACATCACATCTAATGACCTCCTATCGTGTCGTATTGCGACCCATGAATGTGTGTGTCAGCAACACTGGATCAGAAATACTTTCAAATGTGTTAATATTTCTGTAACTGGTTGCAAACTTGCAAAGTGTACGCGATCCCCTTACCATAGACTTCAGTAAAAGTCACAGGCATCTGAGATTTTACTAATTTTATTACAGCCGAATTGCAACTTGAAAATACTCACGCGACAGTAAAGTCACAGATAAGTTTCACAAATGTTTTTGATGGTGCGGCTTGTCTGAGAATTGCTGTTGAATAACACAGGTTGTTGTAAAGTATCTACTAGTAGTAAGTAAATCTGACAAAATTCGAATTTGGAAGATTGTTCTAATTCAGTCAAGAAATTCAATTTCAATTAAATAAATTCAGAGTGAATCGAATCTGATGAAAAATAAATCCTTTTCCACACACCTCTACTTGGTGCTTCCAATACCATTCCTGCCGCTGCGAGTCCTCTATCTCCTCTCTTCTATCTTCTTCTGTCGCTACTTCTCCCCTAGAATCCACATTGTCATCTAGAGCACAAAACACAAAATTGATAATGGAGAAGTGCGTTGTGCTGCACATTGGAGAAGTGTGTCATACTGTACTTCAGCTACAATGGACAAGTGCATCTAGTTACGTCATTGACATTGGACAACTGCATCTAGTTACATGTCGGTGACATTGGAGAAGTGCGTTGTACCACATGTCATTGACATTGCAGAAGTGCGTCGTACCACATGCCATTGAGATTGGAGAAGTGCATTGTGCCGCATGTCATTGACCTTGCAGGTGTGCATTGTGCCACATGTCATTGACCTTGCAGGTGTGCATTGTGCCGCATGTCATTGACCTTGCAGGTGTGCATTGTGCAGCATGTCATTGACCTTGCAGGTGTGCATTGTGCCGCATGTCATTGACCTTGCAGGTGTGCATTGTGCCGCATGTCATTGACATTGCAGGTGTGCATTGTGCCACATTTCATTGACCTTGCAGGTGTGCATTGTGCCGCATGTCATTGACCTTGCAGGTGTGCATTGTGCCGCATGTCATTGACCTTGCAGGTGTGCATTGTGCCGCATGTCACTGACATGACTTGTGAGTCGACATGTGCATTGTGCCACATGTCATTGACCTTGCAGGTGTGCATTGTGCCACATGTCATTGACCTTGCAGGTGTGCATTGTGCCGCATGTCATTGACCTTGCAGGTGTGCATTGTGCCGCATGTCACTGACATTGGAGAAGTGCCTTGTGCCACATGTCATTGACCTTGCAGGTGTGCATTGTGCCACATGTCATTGACCTTGCAGGTGTGCATTGTGCCGCATGTCACTGACATTTGAGAAGTGCGTTGTACCACATGTCATTGACATTTGAGAAGTGCGTAGCACTGAAAATCATTGGCATTGGATAGGAGTATTGCGCTACATGTCATTGTCTTCAATGATGTGTGTTGTGCCTCACATGACTGCATACCTCATGCCCCGCATGACTGCATACATCGTGCCCCACATAACTGCATACCTCATGCCCCACATGGCTGCATACCTCGTGCCCCACATGACAGCATACATCGTGCCCCACATGGCTGCATACCTCATGCCCCACATGACTGCATACCTCGTGCCCCATATGACGGCATACATCGTGCCCCACATGACAGCATACATCGTGCCCCACATGACAGCATACCTCGTGCCCCACATGACTGCATACCTCGTGCCCCACATGACTGCATACATCGTGCCCCACATGACTGCATACCTCGTGCCCCACATGACTGCATACCTCGTGCCCCACATGACTGCATACATCGTGCCCCACTATCCTCGTGTGTGCATACCTCGTGCCCCACATGACTGCATACATCGTGCCCCACATGACTGCATACATCGTGCCCCACATGACTGACTGCACAATTACATCGTGCCCCACATGACTGCATACCTCGTGCCCCACATGACTGCATACATCGTGCCCACATGACTGCATACTCGTGCCCACATGACATGCAACATCGTGCCCCACATGACTGCATACATCGTGCCCCACATGACTGCATACATCGTGCCCCACATGAACTTGCTATGATACCTCGTGCCCCACATGACTGCATACATCGTGCCCCACATGACTGCATACCTCGTGCCCCACATGACTGCATACTCTGCCCCACATGACTGCATACATCTGCCCCACATGACTGCATACATCGTGCCCCACATGACTGCATACTCGTGCCCCACATGACTGCATACCCTCGTGCCCCACATGACTGCATACATCGTGCCCACATGACTGCATACCTCGTGCCCCACATGACCATACCTCGTGCCCACATGACCATACTCGTGCCCCACATGACTGCATACATCGTGCCCCACATGACTGCATACCTCGTGCCCCACATGACTGCATACCTCGTGCCCCACATGACTGCATACCTCGTGCCCCACATGACTGCATACCTCGTGCCCCACATGACTGCATACCTCGTGCCCCACATGACTGCATACCTCGTGCCCCACATGACAGCATACATCGTGCCCCACATGACTGCATACCTCGCACCCCACATGACTGCATACCTCGTGACCCACATGACGGCATACCTCGTGCCCCACATGACTGTATACCTCGTGACCCACATGACGGCATACCTTGTGCCCCACATGACTGTATACCTCGTGCCCCACATGACTATGAGTCGCCCGCCAGGGCCGTGGGGTACTCGGACCAAGCCCGTTGATTTCTATGGGGGATGTCACGGCAGCCACGACTTGGTCCGTGGCCCTGGGCGCTCACCAAAAAGGGGAATATATTTACAGGGGATAATGTTCGTATAGTGTCTGGTCAGGGTGACCAGCGCTGCTGTGCAGGTCCTCTGGAAGGGATGGTGTTGTGCAGCTTGTTGATAAACCTCCTACAGGTGAGGCTGTGTCCTTCCAGGGCAGGTAGATGTTGTGGTATTAGGGTGATGGTGCTGAGCTGAAGAATGTAGCAGAGAGATATGTGCGACGCTGGAATAATCAGGGAGACAGTCCGAATGCAGTTTCAAAGTTTACTCACAGTCTTTGGCCACAAGACAGATGCCTGCCTGGCACTGTGTCCTCCAGGCGAGGGGTCCAGCTACCCCCAGGTAGATTGGTCGCACCTTCCCAAGACTCCCTTTCAGTGTGCTCCTTTCCTGGCCTTTTCTCTCTGTTCTTTTTCCACTCCTTTCCTCCTAGCACCTCACCATGCAGTCCTTCAGACCAGAAGCTGCGGTTCTGTCGGGAAACAGATTAGTTCTGTACATCCTTGGCCTATATAGCTTCCTTCCGGGGGATGCTGCTGGTGGTAGTAGCAATGACCCATAAAGTGATCACCGCCGTCAGCTTACTAGCAGGGCATGAAGCTTTCCCACTAGTCTAGGGGCCGTACCCTGATGGCCTGGTCCTTCCTATCTTCGATAGGGCTACGGATGGAATAATCACTGTCCGTACTCTTGGACCCTTTCTCATGCGCTCCAGGAGCTCCTAAGGCTGGCTCTCCTCAGAGAGACTGCTGAGAGAGTTCTGCCCTGTAAGCTTCTCTTCTCCTCTTCCTGCTGCCTAAGCTCCACCCACCCATACACCCTGTACTAACCAGTCTGAGTCAGACCATCCTCCCGTAGGGTACGTCCGTATGCTCAGCTGACATGGTGTGTTGGATGCAAGTGTTGGAGTCTAAGGGGGTGCTCCCTCCTCACCTGGGAGTGGGGTGTCACACCTCTAGATGAGATGCAACACCTCTGTGGCGACTGAACCCTCAGGGGCACCACATACCCCCCCCGTTAAACACAGCACGTCCGCGGGCTGAAACAGAGTAAAGTTTTTGGATATGCATATGTGTAGCCCAGCTGCGCTTGGAGCCACATGTTCCCAGGAGGATGCACCGAAGGTAAACCCACACACACCTGATATTCATTCACACCTTCACTATTTCCTGGAGCCACCAGAGGGAGCCCTTGAAGAGTATGTATATATATAAGGGTAGTGGAGGACAGCAATTAGATTTTAGTCTACCTCAGGGTGAGATCTTGTCAGAACACCTCAGACGAGAGTGAGATCTAGTCAGATTTGATTAGAGGAGATGAGCTGAGAGGGAGAGTTACCTCAGATCTCAGATTACCTCAGAACGATTGAAAGACTGTTAGTTTCCTTAGAGTGTGGAAAGTTAGCTCTTGAAGTGTGCACAGATCAGTTAGACGGAAGGTCCTGATAGCTGCTTCAGACTGAGCGTTAGAAGGAAAAGAAGGAAAGGGAACAGCAGTGACTGAAAGACTCAAGACTACAGCTTGAGCTTAGTTCACTATGTGGAGGCCAGTAAGAGTGGAGGAAGATAGCCACTTCAGCCTGGTCAGAACTGAGTCAACTGAGTGTAGTTTCAGTGAGCAAGCGTGCCGACGCTTTGAGAGCGGTGAAGAGAAAGGAGAATCAGCTATCTACTGCTAGTGTGCTTATGTTAAGGGTCGGAGTAGGACGAAAGGCGAGTGGAAGGGAAAAGAGAGTGACAGAGGTTGAAACAGCATTGATTGCTTACCTCTACTCTGAACAACCGGACACCGGGTCCGAGCTTGCTAGCATCTACATGACTAGTAGGAGATACCGGAGACCCTGTGGGACTTCAAGTCGCAGGGGCCCAGCAGTGCTGATACGTAACCGAGGTCAGGAAGATGGGGGTCTAGCAGGACGCTGCATACAGAGACACTGTTCTATCCAAGAGAAGGCCTCAACACAAAGTCAACCGGGCGTATACATGAAGACAGAGTTAGACTTCATTTCATACAGGTCAGAAACTCACACATACAGGAGTACGGAGGCCCTACACCTACTCAGTGGGATTACTGGACGTGCATCCTCCACCCTGCCAGCTTCCCGGGACGTGCCTGCAACTACCATCAGTAAAGGTACAGAAAGAGACTTTCGTGTGTGTGTCTGCCTTATTGCTCCTGCGGCTGAAAGCCCCTTCTCCATCCTGCACCCCTACACCACCATATACCCTGAGGGATCCAGTCTTGCTTGTGGAAGACTTGACACCTTGCTGCCCAGTAACAACCCCTCAGAGGATCTACCCTGCAGCGCTGGTCGCACTGACCAGGTACCACAGGTGGCGTCACGAACAAACTGTATATACTTTATTCCCCTGTAAATATCCCCCTTTTAGTGAGCGCCCAGGGCCACGGACCGAGCTGTGCTACCCGTGACATCCCCCATTGAAGTGAACGGGCTCGGTGCCGAGTACCCCACAGGCCCTGGGGGCGACTCATCTTTCTGGCGTCACGAACAGGATACGAAACTCGTGGAAATGCGAGTCCTGTGTGCCTGAATGGACTGTTTTTGTGCAAAGGACTGTGTTGCTGTTTTTGTGATTTTTGGCGCCATTTGCTGCCATTTTGCCGCCATATTCACGCCCTGAGGTGCTGGTGAAGAAGAGGGGCGTGTATTTGTGGGCGTACCCCCCCGTGGGCGAAAGTTATGGCTGTCCTATCCAAGTGCTTCTACAATGTCAGATCATGCCCCACTGCAAGGGAGATCCGCCTCCTCTTCATCCTAAGTGCAAGGAAGAGAAAGCGAAAGTCCCGCCTCCACGGAAAAGACCAGAGCGTTCCGGATGGAAAGCACAGTCTGGCTTGGAGTGAGATGGCGGAAGGACAGGAGTCGCTGTGTGGGGGAATGGTGGTGCACAGACCCCGTTCCCCTGAAGAGGTGCATCCTGTGCCCGAACTATCCCCAGGTCGGGAGAGCGATGAAGTGAACTATCGTGTGGAGGAGGTGGATGCGGCGCTGCGGGATCTGGCCCGACATCGCGCAGAGATGGAGGCGATGGAGCGGAGCTGGCGTGCCCTGAAACTGCGGCTGCAGTGGGACCAGCTGCTCTCCCCCCTGGATGCGCAACTGCCACCCGCGCCACCACTGGAACCAGCGGCTGAGGAGGAACCGGAGGCCGGCCCCGGAAGAGATGTACCTGACCCCGCTGAGGACGCGGCGGGAGGATAGGTGGCTGAGGAGGCCTTGCCCGGACCGGAACGCCAGCCAGGCCTGGAACCAGAGGCCGCAGCGGTAGCAGCGGAATGCAGTCCCCCGGTAGGGACGACGGAAGGAATCCTGCCCGATGCAATGGAGATCGACTGGGAGGAAATGGAGCTCCTGGACGACGTGGAGTACGCCGCCCAGAAGGAGAACGAATGGAGACGCCGTGAGTAGGAGGAGCGGCAGCAGCGGGAGCAGCGTGAGACGCAGCGGCTTCGCCAGAGGTACCGGGAGCAGGATCTTGCCGATAAGGAGATCGTCCGGCGAGATAAAGGTACGCTCCGGGAACCGCGGCACCAGGGGGCAATACAAGACTTCAAACTCCAGGGAGGCTGGGGGTTCATCCACGAACCCGGCCTATACCAGGAAGTCTTCGTAAACCGGAGGATGTAGAGTCTCACCTGCCTGAGGAACACCCAGACAGGGACCTGCTGATAGGGGATGCAGTCTCCTACACGCGGCATTGGGGGCTTAAAGGGTGGTATGCCCTGAACGTCTCCAGAATTAGCGCCCCAGTCCCGGAAGCAGGGAATGTGTCCCGTGTCTCTGTGTTCCAGGCCCCAGCCACACCAGCGCCAGTCCGCGCACCTGCATCACACTTTGAAATGCTGCAGAGCGCAGCAGCTGCTAGTGCGCCCCTGCTGAGCCATGCCTGCGCACCCTGCAGAGCGCAAGCCTAGGAGAGGCACCTGTCAGGCCTCCAGGCAATCACATAAAGAAAGTAGAAATGAGAACTGTGGCTACCCAGACACCGGTAGCAGGACACGATCTTATGGTGATGCGGTTTAGAACCCACAGTGTGCTTCCAGCCCCAGGTATGGAAGATGCTGCAATGTTTGCTGATGAAGACCAGTAGGACCCGGACAGGGTTTACTGTACTGTAAAAAGTTGCCAGAGAAGTTGCACTTTATTGTGAGAATGTTTACATGATTGATGCATAGTATACCCCAGTTGGGTAAAGTGTTTGTGATAATGTGGTTCCGCTAATGTCTATGATATGGACTGGTGCTGAGGACTCTTGCAGCACAAAGACTCTCGTTGTAAATAGTTGGCACTTGTGCCCCATCTTGGTTTTACGTAAACCACCACTACCTCAGAAGAAAAACCGTGTGGTGTGGCCTAGAGTGGGGTCTGCACAAAAGGAAAAGTCCTGCAGCCCACCCAGGACCACCGTGGGAGGTTTTGCATGGGTCCTCCACAAGAATCTTGTATATTTGCACTTTGCTACTTTTTTACTTGTATTAAAAGTGCATTTGTATTTATTGTAACGTTTGAAGTGTCCTCACCTCCCGCAAGGGACGAGTTATTGTTAATGTTGATGTTAATATAAAATTGTTTCTTTTCAGGCCGGGAGTGCTGATGATAACTAGGGGGGATGTGTAGCCCAGCTGCGCTTGGAGCCACATGTTCCCAGGAGGATGCACCGAAGGTAAACCCACACACACCTGATATTCATTCACACCTTCACTATTTCTTGGAGCCACCAGAGGGAGCCCTTGAAGAGTATGTATATATATAAGGGTAGTGGAGGACAGCAGTCAGATTTTAGTCTACCTCAGGGTGAGATCTTGTCAGAACACCTCAGACGAGAGTGAGATCTAGTCAGATTTGATTAGAGGAGATGAGCTGAGAGGGAGAGTTACCTCAGATCTCAGATTACCTCAGAACGATTGAAAGACTGTTAGTTTCCTTAGAGTGTGGAAAGTTAGCTCTTGAAGTGTGCACAGATCAGTTAGACGGAAGGTCCTGATAGCTGCTTCAGACTGAGCGTTAGAAGGAAAAGAAGGAAAGGGAACAGCAGTGACTGAAAGACTGAAGACTACAGCTTGAGCTTAGTTCACTATGTGGAGGCCAGTAAGAGTGGAGGAAGATAGCCACTTCAGCCTGGTCAGAACTGAGTTAACTGAGTGTAGTTTCAGTGAGCAAGCGTGCCGACGCTTTGAGAGCGGTGAAGAGAAAGGAGAATCAGCTATCTACTGCTAGTGTGCTTATGTTAAGGGTCAGAGTAGAACGAAAGGCGAGTGGAAGGGAAAAGAGAGTGACAGAGGTTGAAACAGCATTGATCGCTTACCTCTACTCTGAACAACCGGACACTGGGTCCGAGCTTGCTAGCATCTACACGACTAGTAGGAGATACCGGAGACCCTGTGGGACTTCAAGTCGCAGGGGCCCAGCAGTGCTGATACGTAACCGAGGTCAGGAAGACGGGGGTCTAGCAGGACGCTGCATACAGAGACACTGTTCTATCCAAGAGAAGGCCTCACCACAAAGTCAGCCGGGCGTATACATGAAGACAGAGTTAGACTTCGTTTCATACAGGTCAGAAACTCACACATACAGGAGTACGGAGGCCCTACACCTACTCAGTGGGATTACTGGACGTGCATCCTCCACCCTGCCAGCTTCCCGGGACGTGCCTGCAACTACCATCAGTAAAGGTACAGAAAGAGACTTTCGTGTGTGTGTCTGCCTTATTGCTCCTGTGGCTGAAAGCCCCTTCTCCATCCTGCACTCCTACACCGCCATATACCCTGAGGGATCCAGTCTTGCCTGTGGAAGACTTAACACCTTGCTGCCCAGTAACAACCCCTCAGAGGATCTACCCTGCAGCACTGGTCGCACTGACCAGGTACCACAGGTGGCGTCACGAACAAACTGTATATACTTTATTCCCCTGTAAATGTCCCCATTTTAGTGAGCGCCCAGGGCCACGGACCGAGCTGTGCTACCCGTGACATCCCCCATTGAAGTGAACGGGCTCGGTGCCGAGTACCCCACAGGCCCTGGTGGGCGACTCACATATCAATAGAAAAACAATTTCAAACTCATCTTCCCTTTATGGGAGGTACTTTTGATTAAACGTTGCATAAATAACATTAATAAAACTCTCTTTTAATTTAGCCTAGGTAAAGTGCAATAACACAGTTGATTAATCTTCTGTTAAGACTTCAATGTCCTTACTGCCAGCCGGCTAGTCCGGGAATCCCAACTTTTCAGGGCCTTTCCGGGGTCCCTGGAGCAATATGCGCTCAGCACTGACAGGTGTGGGGCTGCTACTGGGGCTGGTTGCAGAGCCGGTTCGTTCCGGTTCTCTAGGCCGTAGGGCCTGTCTTCCTCCGGGGACGCTGGCAGCCTTCTGGGTTTGCGTGCAGGCGGCGTGGGGAGAGGTCCTACAAGCGATTCCTCCGCAGCGGGGCCTGGTTCGGCATCCTCCGCGATGCCGGGTCCGGAGTCAGATTCCTCACCCGCCGCAGGTGCGGTTACAGGGGGATGCAGAGGTAAGCGTGGTGACTCCGTCTGCTGGTCCGGGCCGAGGGGAAGCTCCAGCGGGTGCTGCGTCTCCGACTGCTGGTCTGAGCCGAGGGTAAGCTCCCTCCAGCTCTGCTCCATATGAGCCGCCTCCTCCCATTGCTGGGTCAGATGAGCCGCCTCCTCCCATTGCTGGGTCAGCTCCGAAGGCTCAGCTCCCTCCAGCTCAGGTCCCGGGATGGCCAGTGTTTCTTCATGGAGGAGTTCCCGTTCTTTTGTAGAGGGGCGGGGTTTCCTTGTCCTCTTTCTCCCCCCAAAGAAGATCAGGAGGTGGATCTCTTTTGCAGTGGGGCATGTTCTTACATTGCAGAAGCATTTAGACTGGGCGGTCATTATTTTCGCGCTTCAGGGTGAGCTCACGCCCACGAAGATGCGCCCTTCTTCTTCACCAGCGTCTCGTGGTGCAAATATGGCGATGATAGTTTCAAATTTGGCAATAAAGTCTCTTGCACACAAACAGTTCAGTATAGGCACCCAGGACCCGGCGTCACCGGGCTTCGCTATCCTGTTCGTGACGCCAGAAATGAGTCGCCCGCCAGGGCCGTGGGGTACTCGGACCTGAGCCCGTTGATTTCTATGGGGGATGTCACGGCAGCCACGACTCGGTCCGTGGCCCTGGGCGCTCACCAAAAAGGGGAATATATTTACAGGGTATAATGTTCATATAGTGATTCGTGACGCGACCTGTAGTGTCTGGTCAGGGTGACCAGTGCTGCTGTGCAGGTCCTCTGGAAGGGATGGTGTTGTGTAGCTTGTTGATAAACCTCCTACAGGTGAGGCTGTGTCCTTCCAGGGCAGGTAGATGTTGTGGTATTAGGGTGATGGTGCTGAGGGATGTAGCAGAGAGATATGTGTGATGCTGGAATAATCAGGGAGACAGTCCGAATGCAGTTTCAAAGTTTACTCACAGTCTTTGGCCACAAAACAGATGCCCGCCTGGCACTGTGTCCTCCGGGCGAGGGGTCCAGCTACCCCAGGTAGATTGGTCGCACCTTCCCAAGACTCCCTTTCAGTGTGCTCCTTTCCTGGCCTTTTCTCTCTGTGCTTTTTCCACTCTTTTCTTCCTAGCACCTCACCATGCAGTCCTTCAGACCAGAAGCTGCGGTCCTGTCGGGAAACAGATTAGTTCTGTACGTCCTTGGCCTATATGGCTTCCTTCCGGGGGATGCTGCTGGTGGTAGTAGCAATGACCCATAAAGTGATCACCGCCGTCAGCTTACTAGCAGGGCATGAAGCTTTCCCACTAGTCTAGGGGCTGTACCCTGATGGCCTGGTCCTTCCTATCTTGGATAGGGCTACAGATGGAATAATCACTTTCCGTACTCTTGGACCCTTTCTCATGCGCTCCAGGAGCTCCTAAGGCTGGCTCTCCTCAGAGAGACTGCTGAGAGAATTCTGCCCTCTAAGCTTCTCTTCTCCTCTTCCTGCTGCCAAAGCTCCACCCACCCATACACCCTGTACTAACCAGTCTGAGTCAGACCATCCTCCCGTAGGGTCCGTCCGTATGCTCAGCTGACATGGTGTGTTGGATGCAAGTGTTGGAGTCTAAGGGGGTGCCCCTTTCCTTACCTGGGAGTGGGGTGTCACACCTCTGGATGAGATGCAACACCTCTGTGGCGACTGAACCCTCAGGGGCGCCACAACTGCATACCTCGTGCCCCACATGACTGCATACCTCGTGACCCACATGACGGCATACCTCGTGCCCCACATGACTGCATACCTCGTGCCCCACATGGCTATATACCTCGTGCCCCACTTGACAGTGTGGAGCCTAATGAAGAACAGCAGCACTGTAGGTCCAGAGGAAGAAGAAGAGAAAAGACAGAGGAGCCAATCAGAGGACTGGCGGTGGAAGAGTTATGGTTAGGGCCAAGAAGAAGTGAGTATAAGTTGTAGGAGTTTTTTTAACTCCTTTCCAGCATTCAGAATCCAGTATTTCGCTGTAATTCACAAAAATGGAATCTGAATTTTTGGAGAAATTCATAACGACTTTTAATTGTGGCGTTTACAGGGTAAGTGTCTCGGATGAGGGTTACCACTGATCCTGGTTGTGGAAGGTTAGGGTTAGATATACATTACTATTGAAGTAACAGGCCCTCTGCATTATAGTATGACTTGGTCCTATATCTTATTATTGCGGCACATTGTTGGATTGGGTTTATGCTCAATTAAGGTGCAGGATTACCCGGTGACATACACAGAGGCACGCCACGTCTTGTTCATTAATGTGGAAGCACCGATTTAATCACCGACGTCAGGATGTATCATCAAAGCTCTGTTTTCTCTGTTGGTAATTTCTGTCCTTTTCTTCGACTGAACGACTGATGATGTCTCTAGGAGATGGCATCTGAAATCTTGTGATATTTACAAGTGGAAGGAAATTGATCCGTGAATGTTCTGTCGCTTTGAGTGATGCATTTTATTGTGTATTAATCATGCAGATCTGCGAGGAGTGTACCAAGAGCGAATGTAATGTCTCACGCTGGATTACAGTGTTACATTATTTATCACTGTTATGACTTCTTGAGAAATTCGGAGACTGTACTTAAAGAGCCGTTCCGGGAGGTCCCCATAGACTGCAGTTACCGATGCGGCATTGCTTACCCGTGATAATCATACATTTTATTACAAAAATTATTTGCTTTATCATTGAAGCTTGCATCATCTACTGAAATATTCATCGTATAATTCCCGGTTCGCGCATTGAATAGAAAGTGGAACACTGGAGAGGAAGGAAAGAGAGAATGTAGTCAGATGGGGTGACAGAGGAAGCCACTTCCCTCTGTCGAAACACTCAACCAGAGTTAGAGTTATCTCTAACCCAGGCTATTGAAGAAGGAGCCGGAGAATACAGCCCGCTCATGACTACCATTAATTCACCCTACATATGCAGCCTTTTAAGAGAAATTCTTCCCGACATCAAAGAATAGTCACTTATAAAACAAATTAATGAAAAACTCAGGTTGAAAATCTTTTCTGATGCAAATTGTCTAATTTGATTTTCTAAATTATGTACCAAAAAATAATCAGAGGAAACCAAAATCATCAACTAAGAGATGGATGGATTCAATATTCCAAAAAACAAAGTAGAAAATTTAAATCACAGACAGATTCAGTGATGTGAATTTCATCAGGACAACTCGTAATGTGACCCAGTAGCGTATTTCCCCCCAAATATATCTGTGTGTACTCCCGACAACGTCTGGGTCACTGATGAGAAGTCAGATATCCTGGGGAACTCCTTCCAGACCTCTATCAGTGGCTCCTGAACGGTCTGGGGCACTACTTGGTGACATTAAATGCACTGATACATAATGTACCATCCTAGAACTTCCTACAAGCTCTAACTACATGACACCAGGCATTGCCCTGCATCAAGAGGACTGACTGCACCAGTATAAGGCCTGCCGATGTCTCTGAGGATTGGATCCCTTATCTAACAGCAATCAGGACACCATTGGCAATCACATCCAAGGGTATGCCTCTCCAGACCATCACTGATCCCACTACCTGACTGGTAATCGTCACCATGGCATCTCCAAACTCAAGTCTGTCTTGTACTCAGTGTTGTAAAGAGAGTGGGGTGTCAATATAAGCCAATATTGGTGCTCTCTGACGAATCCCAATCGAGTTGCATAGTGAACCTTGAGCACACTACTACAGAACAAAAACCTAAAGAAATGACCAAAGACAAAAAAAAGTGAGATAATACCCTGCATTAAGTAAATAAATAGCAATAGTGCATGAAAATAACATAAGGTAATTAGTTAACGTCATTTTGATTAAACAAATGTAAAAGCCATCTCACCACGCCACGGTGACCCTATTCGAGATGGCCCTAAACTCTACTATTAAAACCTTACCATAGGTCAAATGACTTAAATGCGAATAAGGGCCGAGCAGGACTGAGACCCGACTAACGGACATCAAGCCATGGGGAGCTATATATGCGTTATGTCCAGTTCAAAGAAAATGGAGGTCACGCCCTTATTGGCACAGCATGCGGCAAACAAAAACCTAAAGAAATGAACTTGAGGTTAGAAGTGTCCTGAGTAGGGTCACCGTGACGTGGTGGGATGTCTTTCACTTTTTTTTTAAATCAAAATTATATTAACTGAGTAGTGAGTACCCTATGTTATTTTCATGCACTATTGCTATCTATTTACTTACTGCAGGGTAGTTGCTCAATTTATTTTTATCTTAGGTTTTGTCTGTTTAGTAACCAGTGTGAACATACGCCTACACATTACATGCATACCAACTTATAGTCGAGTTCATTTTTTTAAGTTTTTGTTCTGTCAAATAAGGGTGTGACCTCTCTTTTTCTTTCACCTGGACATTACGCATATATAGCTCCCCATGGTTGGGTACCCATTAGTCGGTGGTCTCGGTCCTGCTCGGCCCTTATTCTCATTTATGTCATTTGACATATGGTAAGGTTTTAATACTAGAGGTTAGGCCCCATCCCAAATAGGGTCACCGTGACTCCACAGGTGGTATGGCTTTTTATGTTTTTTCTTTTAATCAAAATTTTGTTAACTAAGTACCCTATGTTATTTTTATACACTATTGCTATTTATTTACTTACTGCAGAGTATTTGCTCACTTTGTTTTTATCTTAGGTTTTGTACTATTACAGAATATTGGCCATCATTACACCAGTATCTGCTGAAGGTCAATTTGTAGGGTTCTGTCAGTGCTCCCACTGTTCCTCTTCATATAAAAAAGCAAATACCGGTCCTGATGTTGGGTTAATGCCCTTCTGTGTCCTCACATAACAACCCATGTTCTGGTATCTGCTCCATGTTCGTGAGACTGTGCTGATATGACAGCACACTGTAGCGCTATAGCTTGCGGACAAAAAAATATGAAAAAAGATGAAAAATGAACTGCATCACTGCCTTAGAAATATGAAAAATTGAGAAGTCTTAGCGCATAAAAAGGCCAATTTATGTGTACCTGATAGCCACGTTAAGGCTCTTCTCGTATATCAGGTCCTAACTATGCCAATCCTCACTTAGAATTCTAAGTTGATGCAATTCATTTTTCATCTTTTTTCATATTTTTTTGTCCGCAAGCTATAGCGCTACAGTGTGCTACCTTTTATTCTTGAATGTGTATGAGTTGGTGATTCTAGGTTTTAGCACCTGTTCACATTGGATCTATGATTGGATGTGCCGGTCAGTTTTTGATATGTGCTGATATGACGACACAGATCTGACATCCTGGAGAAGCTGGACTACCTTTGTAACCTGAATGGGCTGCACGTGCCGCCATGCACTACCGATAGTGAGAAGAACACGAGCAAAATGCAAAACTAGAGAGGAATCAATCAGGAAGGATAAGGAGAGAGGAACTGTCTTTGGCCACCACCTGCACATTCACTTTTTTAGAGTTGTCTTGTTTTCCCCTCTTGTGCGCCTGTTGTCACTTTCATTTGCCCAAAGAAGGTGACATTGCTCCACAATCACTTCTGCATCCTAACTGTACAGACTAATATCCCTGAAGTTACATTGACTTGGGGTTAAACATTGAAGTATAGATTATCCCTTCATTTTTTGAGCAGTTTATATATATATACATCTGTATCGACCCGCCACCACAATTGTGGATTACCAGGGCAATGGGGTACTCAGAGCCGAGCCCATGGAAGTCTATGGGGTTTGTCACAGGTAGCGGTGGCTCGGTCTGTGGCCCTGGCGGTCTGGCGTATGTTGGGGAAATATTTACAGGGGATAGATATATTTACAGTTCGTGACGCCACCTGTAGTCTTCTGGTAATTTATACCAGCGCTGCTGTAGATCTCTGAGGGGATGGTGAGGCAGCTGGATGTCGGGTCCCCTACAGGTGGGACTCTTCCCTCAGGTCGATAGTTAAGGCAGGGTTGTGCAGGCATGCAAGTAAATAACTCAGTCTCACACGGTCAGCGTCTTTCCATACCTTTACTTGTAAGATGGTAAGGCAGGTCCCAGGGAGGCTGATGGGGTTGATGGAGGATGAGCTTTGAGGCAACGGCTAAGCAAGTTAGGGGCCTCCTTTACTGTCCAATGTTGATGAGTCCAACCAGCCTGAAGCGTAGTTCCCTCTATAACTCCAGCTATTCCAAAGCTGTGCTGCCCGGTCAGTTTTTGTGGTCGGAGCCTTCCTGTGAGAGAGCTGAGTTCCTATTCTTGCTGATCAGGCTCAAGGTTCTCACTCTCCCTGACCCCAGATACGTACTGACTCTTCAGGGATGCTTGCCACGACCTAAGGTCCGATAAGCCTCTGGTTTTCTTACCACTAAGCGTGAAGCTTTAGTGATCCTTCGGTCCCCAGTGACCGGTAACAATGTGCAGGTATCCTATACTTATGGCACTTCTCTGTTCTCTTCCACTATGCCTTCGATATGCTCAACTCTTAATAGATATCTCAGTCCGTCTAATAGTGGGGCACAGCTCTGACCAGGCTGAGGTGAACTGGCTCACCTGTACTGGACTCCACTTTCTGAACTGCACAAAGACTGCACTTCCTGACTCCTTCGAGTCACTGACAGACCTGAACTCAGACTACTTAGCACTCCCCTCCACACCCCTGGTGGGTGTGTCCGAAGTGTACATGATATCATGAAGAGCCCTTAACCGTTACCTCTCCACTCATCCTCCTGGTATTGTGTACCAGGGCTACACATTCCCCCATGGTAAACGACAGCACTCCGGGCTGTGAAATACAAGAGACATTTTTGTTTATGCATTAACCATCAACATTAAACATTAATTCGTCCCATCCGGGAGGTAAGGATGTCTTGAACGTTGCAAATAAAACATTATATATAGAAAAATACAATATTAAATAACATTTTCATATAAATAGACAATATGCTTGTGAAGGACCCGCACCAAACCTTCAACGTGGGTCCTGGGTGGGCTGCAGGACATCCGAATGCAGACCTCACTCAGTGCCTCACCACACGGGTTTTATGTTCAGAGGTAAGTCAAGGCTTCGTGTGAAACCATTAAAAGGCACCTTAGTGCAACTATTTACAGGATACAGTTTTTGGGCTGGCTCAGTCCTCAGCCTCTGAGTCCATTATAAGACATAATAGGGAAAAACACAATTTTATATATAGACTTTTTACAGTATTCACATTAATTTATTATAATTACTGCTGATATCGAATGGGTAACTTTCCTTTTGTGATTCGCTCTGATCTACGTGGAGTAGCCTCAGGTATATTAAGTTGCGATCTGTCTGCACTGCGTAACGGCAAACTATAGAACTGCCTCAATCTTTCTATGGATCTGGCAAGCGTACTGATGGCTGGGCGGTGTGAGTCAGCTTCACCAGGGGATCCCATAGTATGGGGCGCTGCTTCAGATGATCCTTCTTGAGATTCCATAGGTTGAGGTGTTGCTGGGATGGGTAACTCCTGAACGGGCTCGACTGGCACCACGGGCACAACTGGAGGTAAAACTTCCTCTTGTGGCTGATAAAACTGCAACACCGGAACGATTACAGCATCTCCCAGTCTAGGCCAATCCGCAGGAAAATCTCCCAGATCGGTGTGTATGACCTCTTCTTTCCTTTCTTTTTGATTGATGACAGGGTTCTTGTCACAACATTTTAAGGGTTCTGGACACAATTTCAAATGGTCTCTGGACACAGTGGTTATTGTTCTTCCTCCGTCCTTACTGATGATACAAACTTTTCTGTTGTCATATTTAGAATCTTGTACAACGTAGGGTTCTTGCTCCCACTGGTTATCCAATTTGTGCATCTTCCTTTTTCTTTTTAATACTACCTCTCCAGGCATCAAAGGCTTGGCAGGAGCATTTTGGTTGTAAACATCTTCCTGTTTCTCCCGTGCCTTGTTGAGACTTTCCTCTACACAGGTTTGTACTCTTCTGTATTGCTCTTGCCGATTGATGTCCCAGTTTTCAACGGCGTCGTCTGCCTCCGGTTCTACCACTCCAAGTTCTAGATCCATTGGTAGTCTTCCGGGCCTTGATCTCATAAGATAGGCTGGAGTGCAGTTAGTGGAACTGACAGGTATATGGTTATACAAATCAACCAAATCAGGTAGTAAATCCGGCCATCGATTCCTGTCTTCCAACGGTATGGATCTCAACAAATCAAGGACAATATGGTTCATTTTTTCGCAAAGACCGTTGGTTTGAGGGTGATATGGTGTTGTTCTAATTTTCTTGCACCCGTACATGTGACAGAATTCCTTGAATAAATCAGCTTCGAAAGCAGGTCCTTGATCGGTTAATACTTGCTCCGGATATCCATGCGGTCTGCAGAAGCTTGCTTGAAAGGTTTTCGCGGCCGTCACTGCGGTCTGGTCCTTAACTGGAACAACCACCAGAAATCTGGAGTAATGGTCCACCATGGTCAAGGCGTATGAGTATCCAGATCTACTTGGCGACAATTTGACGTGGTCCAGGGCCACAATCTCCAGAGGACGAGTCGTCCGGATAGGTTGCAGGGGTGCCTTCTGACTACCGTAGTCCTTTCTTCTGAGACCACAGGGTCCACAGTTCCGACACCACCTCTCGATGGAGCTGCGCATCCCTACCCAGTAGAACCGGCATCTCAACAGGGTCTCCAGCTTTCTCCAGCCAAAGTGTCCTGCTTGATCGTGGTATGCTTCCAACACCATTGGGACGTCTGCCTTGGGGACCACTATTTGCCAGACCATCTCATGGGTTCTGGGGTTGACGTATCTCCTGCACAACTTCTCACGGTATAGGAACAACCTGCTTTTCTCGTTCCACAGGAGCTTGGCTGACATAGGTGCTTCCTTTTCCAAAGAGGAGCCTTCCTGTCTTAACAACTCCTTGATGCGGCTGACCACTGGATCACTGTCCTGAGTCTCTTTCCAACTGTGATGGGGTAAAGGATTTAATGTTGCACCATACTGCTTTCTGTTGACTCGATGCTCGTGGACTACCCCATTTCGATGGAACGCAGGTAGCTCAATTTCTTCCAGGTCGTCCGATTCTTCTTCCGTATCAGAGTCATGCGGCATTCGGGACAACGCATCAGCATTAGCATTCTTTCGACCTGCCCGGTACTTGATAGTAAACTGGTAATTGGACAACCGAGCCATCCATCGCTGCTCCATGGCACCCAGCTTGGCAGTTTCCAGGTGCGTTAACGGGTTGTTATCTGTAAACGCAGTGAACTGATTGGAGGCCAGATAGTGCTTAAATCTTTCAGTAATGGCCCAGACCAGCGCCAGAAACTCCAGCTTGAAGCTGCTATAATTTTCCGGATTCCTTTCAGTTGGCCTGAGTTTTCTGCTGGCATATGCGATGACTTTTTCTTGGCCATTCTGCTTCTGACTGAGAACTGCTCCCAAACCTTCATTACTGGCGTCGGTGTACAACAGGAACGGTTGGCTGTAATCAGGATAGGTTAAGATCTCATCACCTGTAAGGATCTCTTTCATCTTTTGGAATGCGTCAGCCTGTTCTTTACCCCAATTAAAGGGAGGGTTTCTGCTCTTTAAGGATTGTCCTACCAGGAGGTCCTGTAAAGGAGCTGCCTTCTTCGTGTAATCTTTCACGAACCTTCTGTAGTAACCCGTTAGTCCCAGGAACTGTCGCACTTCCTTAAGGTTCTTCGGCTCTGGCCACTTCTGGATGGCAGTGACTTTCTCTGGGTCCGGCGCTACTCCTTCCGAACTGACGATGTGCCCCAAGTATTGTACCTTCTGTTTGAGTAGATGGCATTTTGAGGGTTTTAATTTCATCCCGTACCTGGACAGGGACTCAAATACTTCTGCCAGGTGCTTCAGATGGTCCTCATATGTCTTGGAATACACGATGACGTCGTCTAGGTATAGCAGCACGGTTTCAAAATTGAGATGTCCCAGACAATTTTCCATCACTCTCTGAAATGTTCCTGGGGCACTGCTGAGCCCAAACGGCATTCTGTCGAACTCACAGAGCCCCATTGGGGTGGTGAAAGCCGTTTTCTCACGATCCTCCTCAGCCACAGCCACTTGCCAGTAACCACTAGTCAGATCAAGGGTAGAAAAGTAGTTAGCCGTTTTCAGAGCAGCTAATGATTCCTCTATGCGTGGTAACGGGTATGCATCCTTGTGTGTTATGCGGTTCACCTGCCTGTAATCCACACACATTCTCATACTACCATCTTTCTTTTTAACCAGAACTAGAGGGGCTGCCCAGGGGCTACAACTATCCCTTATCACCCCGGCTTTCTTCATATCATTCAACATTTCTTTAGCCTTCTGATAATGAGCTGGAGGTATGGGCCTATACCGCTCTTTGATGGGAGGATGACTGCCTGTAGGGATATGATGTTGTACTCCCTTAATTATCCCAAAATCAAGTGGATTTTTGCTAAACACTTGGGCGTACTCTTGCACCACCCGTAATACCCCTTGCTTCTGGTGAGCGGGAATGGTGTCCGTCCCAACATGGAGTTGCTGACACCATTCCGCCACCTGAGTTGCTGGGTCATTGTCCTCCGCTATTTGACAGAAGTCTAAGGACTCAGCTGGGAGAATAGAATTATTATCAACAGCATGTAGTTTAGCAATGGTTGCATAACGGGGTAAGTTTACCTCATCATCTCCCCAACTCCTCTAGCAGTCATAAGTGTAGGTCTATGTTCTGAATGGTGGGGTTCTACTACAGCTTGGTAATTCTGTCCTCTCAGACCTATGGCTGCCCTGCACCAGATAATCATTTCACTCATTGGGGGTATCACAATAGGATCCGAGTCAGTGACCCGTACATTACCAATTTCGCCGCCTGTAAGCTTCGCTTGCTGCTGACACACCAGGGCCCGGATCTCTCTTTGGATTACTCCTCTCTGCCTTGGTCGGGCAATCTCAGCGAGCTGTTGGAGCAAGAACACAACTTCTCCCAAACAATTACCGATAATGTTAGTACCCAAAATTATATTTAAACCGTTCTCCTCATTTACAGTCTTTACTACCAGAAGCCCTTGGTCTTTCAACTCCTCTCTGCCCACCTTTACATCTACACATTTTGTTCCGAGTACTTCTACAGGAAGACCATTAGAAGCATACACAGTAAAGTCAAGGCTCGGAGGTTTAAGACTGTCCATTGACCAGTACTTGGTATATAGGGCATCAGGTATTAGGGTCACCTGGGACCCAGTGTCTAACAATGCTGGAACAGCAATACCATCTAGAATAATAGACAGGTAGGGTCGCCCGCCCACATACCTGCGGCTCCAGTCTAGGGGGCCTGACGGGTATTCTCCTGGGTGTTGGCCCTTGGACCCAGGTTCTGCCCGTTTAAAGGACACTGTGGAGACATATGACCTTTCCGGTTGCATCGATAACAGATGATCTCTCGACGAGGAGGGTGTTGATCAGAGGTCGCTCCTGGGGGTGGCGTTGTCCTCCTCCGGGGGGGCGACGTCTTCTTTCTTCTCCGGTGCATCCACGGACGTCTTCTGGGCAGTCAGCTAACAAGATCTTTCCTTCCTCCTCTTTCCGCAGCTGCAGGGCACTCATTACAGCAGCACTCATCCTCCTGGTATTGTGTACCAGGGCTACACACATCAAATGTCGGGGAGGGATTATTCTAGTACCAAATATGACTCTCCATAAATATCATGGACAGTTTGATTTCTGTTTCTAACAATAGCCCTGGTCTGTCATTTTTGGACATTTATTAAACCCTGACAGAGGCAAAATACACATAATGCAAGTCACTTAGTAATTCTACAGAAAGGAAAAATAAAAGTTGCATGAATATAAAAAAAAAATCTCCCTGAATTATGATGTAAAACAGTAGAAATAATAATAAAACTGCAGATAATTGGTGAATCCCCATTATATCAAGACTGACTATAAAGTCATCATGTTATTTTTTGAAAGCCAAAAAAGAGAAACAATTGCAGAAATTCTGTATTTGATAATTTCTCACCTCACTAAAAGATAAAGAAAAAAATATTGCTTAAACAGTACTATGTACCTCAGCAGGGCCGGCTCCAGTTTTCATGGGCCCTGGGCGAAAGAGTCTCAGTGGGCCACTTTAACGCACACCACAATTCACGATGCAGAGACACGGCAGAGAAATATAGGTGTAGTACAATGCCAAAGATTTCACTTACTTCTTACATTACATGAGTGATATCTATTGTAAATTCTTCAATAGCTCAGAAACCGGCAAGTTCTCATAGCGCACAGTGCGAGGAGAGGAGGGTAGTTGAAAATTTTTCATTTTAAACCAGACAGTATAGTTCCTCCATACAGTATTATGGGCACCACATAGTCCCCATACAGTATTATGGCACCACATAGTTCTCCATACAGTATATGGGCACCATATATTGCTCCATACAGTATAATGAGCCCCATATATTGCTCCATACAAAAAATGGGCCCCATATAATGCTCCATACAGAATTATTGGAACCATATAATGCTCCATATAGAATAATGGACCCCATATAATGCTCCATACAAATAATGGACCACATATAATGTTCTATACAGAATGGGCCCCATATATTGCACCATATGTAATAATGGACCCCATATAATGCACCATACATAATAATGGGCCTAATATATTGCTCCATACAGAATATTGGGCCCAATATATTGCTCCATACAGAATAATGGGATTATATATTGCGCCATACAGAATAATGGGCCCCATGTAATGCTCCATACAGAAAGGACACATTATATTGCTCCAAACAGTGTAATGAGCCCCATATATTGCTCCATACAGAATAATGGCCACCATATAATGCTCCATACAGAATAATTGACCCCATATAATGTCCCATATAGAATGTGCCCCATATAATGCTCCATACAGAATAATGCGCCCCATATAATGCTCCATACAGAATAATGATCCCAATATATTGCTCCATACAGAATAATGGGCCCCATATAATTCTCCATACAGAAAAATGGTCCCCATATATTGCGCCATACAGAGTAATGGACCCATATATTGCTCCATACAGAATAGACCCCATATAATGCTTCATAGAGAATGGGCCCCATATTATGATCCAAAGAGAATGGGCCTTATATAATGCTCCATACAGAATGGGCCCCATATAATGCTTCCTAAAGGAAAATGGGCCCCATATATTGCTTCATACAGTATATAATAAGCCCCATATAATGCTCCATACAGAATGGGCCCCATATAATGCTCCATATAGAATGAGCCCCATATAATGCTATGTACAGAATAATGTGCCCCATATAATGCTCCATAGGGAATGGGTTCCATACATAAAAAATAAATAATCAGATGCTTACATCTCCTCATTCTCCGTTGGCTGCAGCTCCGGTCTCCTAAGTTCTGGTGTATTCAACCTATTCTGGCTCTGCACTGCTCAGCACAGAGGATGCGCTGTAGTGACGTCACCACTCCCTCTGCCCTGAGACGTCAGAGAGACAGAAGATGCAGAAGAGACCAGACCTGCAGTCAGCGGGGAACGAGGAGAGGTATTTCAAACAGTTTAAAGGACGTGGGGGGGTCCGATGGCACAAGACGCCCTCGACTCACAGGTCCCAGAGCGTGCCGGTGTACCCGACAGAGAGTGGGCTCCCGACACTTCCCCGGGTGCGTGGGGTGGTGATGCCGGCCCTGTACCTCAGTGTATGAGAAGGAAACACTACAACTTGCCCTGCAAAAATACAAGACCTCACACAACGCATAAAATCAGAAAAATAAAATAGTGAGTCTTTCAATGCTCCAAAACAAAAGCATATTCCTAGAAAAAAAATTATTGTGCAACAGTAGTAAAACACAAAAAGTATATGAGTTTTATAATGTCAAATTCATGTTGATGTGCAGAATAAAGTTAGATCATTTATGCTGCCTGACCGAAAAAGAAATGTAAAACAAACAAAAAAACAGCAGAATAGTTGGTTATTTTTCACTTACCTTAAAAAAATGTAATAAAAGTTTTCAAATATATTAAATTTGCCCAAAAATAAGATTTAAAAAAATACAACTTGTCTAGCAAAAAAAGCTTTCAAAAGGCTATATCGATGATTTACAATAATAAATTATATTGTGGTACCGTAGCCAGAAAAATCGATGTGAATTCTTTTCTGCCCAATGATGACAAAAGTACAGTCATGGCGAAAAGTTTTGAGAATGACACAAATATTATATTTTCACATGATCTGCTGCCCTCTGGTTTTTATGTGTGTTTGACAGATGTTTTTATCACAGACAGAAATATAATAATTGCAAACATATGAGTAACAAAAGCTTATATTGACAGTTAGAATGAGTTAATGCAGCAAGTCAATATTTGCAGTGTTGACCCTTCTTCTTCAGGACCTCTGCAATTCTCCCTGGTATGCTCTCAATCAACTTCTGGACCAAATCCTGACTGATAGCAGTCCATTCTTGCACAATCAATGCTTTCATTTGGTCAGAATTTTTAGGTTTTTGTTTGTCCACCGTCTCTTGATGATTGACCACAAGTTCTCAATGGGATTAAGATCTGGGGAGTTTCCAGGCCATGGACCCAAAATCTCTGTTTTGTTCCCTGAGCCATTTAGTTATCACCTTTGCTTTATGGCAAGGTGCTCCATCATGCTGGAAAAGGCATTGTTGATAGCCAAACTGCTCTTGGAGGGTTGGGAGAAGTTGCTCTTGGAGGACATTCTGGTACCATTCTTTTTTCATGGCTGTGTTTTTAGGCAAGACTGTGAGAGAGCCGATTCCCTTGGCTGAGAAGCAACCCCACACATGAATGGTTTCAGGTGTAATGTATGGAGTACAGTTCATATAGCGTCTTGTGCTTGGGTGCGATGAAAACACATGAGTCACAGGTTGGATATAGAAGATCTTGTATTACTTCATACAAGTGGCAAAAATAGTCACACAGTTTGCAGATACAAAGCAGGAGACACAGCAGGCCAGAGTAACTCAAGCTCAGCAATCACTCTCCACAACAGGTTCAGGATCTCTTCTCTGTTACCGTAATTCATGCAAACGTGGATTTATCAAATAGCAGGGTTCCAGAGTCCACGAGTGTTCCAAAGTTCCTCAGTAGGAAATAGCTGGAGAACAAAGTCCAAGGCTTCCAGGAGTCAGGTCACAGGTTCACTGCAGGCTTGATTCTGAAGCACTGATTGCTCAGCTGTGGCTGCTTAAGAAGCAAGAGGGAGAGAATCAGGGCGGGAACATGAAAGCTGGAAACTCCATATTGACTGAGGGCAAGATAGCTGCAGCAAGACAGAAAGTAAAATGGCTGACGGAAAAACTGAGTTTCAAGAAACATGTACAAAGAACCTTACATCAGGATGCTTAACAGTTGGCATGAGACAAGACTGGTGGTAGCGCTCACCTTGTCTTCTCCGAATGAGGCGTTTTCCTGATGTCCCAAACAATCGAAAAGGGGATTCATCAGAGAAAATAACTTTACCCCAGTCCTCAGCAGTCCACTGCCTGTACCTTTTGCAGAATATCAGTCTGTCCATGATGTTTTTTCTGGAGAGAAGTGGCTTCTTTGCTGCCCTCCTTGAAACCAGGCCTTGCTCCAAGAGTCTCCGCCTCACAGTGCATGTAGATGCACTCACACCTGCCTGCTGCTGTGTCGACCCGCCACCACAATTGTGGGTTACCAGGGCAATGGGGTACTCAGAGCCGAGCCCGTAGAAGTCTATGGGGTTTGTCACAGGTAGCTGTGGCTCGGTCTGTGGCCCTGGCGGTCTGGCGTATGTTGGGGATATATTTACAGGGGATAGGTTTATATACAGTTCGTGACGCCACCTGTAGTATTCTGGTAATTAGTACCAGCGCTGCTGTAGATCTCTGAGGGGATGGTGATGCAGCTAGATGTCAGGTCCCCTACAGGTGGGACTGGTCCCTCAAAGTCTATGAAGTTAGTGAAGTCGGGTGCAGGTAAATAACACAGTCTCACACGGTCAGCGTCTTTCCATACCTTTACTTGTAAGATGTTCAGGCAGGTCCCAGGGAGGCTGATCCAAGGAGAGTGTATCTTGAGACAGCAGCTGGACAAGTTAGGGCCTCCTTTACTTCCAATACAATGAGTACAACCAGCCTGAAGCGTAGTTCCCTCAATATCTCCAGCTAATCTATAGCTGTTCCGCCAGTCAGCTTTGTGTTAGGAGCCTTCCTGCGAGGGAGCTGAATTCTTATCTTATCGTGCACTGATTCAAAGTCTTCACTCCCCTGACCCCAGTTACGTACTGACTATAAGGGGCTTGTTTGCCGCGACCTAAGGTCCGGTAAATTCCTGGTTTTCTTATCACTATGCTTGAAACAGTAGTGATCCTTCGGTCCCCAGTGACCGGTAGCAATGTGCAGGACTTCTTCAATCCGTAAGCACTATTCCAATAAACCACTGTGCCTTTCGCCTTGTCCTCGCTGGTAACATAAGCACTCACACTAGCCAAGGGTCGAGTAGTCACTTCTTTCTTTTCCTTCACTTCAAAGTTAGTTACAGATGCTCAGTTTTCAATAGGCAGGAGCACGTCTCTGAACCTTATACCGTCCTTTAGACAGGATACTGAAGACTTTCTGCACTAAACTTCTTCTTTCCTTCCAGTGTATTCTGATGAGGTACAGCTCTGACTAGGCTGAGGTGAATTAAACCACCTGTACTAGACTCCACTTTCCGAACTGATGATAGAGCAATCTGGACTGCTTCCTCCCTCCAGACGTCTTCTCTCTCTGAAGTCCAGACACAGACTTCTAGACCTCTCTCTCTGAAGTCTGGACACTGACTAAATCACTCAAACACATACACCTTGACCACTCCCTCAAGAGTAAACTCCACTACCCTAAGGGTGTGTCTAGTATATGTTGAGTGAATGAATATTTAGCATTAAACTGCTGTCTCGCCACACACTCTCCAGGGTACTGCGTGTGCCTAACACCAGGCTACACACTGCCATTCCTGAGCAAGCTCTGCACTGCTGGTAGCCTGATCCCGCAGCTGAAACACTTTTAAGAGATGGTCCTGGTGCTTGCTGGTCTTTCTTGGGCGCCCTGGAGCCTTTTTGGCAACAATGGAACCTCTCTCCTTGAAGTTCTTGATGATGCGATAGATTGTTGACTGAGGTGCAATCTTTCTAGCTGCGATACTCTTCCCTGTTAGGCCATTTTTGTGCATTGCAATGATGACTGCACGTGTTTCTTTAGAGATAACCATGGTTAACAGAAGAGAAACAATGATGCCAAGCACCAGCCTCCTTTTAAAGTGTCCAGTGGTGTCATTCTTACTTAATCATGACAGATTGATCTCCAGCCATGTCCTCATCAAAACCCACACCTGTGTTAATGGAGCAATCACTGAAAAGAGGTTAGCTGGTCCTTTTAAGGCAGGGCTGCAATGATGTTGAATTGTGTTTTGGGGATAAAGTTCATTTTCTAGCCAAATATTGACTTTGCAAGTAATTGCTGTTAAGCTGATCACTCTTTATACCATTCTGGAGTATATGCAAATTGCCATTAGAAAAAGTGAAGCAGTAGACTTTGTAAAAATTAATATTTGTGTCATTCTCAAAACTTTTGGCCATGACTGTATTCTGGGAGTGATACCTTTATTGGCTAACCAGAAAATATGTTAGCCAATAAAGCCTCATTCTCTTGAGGCCATCCAATTTTTTGATCATCAGCATTCTTTCAGTACTTTAGGAGTCGGACCTTACATTCCATAGCTTCCCAACATGCATTGCTGTAGCCACAATCCGATGGCTTACTTGCCCTAAAGTTAAAGTTCATGTCTTAGTTATGTGGGCATGCAGTTTGACTGGAGACGAAGACCTTCCTCCATCTACTATAGAGACAAAAGACCCAACCTACTTCCTGTATAGACAATAACCCACCCCAATTTACAGTAGAGACAAAGATCTGTCCCACTTCCTGTAGAAAGACACAGACCCACTCCGACTTCCTGTAGAGACAAAGCCCCTTCCCACTTCCTGTTGAGAAAATGACTTGTCCCCATTTCATTTAGAAACAAAAACCCATCTCACTTACTGTAGAAACAAAGTCCATCCCAATTTTCTTAATAAAGATCTATTCCACTTCCTGTGGAAACAAAGAAAGTTCCCCACTTCATGTAGAGACAAAGATTGATCCGACTTCCTGAAGAAACAAAAACTCTTCCCACTTCATGTAGAAAGACAAAGACCTTCCCTCACTTCCTGTAGCGACAAAGATCCCTCCTAATTACTGTAGTGACAAAAACTTGTCTCCTATCCTGTAGAGACAAAGACCTTCCCTCACTTCCTGTAGAGACAAAGATCTGTCTCACTTCTTGTAGTGGGACAAAGCCTCCCCTACTTCCTGTACAGACAAAAACCCACCACCACTTCATGTAGATGGCCAAATACTCACTCCTTTCCTTCTTATAGAGGCAAAGATGCATCCCAGTTTCCTTTAGAGACAAAGATCTATCACACTTCTTATAAAGACAAAGCCTCACCCCCTACTTCCTGTTGATACGAAAACCCACCACCACTTTGTGTAGAGACAAAGACTCACCCCCTACTTCCTGTACAGACAAAGATCAAACCCAACTTCTTGTAGAGACAT
This sequence comes from Oophaga sylvatica, assembly GCA_033576555.1. Lineage (NCBI taxonomy): Eukaryota > Metazoa > Chordata > Amphibia > Anura > Dendrobatidae > Oophaga > Oophaga sylvatica. The sequence continues at coordinate 427,732,872 of JARQOD010000006.1, read as the reverse complement.
AGACCTGTCCCATATCTTGTAGAAAGTCAAAGCCTCACTCCCCTTCTTCCTGTAGAGACAAAGATACACTTCAATTTTCTGTAGAGACAAAGATCTGTCCCACTTCTTGCAGAGTGACAAAGATTCACCCTCTTCTTCTTGTACAGAAAAAGATCAAACCCCAATTCCTGTAGTGACAAAGATCTGTCCCACTTCTTGTAGAGACAAAGACCCATCCTACTTCCTGTAGAGAGACAAAGACCAAAACCCACATCTTGTAGAGACATATAAATGGCCTATTTCCTGTAAAGATAAAGTGCCACAATTTCCTATGGCCACGTCCCAGGATGTGCACCCTTATCCACCCATATTTTGCAAAAAGGTTTCATTACATGTTAAGCTTGGTTCCTAACTCTCCCCCATTTTCATTTGAGGCCTGTCTGGGCACATGGAGAGGTGAGTCACTAGAGTTAGGTACCATCCATATTGAGGTACACCTTGCCTTGGTTGGATGGCTTATTTTGCTTTTTGATCAAAAAATGTTAAATAAGTACCTCCTGTTTTTTACATGCATACCAATAATGGAATTCATATATTCATTACTGACACGCAGTATATGTAGTGTATATATTTATTGTAATCCATCTTTGCATCTCTGTTGCAAGAGATGGATTGCACTTGACAACAGGCGGTGGACAGCGAGTTAGACTGAAGGAAGATTGCTAGTGACTGTCACTTTGAAGAGATTATTCGGAGGCAAGAAAATATCATTTTTAAATGAGATGGAGTTGTCTGAAATTATAGGGACTATTATTCATCCCAGCCATTCATAGTAATCCCCTACTCTACATATACAGTATCTACTGTATGCAATGTTAGGGTACTGCACCATTGATTGAATGAGGCATTGATGCCAGTGATGCCAGACCTAAAACATTCCCTGCATGGATTGGAGACCAAACTGTAGCTGAACAGTAATTGAGCAGTCTCATTTTTCTCACAGCGAGGACCGATTCCATCCTGTCACGCTGTGAGTCTTTTATTGCTATTGTCACATCAATAAATTGCTCCTAATGGATAGAGTTGTGTGCGCCTGCATTCTGCGACTCCGATTGTCAGTCTTTATTACCGTGCCGGAGTCGTCCTAATGTGAAATGTATCATTCTTCCATTATTCTTCATCATTTGCAAATGTGTATCTAACAGGATTTTTACCTTCTTAGTCTCCTGCCTTCTCATTGGCTGCTCCTCGGACAAGACGGGAAGGGGTAAGTGCCCAGGAAGCTAGACGGTCTAATTGGGATTCTTGAGTTTCCTGTCGACCTGATGAAGACTAAAGACAACATAATTGAGGTTGAGTGCAGTTATACAGCTGGATTTTGCTTGTTGGGTAAGATCATATAAGGTGAAAAATCACTTGTATCCCCATCAGAAATTCTCGGGGAGAGAGAGGCCCCCAATGGTGTGCGATAAAGATGAAGCTTTAAAGCAAATATTCACCCTTAACCACCATTTTTTAGCCTACAAAAAAGTTTTAAAAATTCTGCGCTGACTTAGTGATATCCATTTGAGGCCTAATTTTCTCATACAGACGCCAAAGTCCCATAAGGTTTCATCTCTTTCTTGGTTTTCGCATCCCTCTAACCACACATTTAGGCTATGTGCACACGTTGAGGATTATTTGCGTTTTTTCGTGGGAAAAAACGCGTCAAAAATGCATGTTTTAAGCATCCTATCATTTAGAATGAATTCCGCAATTTTTGTGCACATGGTGCGTTTTTTTTCGCGAAAAAAACGCATCTCGGAATAAGAACCAACATGTTCATTAATTTCGCGGAATTCTAGTGTTTTTCCCGCTATATTATTGACCTAGAAAGTTCAGGAAAAAATCGCGGTAAAAACGCGCAAAATCTGGGCAAAAAATGCACCAAAAAACGCGCGTTTTTACCGCGGAAAATGTCCGTTTTTGCTCAGGAAAATTATGCAAACATTCCTGAACGTGTGCACATAGCCTTAGTGTATCAATTGTATTTTTGTTGTATCTGTATAAATACAGAGTATGATTTTTATCATATCATCCTATTTCTTACCTAGCAGCATGGAGTAAGCTTCTGCTATCAACAGCTGCAGATTCCCACCATTATTTTTAACCCCTTCACACCATGGCCATATTTTTATTTTTTCATTTTTGTTTTTTAATTCTTCCAAGAGCCATAAATTTCATTTTTCCATCAATATAGCCAAAAGAGGGCTTTTTGTTTTGCTGTACAAGTTATACTCTTTTATGACACAATAAATTTTACCACGTACTAAATTTAGGAAATTTTAGAGCTTCCGTAATTCTACAATCATGTTGTTAAGTCATTTTTACTATACAATGAATAATATAAAAATAACAGCCAAAAAACATTGTGACTTTTTTAACCTCTTCATAGCTTCCCTCTTTTCAGTACGTTATATAGTAAAGTTTATAATGTCATTCAAAATTACAACAAGTCCAACAAAAAAATTAAGACCTCAAAGACCAGACCTATGGCTTTGTTGGCAGAAAAATGAAAAAGGGAGAGGAGAAAAACTAAAAAAAAAAGAAAAAAGATTGGTAAGGGATTAATTAATACTGAATTTTAGATCTAAAATGTTAAAAGGTGGATTTTCAGTTCAAAGGAATTTTGTAGTATAAACTAAAAATTATAATAAAAATGTAAAATAAAATAGTGTGTAATACTTAAATTCTCCTGCGGGGGTGCTGTAGGGAAAATGAACAATTATTGTCAGGTTTCCTCACAGATAGAGACACTTTGAGGTCAGCTTATTGTCTAAAAGAAAAATAAATGATTAATATATTTACATTCAGTTATCATCCCTGATCAATTTACTAAAGGGTCCGCTTTAAACTAATTTCAGAATTTTTAATAAAGCATGGTTCTTTCAGGATCTGTTATCAGCTCCTCGTATATAGTGTCATATAAAAGTTTGGGCACCCCTGGTCAAAATTATTGTTATTGTGAACAGTTAAGCAACTTGAAAATAAAATAATCTCTAAAAGGCCTGAAGTTACAGATAACACATTTCCTTTGTATTTTAGGCAAAACTATATATATATATTTTTCATCTTTTATATTTTAAAAATTGCAAAAACTAAAATGATGCACAAGTTTGGGCTCCTTGCATGATTATTACCTAGCATCACAGCTTGTAAATGCTTTTTGTAGCCAGACAAGAGTCTTTACATTCTTGTTTGAGAGAATTTCATCCATTCTTCCATGGAGAATTCTTCCAGTTCTGTGAGATACCTGAGTCGTCTTGCATGCACTGCTATCTTGAGGTCCAGACACAGATTTTTAATGATCAATAGACTGTGAGGACCATTGTATAACCTTCAGCTTGTGCCTTTTGAGGTTGTCTATTGCGGATTTGTGTTTAGGATCATTGTCCATTTGTAGAAGCCATCCTCTTTTCAAATTTTCTACATATGATGTTATGTTTGCATCAAGAATTTGTTGACATTTCATTGAATCCATTTTTCCCTCTACCCGTGAAATGTTCCCCGTGCCATTGGCTGCAGCACAACCCCAAAGGATGATTGATCTACCCCCATGCTTAATGGTCAGCGAGATGTTCTTTTCCTTGAAATTCTGTGCCCTTTTTTCTCCACACATTCCTTTGATCATTGTGGCCCAAGAATTCTACTTCAACCTCATCGGTCCACAGGACCTGTTTCCAAAATGCATCAGGATTGTTTAGATATTCTTTTGCATACTTCTGTCGTTGAATTTTATGGTGAGGAGGCAGGAGAGGTTTCCTTCTGCACAATAGAGCAATGTACCACAACTCCAGAGTCTGCTAAATCTTTCTGAAGGTCTTTTGCACTCTCTGCACTCTCTAATTTGCCTCTCTAGCAATCCTACGAGTAGTTCTCACTGGAATTTTACTTGGTCTTCCAGACCTTATCTTGACCTCCACTTTTCCTGGTAACTGTCATTTCTTAATTACATTTCAAACTGAGGAAAGGTCAAAATGAAACCGCTTTGCTATCTTCTATAGCCTTCTCCGGCTTTGTGAGCCTCCACCATTTTCCTTTTCAGAGTGCTAGGCAGCTGCTTAGAAGAAACCATGGCTGCTGTTTTTTGGCACAAGGTTAGAGGAGGCTGGGTTTTTATAAAGCTGGAAAATGTACACAATCTGACCTTTCCTAATGATGATAGTGAACAAGTCATAACCCTAACAGGGTAATTAAGGTCTGAAGCCTTGGTTAAAGTTATCTGAGCACACAAATCTCCAAGGGTGGCCAAACTTTTGAATCGGACCATTCGCCTTCTTGTCATTTTTAAAATGTAAAAGATGACAATATTTATATATATTTTTTGCTTAAAACACAAAGGACGTGTGTCATCTTCAACTTCAGGCCTTTTAGAGATCATTTCATAATCAACTTGCTTAACTGTTCACAGTAACAGTAATTTTGACCAGGGATGCCCAAACGTTTACATGCCACTGTGGTTAATATCTGCAATTTGAATGGGCCATATACAGAAAAACATCAAAGTCATGGTCATTGGCACAACTTCAGACTCCAGTCCTCTCCATCCTTGCACTGCGCTGCATATCCTTTTGTCTTTCAATCCTGTTTCCAAGACTTTTCTCAAGCTGCACCAGTTCACTGGAATGAGCTACCCTTGACCAGCATAATTTTAATAGGGTGTAAGAAAAACCCAGTGACGCGCACCACACTGAGGTGGTACCAGGGCTATGGGGTACTCGGAGCCGAGCCCATGGAAGTCTAAGGGAGTTGTCACTGGCAGTGGGACTCGTTCCGTGGCCCTGGCGGTCATGCAATGGGGGATATTTACAGGGGATTATAAGGATAGGTAGTTCGTGACGCCACCTGTGGTGTCTGATCAATTGGACCAGCGCTGCTATAAGGATCTTCACAGGGGATGTTATGGGGCAGCTGGGTGGTAAGTCTCCCACAGGTGAGACGGGTCCCTGGAAGTCTATGGTGATTATGCAGGGTGTAGGTAATAATTCAGTCACACACAATGCAGCTTCTTTTCATACCTTTTACTTGTAGATGTTTCAGGCAGGTCCCGGGGAGCTGGTCGGGGTGGAGAATGCACATTCGGGATAACCGCTGAGCAGGTTAGAGGCCTCCTTTACTTCATATATATCTGAGTCTAAACTTGCATGAAGCGAAGTTAACTCTGCAATCTCCAGCTTTTCTCAATAGCTGTAACGCCCGGCTGACATTGTGGTGGAGCCTTCTAAGTGGTGAGAACAGAGTCCTTCTATGCTTGGCCTAGCTAAAAGTCCTTGTTCCTCCTGACTCCGATTACGTATCAGCACTTAGGGCTGCTCTCTGCGACCTGTAGTCCAGATAGCCTCCGGTTTTCTTGTTACTATGCTTGAAACACTAGCAACGCTTCGGACCCGGTGTCCGGTGATTTAGTGCAGATAATTTGGTACCTGAAGCACTTCTCTGTCCTTCTCCACTGCGCCCTTCGTCCTGCTCTTGCTCTGTTCATAAGCACTTGTAGCATTGATGGAAATGTCAGCTTTCTCCAGAGCTCGCTGAGCAGCTCTCAGTATCCTCCTTGGTTCAGCTTCTGTTGAGGTACTGATTAAGGGAAGCTCTGACTAGGCTAGGATGATTCACTTCACCCGTACTAGCCTCCACTTCCTTGTCAGGTGAGCTACGCTAGCTCTGCGAGGATTCACTCCTCTCTCCTCTCCCTCCAAGTCCAGACTGAACTGGCACTCAACTGCACTGTCCTAAGACAGGAAACTGACTCCCTGATCTGAGCTCTTCTCAGACAGGAAACTAACTCAAACTATCTGACTCTGCTACGTGTCACTACCTCTTATACCCCTGATGGGTGTGTCTGAAAGTGTGAGTGACATGAATGATATCAAGCTTTTGCGGTTACCTTCCTGTGCATTTTCCTGGATTTATGTGTGCCTGACATAGCTGGGCCACACATCCCCCCTTGATTAAACACAGCACTCCCGGGCTGTAAAAGAGAAAAAGAAAACATTTTTGTTTCACATATAACATTAACATTTTAACTCTTCCCATCCGGGAGGTAAGACTTCTTGAACGTTACAATTTGTACATTAGAAAAAATACAAAAGTATCAAAAGTATCAAACATTCTCATAAATACAAGACAAATTCTTGTGGAGGACCCGCACCAAAAACCTCCCACGTGGGTCCTGGGTGGGCTGCAGGACTTCTGACTGCAGACCTCACTCTAGGCCACACCATACGGGTTTTTCTTCAGAGGTAGATAGCAATGGTTTTGTGTAAAACCAAGATAGTGCACCGTGGTGCAAACTATTTACATTAAAGTTTTTGGGCTGGCACAGTCCACAGCCACGCAGTCCATGCATGAGAAAAAAAACATATTTCAACTTAGACATATAAATAGAAATCACATTAATACTTGTTCAAACTTTATACATTTCTCAGGTGCAGTAAAACCTGTCTGGGTCTTGCTAACTAATTTACTAGGACTACTCTTGATAACGAATAGGTAATTTTCCTTTAGTGATACGTTCTGACCTACGTGGGGTAGCATCAGGTATAGTAGTCTCTAGCCTGTCTGTTCTGCGTAACGGCAAACTATAGATACGACTCCACCTCTCTAGGGACCTGGCAAGCATGCTAGCGACTGGGCGAGGCGGTACTGCTTCACCAGGGGACTCCACTTCTTGTGGTGCTGCTTCTTGCAGTTCCGCTGCTTGGGATCCCAATGGTTGAGGGTCTGCCGGAATAGGTCCTTCTGGAAGTGGCTCAACTGGCACAATTGGTATGACTGGATGTAGAGACTCCTCTTGCGGTTGATAAAACTGCAGCACAGGAATAATTACAGCATCTCCCACTCTGGGCCAATCTGCAGGTAAATCTCCCAAATCCGTATGTATGACCGCTTCATCATTTTCTTTCTGAAGGACAACAGGTTCTTCCTCACGAAGCTTTAATGGGCCAGGACACAACTTTAGATGATCTCTAGACACAGTTGCAGTCGTTTTTCCTCCATCCTTGCTAATGGCACAGACCTTTCTGTTATCAAAATTGGAATTTTGCACGACATATGGGTCTTGTTCCCACTGATCATCCAACTTGTGCATTCTTCTTTTCCTTTTGAGCACCATTTCTCCAGGCATAAAAGGCGTAGCGGGAGCATTTTTGTTATAGTTCTTCTCTTGCTTTTCCCTTACTTTATTGAGACTGTCTTTTACGCATTGTACTCTCTTGTACTGTTCCTGTCGAGTTGTGTCCCAATCTTCAGCACTGTCATCAGCCTCTGGTTCTACCACACCAAGTTCCAAATCCATCGGCAGTCTTCCTGGTCTCGCTCTCATAAGGTAGGCTGGAGTGCAGTTGGTGGAACTTACTGGTATGTGGTTGTACAAGTCGACCAGGTCAGGTAACAAGTCTGGCCACCGATTTCTTTCTTCCAGTGGTACAGATTTCAGTAAGTCGATGACAATGTGATTCATCTTTTCACAAAAGCCATTGGTCTGAGGGTGGTACGGTGTTGTTCTGATCTTCTTACATCCATATAAGTGACAGAATTCCTTAAACAGTTCAGCTTCGAATGCAGGACCTCGATCAGTCAGCACCTGCTCCGGATATCCGTGTGGTCTGCAGAAACTTGCTTGGAAGGTTCTTGCTGCTGTCTCTGCTGTCAGATCTTTGACAGGGGCGACCACCAGAAATTTGGAATAGTGATCCACCATGGTCAGGGCATATGAGTATCCTGACCTGCTTGGGGACAACTTGACGTGATCCAATGCCACGATCTCCAAGGGACGAGTCGTCCGGATAGGCTGCAGGGGTGCTCTCTGACTATGATAGTCTTTTCGTCTGAGTCCACAGGGTCCACAATTCCGGCACCACTTCTCGATGGAGCTGCGCATCCCTACCCAGTAGAATCGACACCTCAACAGGGTCTCTAGCTTTTTCCAGCCAAAGTGTCCTGCTTGATCGTGGTACGCTTCTAACACCATTTGGATGTCTGCTCTGGGGACCACTATCTGCCAAACCATCTCATGGGTCCTTGGGTCGACGTATCTCCTGCACAACTTCTCACGGTAGATGAACAACCGGCTTCTCTCATTCCACAGGAGCTTTGCTGGTATAGGTGCGTCTTTCTCCAAGGAGGAACCTTCCTGTCTTATCAGCTCCTTGACACGGCTGACCACTGGATCGCTGTCCTGAGTTTCCTTCCAGCTGTGATGAGGTAAAGGGTTCAACATCTCACCACACCGCTTTCTGTAGACTCGTTGCTCTTGGACCATCCCATTTCGGTGGAACGCAGGTAGCTCGATTTCTTCCAGATCATCTGATTCTTCCTCCGTGTCGGATTCATGCGGCATTCTGGACAAGGCGTCCGCGTTAGCATTTTTACGGCCTGCCCTGTACTTGATGGTAAACTGATAATTTGACAGCCGAGCCATCCAACGTTGCTCCATGGCTCCCAGCTTGGCTGTTTCAAGGTGCGTCAAGGGGTTGTTGTCCGTGTACGCAGTGAACTTGTTGGAGGCGAGGTAATGTTTGAATCTTTCGGTAATGGCCCAGACCAGCGCCAGAAACTCCAGTTTGAAGCTGCTATAGTTTTCCGGGTTCCTCTCAGTTGGCCTGAGTTTTCTGCTGGCATACGCGATGACTTTTTCTTGGCCATTCTGCTTCTGACTGAGGACAGCTCCTAATCCTTCGTTACTGGCATCTGTGTATAGCAGGAACGGTTGGCTGTAATCTGGGTAGGCTAAGATTTCATCGCCTGTCAGGATCTCTTTCATCTCTTTGAATGCCTCAGCTTGTTCTTTACCCCAATTGAATGGAGGGTTTCTGCTCTTGAGAGGTTGTCCTACCAGGAGGTCCTGCAAAGGCGCCGCTTTCTTGGCGTAATCTTTTACAAACCTCCTGTAGTAACCTGTTAGTCCCAGGAACTGACGCACCTCCTTTAGATTCTTCGGCTCCGGCCATTTCTGGATGGCTGTGACCTTCTCAGGGTCCGGCGCTACTCCTTCGTAACTGACAATATGTCCCAAGTACTGTACCTTTCGTTTGAGCAGATGGCATTTGGAGGGCTTCAGTTTCATCCCATACTTGGACAGTGACGCGAATACCTCTGCCAGGTGCTTCAGATGTTCTTCATATGTCTTGGAGTACACAATCACGTCGTCCAGGTACAGCAGCACAGTTTCGAAGTTGAGATGTCCCAGGCAGCTCTCCATCACTCTCTGGAATGTTCCTGGGGCACTGCTGAGGCCAAACGGCATTCTGTCAAACTCGCAGAGTCCCATTGGGGTGGTGAAAGCAGTTTTCTCCCGATCCTCCTCAGCCACAGCTACTTGCCAGTACCCACTAGTAAGGTCGAGGGTAGAAAAGTAGTTAGCCGTTTTCAGAGCAGCTAAGGATTCCTCAATGCGTGGTAGTGGGTATGCATCTTTATGTGTTATGCGATTTACTTGTCGGTAATCTACACACATTCTCATGCTACCATCCTTTTTCTTAACTAGAACTAGAGGTGCTGCCCAGGGGCTACAACTATCCCTTATCACCCCGGCTTCCTTCATGTCACGCAACATTTCTTTAGCTTTCTGATAGTGGGCTGGAGGTATAGGCCTGTACCGCTCTTTGATGGGAGGATGACTGCCTGTAGGGATATGATGCTGTACTCCCTTAATTGTCCCAAAGTCAAGTGGGTGTTTGCTAAATACTTGTGCGTACTCTTGTACCACCCGTAGTACCCCCTGTTTCTGGTGGACGGAAGTGGTATCTGTCCCTATATGAAGCCGCTGACACCAATCCGCTACTGGGGTTGCCGGATCATTATCCTCCGCTAGTTGGCGGGAGGCTAAGGACTCGGTTGTGAGGATAGAATTGTTATCTACGGCATGTAATTTAGCAACTGTGGCATAACGTGGTAAATTTACTTCGTCGTCCCCCCAGTTGAGAAGTCGTACTGGTACTCTCCCATTTATTACTTCCACTACCCCTCTAGCAATCATGAGTGTAGGTCTGTGTTCTGAGCGATGGGGTTCTACTACTGCTTGGTAGTTCTGTCCTCTCAGACCTATGGCTGCCCTACACCATATTAACATTTCACTCATTGGGGGTATTACAATGGGGTTCGAGTCTGTGACCCGTACATTACCGATTTCACCATCTGTAAGCTTCGCTTGCTGCTGGCACATCAGGGCCCGGATCTCCCTCTGGATCACTCCCTTCTGCTTTGGCTTGGCAACTTCAGCGAGCTGTTGGAGCAAAAACACAACTTCTCCCAGACAGTTACTGATAATGTTAGTACCTAATATCACATTTAGGCCATTTTCCTCATTTACAGTCCTGACTACTAGAAGTCCCTGATCCTTCAGCTCCACTCTGCCCACTTTTACGTCCACATTTTTGGCTCCAAGTACTTCAACAGGGAGACCATTAGAGGCGTATACTGAAAAGTCAGGGCTCGGGGGCTGGAGACTGTCCTTTGACCAGAATTTATTATAAAGGACATCAGGTATGATGGTCACCTGAGATCCAGTGTCCAGTAGTGCAGGAATTGCAATCCCGTCCAGAATGATGGACAGGTAGGGTCGTCCACCCACGAACCTGCGGTTCCAGTCTAAGGGGCCTGATGAGTCTACTCCTGGGTGTCTGCCCTCTGACCCAGGATCGGCTTGTTTAAAGGACATTGCTGAGCCATATGACCTTTTTGGTTGCAGCGGTAGCAGATGATCTCTCGGCGAGGATGGTGTTGATCAGGAGTCGCTACTGGGGGTGGCGTGGTCCTCCTCCGGTGAGGCGACGTCCTCCATTTCCTCCGATTCATCCAAGGGACATCCTCCGGACAGTCGGCTAGTAGGATCTTTCCTCCTTCCTCTTTCCGCAGTTGCAGGGCATCCATTACAGTGGCCAAGTTCTTAGTCAGCTGGTGCACTTCGAGCGCAGACATTCCAACTCACTAGGGGGCGCCATCTGCGTTGTAGCTTCTGCCACCTGCGGGGAAAAGGTGGGTACTGCCGGCTTTAGAGTGGCTTCACCCGGATGATACTGATTTGCCACCTCTGGCTTTTCCAAGGGTCGCAGTCCTTTTATTGCCATGTCCTTTAGGGCATCAAAAGTGGCATCTGGATGATCTAAGGACCACCAGTTTACAGTCCTGCCTTCCGCTGGAGACCTTAGTCCCCGTACAAATTGTTCTTTCAACATTTGGCTCTCATCAATGGGACTTGTGGGGTTAGCCTGTTTAAGAGCTCGCAGGGCCCCCTGTAGTCGGCAGGCGTAGTCCCTAATACTGTCACCCGGTCTCTGGAAGCACTGATAAAATGCCATCCGGAGATCCGTTTCTGTGCGGTCCTCAAAGATGGCCTGTAGCTTTAAGAGAATCGCAGGTACTGACTCCTGGTCTGCAGCGGGACAAGTCTCTACTTCTCTCTCAGCCGCACCAGCTAACTGTCCTATTACCACAGCAGCTTTTTGCTTTTCAGTCATTGAATACATATCCAAAATACTACATATTTTCCGTTTAAACCCTGGCAGGGTGTCTGGCTCGCCGCTGTACTGGGGAGCCACTTCGCTCCAGGCATGTATGGGAGGTTAGGGGCATGAGCGGGACCACCGGGCCAGGTGAGGGGCCCGCACCTCCATCCTGCACTACAACGCCAAGCGGTGGGCTATTGGAGCCACCGGCGGGGGCCGCTCCGTCTGCCGGTTGCTGCGACATGTTGATGCCCCCTTGGTTAATCGGAGCCTACCTCTTTCACAGGCTGCAGCGTCGCAGGCACAGCGGTGGAGACAGGACCTTTGTCACTGGCGCTCTGATGTCAGAGCATTCACTTCCTGTTTCTCAGGCCCTGCCGCCGCGTCAGAGTTGGGGGCGTGTCCAGGCAACAGCGCGCTCTTTCAGGTACGCCCCCCTTCTTCACCAGCGCCTGAGGGCGCGAATATTGCGATAAAGATGGCGGTATAATGGCGCCAAACACAGCAAACAGTCTTTTTCACCAAACAGTTCAATAGGCAACACAGGACTCACAATTGCAAGTTTCGCATCCTGTTCGTGACGCCAAAAAAAATGACACGCACCACACTGAGGTGGTACCAGGGCTATGGGGTACTCGGAGCCGAGCCCATGGAAGTCTATGGGAGTTGTCACTGGCAGCGGGACTCGCTCCGTGGCCCTGGCGGTCATGCAATGGGGGATATTTACAGGGGATTATAAGGATAGGTAGTTCGTGACGCCACCTGTGGTGTCTGATCAATTGGACCAGCGCTGCTATAAGGATCTTCACAGGGGATGTTATGGGGCAGCTGGGTGGTAAGTCTCCCACAGGTGAGACGGGTCCCTGGAAGTCTATGGTGATTATGCAGGGTGTAGGTAATAATTCAGTCACACACAATGCAGCTTCTTTTCATACCTTTTACTTGTAGATGTTTCAGGCAGGTCCCGGGGAGCTGGTCGGGGTGGAGAATGCACATTCGGGATAACCGCTGAGCAGGTTAGAGGCCTCCTTTACTTCATATATATCTGAGTCTAAACTTGCATGAAGCGAAGTTAACTCTGCAATCTCCAGCTTTTCTCAATAGCTGTAACGCCCGGCTGACATTGTGGTGGAGCCTTCTAAGTGGTGAGAACAGAGTCCTTCTATGCTTGGCCTAGCTAAAAGTCCTTGTTCCTCCTGACTCCGATTACACATCGGCACTTAGGGCTGCTCTCTGCGACCTGTAGTCCAGATAGCCTCCGGTTTTCTTGTTACTATGCTTGAAACACTAGCAACGCTTCGGACCCGGTGTCCGGTGATTTAGTGCAGATAATTTGGTACCTGAAGCACTTCTCTGTCCTTCTCCACTGCGCCCTTCGTCCTGCTCTTGCTCTGTTCATAAGCACTTGTAGCATTGATGGAAATGTCAGCTTTCTCCAGAGCTCGCTGAGCAGCTCTCAGTATCCTCCTTGGTTCAGCTTCTGTTGAGGTACTGATTAAGGGTAGCTCTGACTAGGCTAGGATGATTCACTTCACCCGTACTAGCCTCCACTTCCTTGTCAGGTGAGCTACGCTAGCTCTGCGAGGATTCAGTCCTCTCTCCTCTCCCTCCAAGTCCAGACTGAACTGGCACTCAACTGCACTGTCCTAAGACAGGAAACTGACTCCCTGATCTGAGCTCTTCTCAGACAGGAAACTAACTCAAACTATCTGACTCTGCTACGTGTCACTACCTCTTATACCCCTGATGGGTGTGTCTGAAAGTGTGAGTGACATGAATGATATCAAGCTTTTGCGGTTACCTTCCTGTGCATTTTCCTGGATTTATGTGTGCCTGACATAGCTGGGCCACACACCAGTTTTCTGGTTGCTCCACTCAGAGCCATGGACATCAGCCCAGTAGAAAATAAAGGACCCTGGGAGCAGCAGTGGAGACTTGATGCTGGACCTGGGAAGGATGAGTTAAGCACAGTTTGTTTATACAAATGAACTGCAGGCACGAGAGAGGGACTTTCTGAAACTGGAAAGCCTCTTTAAGTGTGCCCTGGTCATTAGCAGAATTTTAAGCGTTTGGGTGCAATGTAGAATCTGTATCAGAGGTGAATAAACGTTTTCCAGCAGCAGATACAAAAAATCAGTTTTCATGTGACCACTCACGTGTAATGATATACACAAACTTCATATAAACAGAGATTTTCCAAGATTTTTTATTTCACAGGCTTGCAGACATAAAATATCATACTCAACTAACCTCGGCCTCTGAAAGCCAAGCGCTGCCTCTCCATTACTGCTCTGGTCTTTGTTGACAAGCTGCAGTATTGAAATCATGACTACAGCTTACATAATCGCTGCACCCAACCACTAGGCTCAGCCTTTTTGGACAACCTCAACATTACCGCTGCGCCCAGTGATCGGCTGCAGCACTGATGTGAACTGCAGTCGTGATTTTACTGGAGTCAGTAAAAAAGTGGAGAGGCAGCGCTGGACCTGCGGAAGGGTGGGTATAGCTGAAACCAAGATTGGAGAATCGTTGCAAGGGTCAGTACATACAGCAAAAACATCTTACTTCACCAATATATTTATAAACATATACACACTAATAGACACATATATAACACAGAAAAAACTGATACATACACAGATCTATATAGAAACTGACAGGTTATATGTTGTTTATTCGGTAGAAGTACGCCTGAGTCGGAAAGCACGACTTAAGAGCTCCAGTCTCGCATCTGTGTTCCTTGAGACCTTGCCACTCCGTTATTTATAGCCAGACTGATATTTTTGTGCTTGAAAGAATAAAAGCTTCAAGACAACAAAATGAAATAAACCAGACAGAGGTAAAAACCTATTTGAGGCAATCTCTCACACTTACAGGGAGAATTGTTATTATAAAGGGGTAAAAGTTCAAAGTATACAAGATGCTAGATGAAGTGTTATCATAAAAGATATATACTCCATGAAGACTGTTTATGATCCTATACCACATCCACTATTATGTTATACTATTGTGTAGCATTACCTATGGTTTCCTGAATTGATGAAGCTCCAACTACAGCACATCTCATCCGCTAGACACTTAGAGAATGTCGAAAGTTGTAGTTTCACAACTATTGTGCCCTATTAAAATATCACCAGAACCATCATCAGTACATGAATACTACACAAGAACCACCATAAGTACATTAAAATAGCATCAGAACCATCATCAGTACATAAATACATCTCCAGAACCACCATTAGTACACGAATACAGCAGCAAAACCATTATCAGTTCACAAATACAGCACCTGAACCAACATAAGTACATGAATACAGCACCCGAACCAACATCAGCACATGAATACAGCACCCGAACCAACATCAGCACATGAATATAGCATCATAACCAACATCAGTACATGAATTGAGCACCACAACCACCATCAGCACATGAATACAGCATCATAACCAACATCAGTACATGAATTGAGCACCACAACCACCATCAGCATATGAATACAGCACCCAAACCAACATCAGCACATGAATACAACACCCGAACCAACATCAGCACATGAATATAGCATCATAACCAACATCAGTGCATGAATTGAGCAACACAAGCACCATCAGCACATGAATACAGCACCAAACTTAATACAGTGATTAATTGCAATGATTGGTCAGCCCCATATACATTAGTATTGAATTAACCTACAAATCACAGTATGTCCCTAACAATGGTAAGAAGATACTTGGAGTTGTTTTTACTAGCTCTCATCAGACAGAGGACCATGCAGGTACCAAAATACTGATTAAATGCAGATGGTATCAGGAATAAACATTTACATTCAGGTACCTTATAGGTACTTTCTTCTCTGATTGAAGTTGTTTTCTTTCTTTTCTTCTCCATCTTATCTGCCATGATGACTTTGGACATCCACATCTCGTCTCTGCAGACTTCCGTCTTCTCTGGTCTTTTGCTGCACATCCTAAATTGGTGCCATTAGAGGAGCACTCCCATCAAAGTTTGTATTTTCTTAATATGAGTCATCATAATATATGCACTTGTAAGCAATTGTATGCATGTTGTAAGCACTGTGTACTTACAATTGCTCATTTCTTCTTTCTACTCAGCTAATTCTTCTCTTTTCTCTGCTCTATGTAGAAACGGGAAGTCTCTTGTCCCTGTATTTATTATTCTCCTCTTCACCGCCTGACCCAGCTGCTCCTCCCTCCGCCAGGGACTTTTGCAGTGACTCATGATTCATACAGGGAAAATTGACCTCCTGTTTCTATATAGAGTTTAGAAGTATTCAGCTCGTCAGATATTAATCATGTGATGTCATAGACCTAATGGAAAACAGAAAAATTACCTGGGTAGAAAGGCGAAATGAGCAATTTTAAGTGCACAGTGCTGTATAATATGATGACTGCAATATACTAAGAGGATAAAATTTGGATGGGAGGAGGAGCAGGAGGTGGAGCAGAAGGAGGAGCAGGAGGTGGAGCAGAAGGAGGAGTGCTTCTTTAAAAATAACCCTGTTATTATAATGTCACTGAATAAAATATATATGCCCTATGCTGAGCCCCTGAATCATAACTGCTCCTTACTTTGCTCCCTGCTCAAAATATGTCTCTGCCACACGCACATACTCAGCTCTGCTACACACTAAGTCAGCACTGCTATATAAACACTCATACTCAGCTCTGCTACACTCTCAGCTGTGCCACACACACTCACTCTGCTCTGCCACACTCACACACAGGTTTGTCACACACACTCAGCTCTGCTATACACTCACTCAGTTCTGTCACACACAGTCACTCTGCTATACACTCACTCAGTTCTGTCACACACACTCACCCAGCTCTGCTATACACTTGCTTGGCTCTGTCGCACATACTGAGCTCTGCTATACACTCACTCAGCTCTGCTATACACTTGCTTGGCTCTGTCGCACACACTGAGCTCTGCTATACACTCACTCAGCTCTGCTATACACTCACTTGGCTCTGTCACAGACACTCAGCCCTGCTATACACTCACTCAACTTTGTCACTCACACACTCAGCTCTGTCACACACACACATAGATTCAGCTCTGTTATACACTCACTTAGCTTTGCTATACATGCACATAGCTCTGCCAGACACACTCAGCTCTACTATACACATACACTCATACATACACTGGCCTGTGTCCTAATCCTCTTCCTTCTTCTCCGCTACCAGTCATATGACCTTAAGTCTTTTCACAGTCTGGCCGGTGGAGTAAGGACCTGTCAGCTCCGTGCTCCACCATTATATTCAGCTTCCTTTGGGGCACAGATGCAGCTGATGTCAGGACATAGGACACACCTCAGACTGCTGCATGAGGCAAGATGCTAGTCAGCCTCCTTGCTGACTGCGCCTGCAACAAATGCCCTCCCCCACGTTAGTTACACTCCTGTCTATTTAGTACTGGTCTATACATATGTAAGGCAAACATTCATTATCTGGACCTCTCATTCCTGTCTCCAAAACTTTTCTCAAGCTGCACCAGTTTTCTGGAATATGCTACCCAGACCACCATAGACCACACCCTATATCCACTCATCTGCTCCGGGCACTATCTCCATTTCCCATACAAATTGGCAGCATACATAAGTTAGTGGCAGGTAGAATTGCATAAGTGGCAAGAACATGTATTTTTCTCTCTCGGTAAGAATTTGCAGCCTTATTTACAAGCTGTAAATTCACCTCATTTAACCCATTGTCGCTGACAGGCAATCTGTGACTATGCCCCTCTCTGGCACTTGATTAAACATCCGCAGATGTTACCCATCTATGACACTTCATGGAGCATCAGCTTATTTTTGAGTAGTAAAATTTAATTGTCTTAGCGGGATATTACCTTTTGCATATTTAATGGGACATCTTAGCATCTGCTTTAATTGAATTCTTGTGACTATGTGCAAATCATTTGCAAATGAAAACTAAAGCCGCTATTGTTATTTATTTTTTATATATACAAATCATTTATTGTTACACAAACGAGACTTAAAATCTGAATATTACTCCGACAAAGGGAAAAGTATAAGGATAGAAGCCCAAAAATCCATGTTCTATAGTGTGAAAGGACTTCAGTGCCCCCTACTGGTGATTTATATGAATTGCTATGTAGTGAATCCATTTTTGATGGCAGTATGGAGAACATGGGCTACAATTAAATAAATGCACTTCTATTTTTGGGCAGTTTCTATAAGCTTCACCTCACTATTGCTTAGTGCCAAATCTTGCTGATCTTTCTATAGATACAAAATGGTCTTCTTTTTCTGCTAGGGATCGATTCAGGAAACCTCAATCTATACACTTGGTCTGGGGCAACTCATAAAGTCCTACGGATTCCAGTTCCACCTTTATGCTGATGACACTCAGATCTACCTCTCTGGCCCAGACGTCACCTCTCTGCTGTTCAGAATCCCGGAGTGTCTATCAGCCATATCCTCCTTCTTCTCCTCACGCTTCCTCAAACTCAATGTGGACAGTGGACTAATCTGAACTCATCATTTTTCCTCCATCTCACAGATCTTCCTTACCTGACCTATCTATCACAATTAACGACATCACACTTTCCCACATACTGGAAGTCCGCTGCCTTGGAGTAACCCTTGACTATCCTCTGTCCTTCAAACCGCACATCCAAGCTCTTTATACCTCCTGTCGCCTCCAGCTCAAAAATATTTCCAGAATCCGTCCTTTCTTCAACCCTCAATCTACTAAAATGATTGTGCACGCCCTCATCATCTCCCGCCTCGACTACTGCAACACCCTTTTCTCTGGCCTCCCTGCTAACACACTCACACCTCTCCAGTCCATCGTTAACTCTGCTGCCCGACTAATCTCTCTCCTCGCTACTCCTCCGCTTCTCCCCTCTGCAAATCTCTCCACTGGCTCCCATTCCCTCAGCGTATCCAGTTCAAATTACTAATACTGACCTACAAGGCCATCTATAACCTGTCTCCTCCTTATATCTCTGAACTAATCTCCCGATATCTTCCCTCACGTAATCTCCGATCCTCCCAAGACCTCATTCTCTCCTCCACACTTATTCGCTCCTCACCCAACCGCCTCCAAGACTTCTCCCGAATATCCCCCATCCTCTGGAATTCTTTGCCCCAACACGTCCGACTATCAACCACACTCGGATCCTTCAGACGGAACCTGAAAACCCATCTCTTCAGGAAAGCCTACAGCCTGCAATGACCCCGCTGCCTCCTCACCACTAAAGGAGCTACTGCCTCACCAACACCCAGGGGCGACGCTATAATGAGGCGAGTTGAGCCTGTTGTCTCAGGCGGCAGCCAGGGGGCGGCAGAGCAGAACTCATAACACCAGCGCCGATCAATGTGTGAGAGGAAGTGAGAAGAAGGAAGCTGCCGGATCGTGGAGAGGTGAGTCTGGCCGCTGTGCCTGTGAAGCTGCTGTGTGTGTGTGGTGTGTGTGTGTGTGTGTGTGTGTGTGTGTGTGTGTGTGTGTGTGTGTGAAGCTGCTGTGTGTGTGTGTGACGCTGTGTGTATGTATGTATGTGTGTGTGTGTGTGTGTGAGACGCTGTGTGTGTGATAGATGAGGAAGCGATATCAGCGTTGGAACGGGCAGAGGTGAGTTTTTTTTTTATGCAAGGCCATTATTCAGTATGGACATCATGTGGGGCTATTATACTGTATGCAGCAGTATATGGGGCCATTATTCAGTATGGAGCATCATGTGGGGCTATTATACTGTATGCAGCAGTATATGGGGCCATTATACAGTATGCAGAAGTATATGGGGCCATTATTCAGTATGGAGCATCATGTGGGGCCATTATACTGTATGCAGCAGTATATGGGGCCATTATTCAGTATGGAGCATCATGTGGGGCCATTATACTGTATGCAGCAGTATATGGGGCCATTATTCAGTATGGAGCATCATGTGGGGCCATTATACTGTATGCATCATTATGTGGGGCCATTATTCAGTATGGAGCATCATGTGGGGCCATTATACTGTATGCAGCAGTATATGGGGCCATTATTCAGTATGGAGCATCATGTGGGGCCATTTTACTGTATGCAGCAGTATATGGGGCCATTATTCAGTAGTTTTTTTCTTTCCCATCTTTCTTTCTCTCTCTGTTCTTTTTCTTTCTCTCTGTTCTTTCTTTCCCCTCTTTCTTTCTATCTCTGTTCTTTCTTTCTCTTTCTTTCTCTCTCTGTTCTTTCTTTCTCTCTGTTCTTTCTTTCTCTTTCTTTCCACTCTATCTTTCTGTTCTTTCTCTCTCTCTGTTTCTTTCTATCTGTTTTCTTTATTTCTCTTTCTCTCTCTCTGTTCTTTGTTTCCCATCTTTCTTTCTCTCTATCTCTCTGTTCTTTCTTTCTCTCTTTGTTATTTCTTTCCCCTATTTCTTTTTTTCTCTCTGTTCTTTTTTTCTGTCCCCTCTTTCTTTTTCTGTTCTTTCTTTCTCTCTGTTCTTTCTTTTTCTGTTCTTTCTTTCTTTCTCTCTGTTCTTTCTTTCCCGTCTTTTTTTCTTTCTCTTTCTGTTCTTTTCTCTCTCTGTTCTTTCTTTTCCCTTTCTTTGTTTATTTATTTCTCTCTCTACTTTCTCTCTGTTCTTTCTTGCTTTCCCTCTTTCTCTCTCTCCTTTCTCTGTTTTCTTTTTTCTCTCTCTGTTCTTTCTTTTACTCAGTACCAGTGTGCCCATAGTACCAGTCACTGTGCCCTCAGTACCAGTCAGTGTGATCACCAGTGCTAAATGGGTGTGGTTGGGGTGTGGACATGGGTGTGACTAGTTCTGAAATGGGTGTGGTTGGGTGTGGCCTAAAATTTGCAGCGACGCGCTTTGCGCGCCGCAACCTTCCTCACTCAAATTGGGGGGCGCCGTTTTGCAGTTCGCCTCAGGCAGCACAGAGGCTAGGTTCACCTCTGCCAACACCGGAACTGCTGCAACCCCCAACCTACTGTCTCCTTCCCCACCATCCTGTAGAATGTAAGCCCGAAAGGGCAGGGTCCTCTCCCCTCTGTATCAGTCTGTCATTGTTAGTTTACTGTAAGTAATATCTGTAATCTGTATGTAACCCTTTCTCATGTACAGCACCATGGAATCAATGGTGCTATATAAATAAATAATAATAATAATAACTTATGAAGCCCAGCCACAAGCTCTGCTTCACAAGAGATGTTTTTTTGTAGTACATAGTACAAACACTTAGACTATCACAGGTTCAAGTCCCTTGGGAGTGAAAATAAAGTCAAACATAATAAAAAAAAAATTGGCATCCCAAGCCTTCTCACAGGGCCATCGATAAAAAAATTAAAAGTTACAAATCTCAGAAAAAGATGACGAGTCAGTACAAAGTACAGCATTATATAATTTTGTTATCACCGTAATAGTACTGACCCAATAGAATCTGGTCATTTTTACTGAACAGTGAATGCCATAAAATGAAAAATCTTCCAAAAAATTGAGGAAGGCTTTCGTCATTTTACCACACTGTTTTTTCCCTATTTTTCAGTACATTGTATGGTAAAATGTATGGTGTCATTCAAAGCTGAAAACAAAACAACCAACCCCCCATACGGCTACGTCGATAGAAAAATAAAAAGTTATGGGGATTGGAAGAATGGGAGAAAAATAATGAAAGAGCAGAAACGAAAAATGACTGTGTTCTTAAGGGGTTAATTGGTAAATAGAAGAAAATCAAAGATGGAACAAAAATGCTACCATTCACATAGTACGTCTTCGGTTGAGACAAGCTAGTGAAAATCGAATTGCGTAACTACCTGTTCGATTTGGTGATTGAGAGGAATCCTGACAGTGTGTGTGTGCAATAGATACACTGTCAGGATTTTATAATTTGTAGTCACATAGAGTAACTGCAGAAATAAAGCTTGATCCTGAAAAATCCCTTTAATTGTTTGTTTTTATCTAATATACATTGTGGGCCATGTATATGGGTTCACCTAAATAAAATGGGAATGGTTGGTGATATCAACTTCCTGTTTGTGGCACATTAGTATATGGGAGGGGAAAAACTTTTCAAGATGGGTGGTGACCATGGCGGCCATTCTGAAGTTGGCCATTTTGGATCCAACTTTATTTTTTCCAGTGGGAAGAGGGTCATGTGACACATCAAGCTTATTGAGAATTTCACAAGAAAAGCAATGGTGTGCTTGGTTTTAACGTAACTTTATTCTTTCATGAGTTATTTACAAGTTTCTCTTTGTTTACAGCCATTGACATGTCGCAGAGGTTAACACACGAGGAGCAGATAGAAATTGTGTTGATGTCTGGTGAACGCAGTACCCGGGTCAATGCAGCAGATTTCAATGCAAGACACCCTGCGCAAGAAAACTGTCACCATTCCCATTTCATTTAGGTGTATCCATATAAATGGCCCACCCAAAAAAGTTTGCCTCATCACTGAACATAATGTTCTGTGTAAACTGAGGGTCCTGTTCCAATTTTTGTTTTGCCCATTCTGTAAATTCAGCGCAAAGTTCCAATCAAAGTTCTCACCACACATCTAGACAAGTTCCTTGGGGGTCTAGTTTCCAAAATGGGGTCCCTTGTGGGGGGGTTTCCAATGTTCAGGCACATCAGGGGCTCTCCAAAAAGGCGACATGGCGTCCGATCTCAATTCCCGCCAATTTTGCGGAGAAAAAGTCAAACGGCGCTCCTTGCCCTCCGTTCTCTGCCATGTGCCCAAACAGTGGTTTACCCCCACATATGGGGTATCAGCGTACTCAGGACAAATTGCACAATAACTTTTGTGGTCTTGTTACCCTTGGGAAAATTATAATTAGGGGTGAAAAGGTTATTTTTTTGGAAAAAATATGATTTTTGAATTTTATGGCTCTACGTTATAAACGTCTGTGAAGCCCTTGGGAGTTCAAAGTGCTCACCACACATCTAGATAAGTTCCTTGAGGGGTCTAGTTTCCAAAATGGTGTCATTTATGGGGGATTTCCACTGTTTAGACACATCAGGGGCTCTCCAAACGCAACGTGAAGTCCAGCCAATTCTGCGTTGAAAAAGTCAAACGGTGCTCCTTCCCTTCCGAGCTCTGTCATGCACCCAAACAGTGGTTTACCTCCACATATGGTGTATCAGCGTACTCAGGACAAATTGCACAACAACATTTGGGGTCCAATTTCTCCTGTTACCCTTGGGAAAATAAAAAATTGGGGGTGAGAAGATCATTTTTGTGGAAAAATATAATTTTTTATTTTTGGGGGTTCAAAGTGCTCAGCACACATCTAGATAAGTTACTTAGGGGTCTACTTTCCAAAATGGTGTCACTTGTGGGGGGTTTCAACTGTTTAGGTGCATCAGTTGTCTTCAAACGCAACATGGCGTCCGATCTCAATTCCAGCAAATTTTGCATTGAAAAGTCGTAATGGCGCTCCTTCCCTTCCGAGCTCTGCCATACGCCCAAACAGTGGTTTACCCCCACATATAGGGTATCAGCATACTCAGGACAAATTGCACAACAAATTTTGGGTCCAATTTCTCCTGTTACCCTTGGTAAAATGGATCTGAAGTAAATATTTTGTGAAAAAGTTACATGTTCATTTTTTTAAACATTCCAAAAATTCCTGTGAAGCACCTGAAGGGTTAATAAACTTCTTGAATGTGGTTTTGAGCACCTTGAGTGGTGCAGTTTTTAGAATGGTGTCACTTTTGGGTATTTTATATCATATAGACCCCTCAAAGTGACTTCAAATGTGATGTGGTCCCTAAAAAAAATAGTATTGTAAAAATGAGAAATCGCTGGTCAACTTTTAACCCTTATAACTTCCTAACAAAAATTTGTTTACAAAATTGTGCTAATGTAAAGTAGACATGTGAGAAATTTTATTTAGTAACTATTTTGTGTGACATATTTCTGTTTTAAGGGCATAAAAATTCAAAGTTTGAAAATTGCAAAATTTTCGCCATATTTGTTTTTTTCATAGATAAATGCAAGTTATATCAAAGAAATTTTACCACTAACATGAAGTACAATATGTCACGAGAAAACAATCTCAGAATCGCCAAGATCCGCTGAAGCGTTCCAGAGTTATAACCACATAAAGGGACCGTGGTCAGAACTGTAAAAATTGGCCCGGTCATTAACGTGCAAACCACCCTTGGGGTAAAGGGGTTAATCCATTACTGTTGCTAGGTTTTGGGTGTGTGCTAAATCCTCTTCTTTTCCTACTTTGGTTTTACCCCATTCCTGCATTCCCCAGTGTTTAACCCTGTTGTTTGTGTGAGTATATTTGTATAATTGATATTTTCCTTTATCCTTGTTCGTATTACCTTGCTAGTCTGGTTGGTATATTATGGTACACTACTACTCCCCTCTTCTCTGGGTGGTGGAAGGGTATAGGCTGAAGGTGGATTCAGGACACCCATGCCATGAGGCTCTGCTCACTGATCAGACTGCAGGTCTGCTTCTATTACAGGCTCAGTCCTATTGTAAGGTGTAGCAACCCTGCCGGCATCACTGCATGGCCTTCCATCCCCCACCTGCCTTACACACCAACTTACTCACTACTCCGGGCCATGCTGTGAGTTCTGTCTGTTGACGGTTCCATGATGTGTGTCGCATGTCTACTGTCTGCTCTATGCATGCTTCCTGGCTGTGTGCATAGGGGGGTGTCACTGGCACTTCCTGGTTCTTATAGAGTCAGTGTGCACCTTCCTAAGGTCAGTCAGTCAGTATCTTGCTGCTGAGCTGCCAGGTCCTGTTCTGTTTTCCACCTTCTCTGGGGGTGTAAGGTTCTTTGTCTCTGTTGACATGTTCCTTGAAACTCAGTTTTTCGTCGGCCATTTTGCTTTCTGTCTTTCTGCAGCTCTTGCCCTCAGTTAATATGGAGTTTCCAGTTTTCATGTTCCCGCCCTGATTCTTCCCTCTTGCTTCTTAAGCAGCCTCAGCTGAACAATCAGTGCTCCTGAATCAAGCCTCAGTCAGTCTGTGACCTGACTCCTGGAAGCCTTGGACTTGTACTCCAGCTATTCCCTACTGAGGAACCTTGGAACACTTTTGGACTCTGGAAACCTGCTGTTTGGTGAATCCATGTTTGCAGAGGAATTACGGTACAGAGAAGAGATCCTGAACCTGCTTTGGAGATTTATTGTAGTGCTTGAAGTTACTCTGGCCTGCTGTGTCTCCTGTCGCTGTTCCTGCAAACTGTGTGAACTTTTCAGCATGCTTGTATGAAGTAATACAAGTCATTTCATTTCAACCTATGTCTCCTGTGTTTTCCTCGCACCCAAGCACAAGACGCTATAGGAACTGTACACTAGATGTGTGGCCCAGCTACGCAGGCACACATAAAGTCCAGGAGAGTGCACATGAAGGTAACAGCAACGCTTGATATTCATTCACTGTCACTCACTCTTTCAGACACACCCATCTGAGATATAGGAGGGAGTGACACGTAGCTTAGGTGGTTAGTCAGTCAGCCAACCTAGGAGGGAGAGTAGTGGAATCTGTTTTCCTGTCTTCGGACGGATCAGCTCAGTGTCAGTCCAGTCGGGACTTAGAGTATACTGAGGGCTGCTCAGCGAGTCCTAGAGAAAGCTGACCTCGCCATTGTATTCTACAAGTGCTTATGTTAAGAGAGTGAAGCAGGGCGAAGGGCGCAGTGGAGAAGATATAGAAGTGCTACAGGTATTGGATTACTTGCACTAAATACATGACAAGATTCAGGAGCCAATGTTTAGTGTCTGCTGGGTCTGGGAAAGCCGTGTCTGCTGTGACTGTGGATATCAGATGTCCGTTTAATACCTTATGTGATGACAGTGGTTGTGACTTCTCACAACCATTCCAGGTGAGCGCATTCCCTTAAAATTTTACTCTGGAGTGTTACCACAGGTAAACACTATTGTTTTTTTTTTTTTTTTCCTTTCCTCTTCCAGCACTTCTGCCTTAAAAGATCTGGAAGATGGAGGCCCGCATAAAGGAACTTTGCGGAGTGACTGATACAATCCTTTCAGATGTACAGACTTTAAAAACCCGTTTTGCAAGCCTACAGGACCTCACTAATCATAATTTGCAATTGTTTGGACAGACTACCCAGGAATTGCGAGCCAGGATTGAGGCTCTAGAGGAACGAGCCCAGGCTCCTGCCATAACCCCGAGTTCTGGGATCCCCAAATTACCTCCTTTTCGTTTTGGCGGTGAACGTGAGAAATTCAGGGGATTTATTAATCAATGCAATTTATTTTTCTCTGCACATGCTTCACAATTTCCCACTGAACGATCCAAAGTGCTTACTATAATCATGTTGCTTACCAATAAGGCTTTGATGTGGGCAAACCCTCTGATTGAGACTGAGGATGATTGTTTGAATCACCTTGATGCTTTTATTTCAGCCATGGGGCAGGTGTTTGATGACCCCAATCGAGGTGCAACAGCTGAAGCAGCCATGTTAACTTTGCGCCAAGGTAAGCGTTCAGTAGCCGAATATGCCCTGGATTTCAGGAGATGGGCTCTTGATACCACTTGGGACACTTTCGCTAAAAAATCTATTTTTCGGAAAGGGTTGTCTCCACTGATTAAGGATGAACTTGCTCGTGCCGACCCTCCCACTGCGTTAGGTGACTTTATTAACTATTGTATCCGTATTGATGCTCGTCTGACTGAACGCAGACAAGAGAGATGGTTCGAAAATAATCGCACTAACCTTTTACTACCTCCCTCCTCAGCTAAGGAACCTTTGAGTAGGATCACAAGGGAACCAGAACCTGAACCCATGCAGGTGGACTCTTTACAAAGACGGGTTAGTGATGCACGCAAAGAACATTGTATAAAGGAAAATCTATGTTTCTACTGTGGTAAGTCAGGGCACTTCATTATAAACTGCCCCAGCCGTTCTCGTAAGACTACTGCAGCAGTCATTCACTGTGAGTGTTGCGAGAGGAGCTCTGTCATGTCCGAGCCTCAGGCTCCAGAGAGATCTGCTGCAAGAGATCTTGATTTCTCGGACTTAAACTCTGTTAGTTCTGGGGATGATGACGGTATAAACGCTGCAATTTTTCAAGTTTCGTCAGCGGTGTCCCAGCTGAGTTGTAAAATAAACAATTCTCATTGTTTCCTTTCCATCAAACTCTGGGTTGACTCAGTCTGGGTGTCTAGCTCTGCTATGATCGACTCAGGAGCAAGTGGAAATTTCATGGATATCTCCTTTGCTCTGAAACAGGGGATACGTTCAGTGAAGAAGGCTACTCCAGTACAGATGGAGACTGTGGATGGCTCTCTACTGACTTCTGGACCAGTGGATCAAGAAACAGAGCCTTTGAGGGTCCTTATGGGTAAAGATCATCAGGAGAAAATGTCTTTTTTGCTTATCTCTTCTCCCACTTTCCCATTATTCTAGGGCTACTATGGCTGCAGGCGCAGAATCCTACGATTAACTGGGAGACCAAGGAATTACACTTTCCGGAGAAACAGATGAGTCAAGGAGTTTCAGCTTGCTCTGTTCCTAAAGGAACCATGTCAGTCCCTGAACTACCAGCTGTATACCAGGACTATGTGGATTTAAGTGACAAGAAGAACGCTGATCAGCTTCCTCCTCACCGTCCATATGATTGTCCAATTGAATTATTGCCTGGAGCCGAGATACCTTTTGGTAAGATCTACCCCCTAGCGGGGCCCGAGCTAAAAGCTTTGAAGATTATATAGACGAAAATTTAGCCAAGGGCTTCATACGCCCCTCTTCATCTCCCGCAGGTGCACCCATCTTCTTTGTGGAGAAGAAAGATGGATCTCTGAGACCCTGCATAGACTATAGGGAACTCAATAAGGTTACTATTAGAAACCGTTATCCATTGCCTTTAATCCCTGAGTTGTTGGAGAGAGTGCGGCATGCCAAAATTTTCTCTAAATTGGATCTCCGTGGGGCCTATAACTTGGTCCGTATTAGACCTGGGGATGAATGGAAGACTGCTTTCAGGTCACGCTATGGACACTTTGAATATCTAGTTATGCCTTTTGGTCTGAGTACCGCCCCAGCCACTTTCCAACACTTCGTGAATGATATCTTCAGGGATCTCCTAGATACATTTGTGGTGATTAGTGTTGAGCATTCCGATACCGCAAGTATCGGGTATCGGCCGATATTCGCGTTATCGGAATTCCGATACTTAATTCCGATACTTTTTCAATATCGTATACCGGAATCGGAAGTTCCCATAATTCTTTGAGAGGCAATGTGATTTTAGTCAGCCAATGAGGAATCCTACGAAGTGTGGGCACATCCTGTAATGCTGCGGTCATCTTAACTAATGGCATGGCTGTGATTGGCTGCTGAAATGATGTCAGAATGCACTATAAAAGGCGCCGCAGCCATTTTAGCGTCACTGTGCTGTGAACTCAGTAAGGGACAGAACGCTGCTGTGCTGACTCTGAGGGACAGTTAGATATTGCGATTTTGTGTACTACTGTGCTTGAGGCAGGCTAGTTTACCAACCGCTGTGTAAAGCTTCATTTTGCCAGTGTTGTTTTAACAGCTCTGTGCAAGGTGTGTGTGTGACAGTGCAGGTGACGCTGCAGTTTGCTCTGCATCCACCGCTGTTTGTAGGCATCTGCACGTGTCACTGACTCTTTTTTTTTTTTATTTTATTTAGTGGAATTGGTGCAGCTCCATTATATTAGAAAAAAATCAAATCTATTAGTGTGACGTGCTTCCATCCGTATACAATACATTGGTTGCAAACACTATAGAAGTACAGAAAGGAGCTTTTCACAGATAGTGAATAGTTGTGTTTCAGTGTTCACTGCAGTCTGTGAGGTTTTGATTTTTTGAGTGCAGATCACGCTCCAGTTAGTTCTTCAACCACTGCTGGTTGTAGTCTGCTGAGCGTGTGTCACTGCCTCATCCTTCACATTTTTCTCTAATTGGTGCTGCTACATTTTAGTGGAAAAAAATCTAATCTATTAGTGTGACGCGCTTCCATCCGTATACAATACATTGGTTGCAAACACTATAGAAGTACACAAAGGGGCCTTTAACAGCTACAGAACAGTTGTGTTTCAGTGTTCACTGTAGTCTGTGAGCTTTTCATTTTGTGAGTGCAGATTACGCTCCAGTTTGTTCTTCAACCACTGCCGGTTGTAGTCTGCTGAGCGTGTGTCACTGCCTCATCCTTCACATTTTTCTCTAATTGGTGCTGCTCCATTTTAGTGGAAAAAAATCTAATCTATTAGTGTGACGCGCTTCCATCCGTATACAATACATTGGTTGCAAACACTATAGAAGTACACAAAGGGGCCTTTAACAGCTACAGAACAGTTGTGTTTCAGTGTTCACTGTAGTCTGTGAGCTTTTCATTTTGTGAGTGCAGATTACGCTCCAGTTTGTTCTTCAACCACTGCCGGTTGTAGTCTGCTGAGCGTGTGTCACTGCCTCATCCTTCACATTTTTCTCTAATTGGTGCTGCTCCATTTTAGTGGAAAAAAATCTAATCTATTAGTGTGACGCGCTTCCATCCGTATACAATACATTGGTTGCAAACACTATAGAAGTACACAAAGGGGCCTTTAACAGCTACAGAACAGTTGTGTTTCAGTGTTCACTGTAGTCTGTGAGCTTTTCATTTTGTGAGTGCAGATTACGCTCCAGTTTGTTCTTCAACCACTGCCGGTTGTAGTCTGCTGAGCGTGTGTCACTGCCTCATCCTTCACATTTTTCTCTAATTGGTGCTGCTCCATTTTAGTGGAAAAAAATCTAATCTATTAGTGTGACGCGCTTCCATCCGTATACAATACATTGGTTGCAAACACTATAGAAGTACACAAAGGGGCCTTTAACAGCTACAGAACAGTTGTGTTTCAGTGTTCACTGCAGTCTGTGAGCTTTTCATTTTGTGAGTGCAGATTACGCTCCAGTTTGTTCTTCAACCACTGCCGGTTGTAGTCTGCTGAGCGTGTGTCACTGCCTCATCCTTCACATTTTTCTCTAATTGGTGCTGCTCCATTTTAGTGGAAAAAAATCTAATCTATTAGTGTGACGTGCTTCCATCCGTATACAATACATTGGTTGCAAACACTATAGAAGTACACAAAGGGGCCTTTAACAGCTACAGAACAGTTGTGTTTCAGTGTTCACTGTAGTCTGTGAGCTTTTCATTTTGTGAGTGCAGATTACGCTCCAGTTTGTTCTTCAACCACTGCCGGTTGTAGTCTGCTGAGCGTGTGTCACTGCCTCATCCTTCACATTTTTCTCTAATTGGTGCTGCTCCATTTTAGTGGAAAAAATCTAATCTATTAGTGTGACGCGCTTCCATCCGTATACAATACATTGGTTGCAAACACTATAGAAGTACACAAAGGGGCCTTTCACAGATACTGAACAGTTGTCTGCAGGGTTCACTGTAGTCTGTGAGGAATAACCACACTTAGGCCTTAACTTTTCTGACTTTCTTTATCAATCTACCAAGATGAAGAAGTCAGTGAGTAAGGCACGTGGTCGTGGTCGAGGCCGTGGATTTGCAGCAGGGAGAGGACGTGGGGATTCTGTGGCTGCTGCCGCACCCAGTGACACAGCATCCACCAGTTTTCCCCGTGAGCGTTCCTTTATGCGCACTTTTGTAGGAGCTCAGCGTACCCCCTGCTGCGTGAAGAACAAATTGAAGCCGTTGTTGGTTGGATGGCAGCCAATGCATCGACTTCAATAGCTTCCACCTCCTCTCAGGACCACAGCACTGTTGAACAACCATCAGTCTCTTCACCGCCTGCCAAATTGCCCAGGCAGTCAGAGAGCTCTGTACAGGAGCCAACTGAGTCTCTGCTTCTGTTCTCAGAATCTGTTGGCTTGGAAACAGGGGCCCAGCCAAGCAGCATTCTGGAATGTGAAGAAGAGGCAGTATGCAGTGATGCGCAACAGCTGTGTCTCTCTGAATCTGAAGAGGCGGGTGAGCCAGTGCCGATGGTCAGCACACCGCAGAACGCATCTGATGATGATGAGACTCAGTTGCCAGTTTCTGTTGAGCATGGTGCTGGCCAGACCACCCAACAACAGCAGGTGTTGGAAGAGGGTAGTGGTGGAGATGATGAGGTCCAAGACCCAACATGGCGTGAGGAACAGGAAGGTGGTGGGAGCAGCTCTGAGGAAGAGATTGCACCAACGGTCCAAACAGTAGGGAGAGGTAGGCTGCAGACTCGCTTGCCTGTAGCCTCCAGTTTGGCACCCGTTCGGAGCAGTTCTCTTCCAACAGCCAAACCGGGCGCTCCCAGGACTTGCTCTGCGTGGTCCTTTTTTGATACAGTTGCAGATGATATTTGCTATGTAAAATGCAAGCTGTGTAATCAAAAAATTAAAAGAGGTAAAAGTGTCAGTAACCTTAATACCACAAATATGTGGAAACATGTACGGACAAAGCACGTAGCTGAGTTACAAAGACACACTGGAGATGTAGGCCAACCTACAGCAGCACCTACATCTTCAGCTCGTGTTGGAGCCTCTTCCTCCAGTTCACACACAGCTGGTTCGGCTTCCTCAAAGGATCGCCATGGAAGAACCTCTGTCACTGTTGTCCAGAGACACAGTGTTATTCCACCACAGCTGCAAGTTCCCTGTCATCCTCACACACCCAGGCCACAAAACAGCCATCGGTAGCACAGGCATGGGATAAAAGACGGCCATACTCGGCAAACCATCCACGAGCACAGGCTCTGAATGCTGGCATTGCAAAACTCCTGTCCCTTGAAATGCTGTCATTCAGGCTGGTGGAGACTGACAGTTTCCGTGAATTAATGGCATTGGCAGTCCCACAATACAATGTGCCCAGCCGATTTTATTTCAGCAGGCAAGCCGTCCCTGGTCTGCAAAAGCATGTTGAGGCAAAAATTAAACATGCGCTACTAAACGCCGTCAGTAGCAAGGTCCACCTGACCACCGATGCGTGGACCAGTACCCATGGCCAGGGACGATACCTTTCACTCACTGCCCATTGGGTGAATGTTGTGGAGCCGGGTACAGATCTTGCGAGTGGCGCTGTACGTGTTCTGCCAACTCCAAGGATTGCCGGAATCAAGTCTGTCCACATTGACTCCTCCTCCTACTCCAGTTCCTCAGAATCATCGCTGCAGGAGCCGTCACGGTCTACCTCAACATGGACCCGTGGACGCTTACCTGATGCGACCGATATGAGCACAGCCGTGGCCAAACGGCAACAGGCCGTTCTGAAATTAATTCCCATGGGGAATCGAAGCCACACAGCGCAGGAGGTCTGGAATGCCATCAAGCAGGAGAGCGACGTGTGGTTTTTGCCAGCGAATCTCCAGCCAGGCTTGGTAGTGTGTGACAATGGCCGAAATCTGGTGGCAGCTCTGGGCCTTGGCAACCTCACTCACATACCATGTCTGGCACATGTGCTCAACTTGGTCGTGCAGAGTTTTTTGAGGGACTATCCGGATCTTGATGCACTGCTGCACAAGGTCCGCCTAGAGTGCGCTCACTTGCGACGTTCCAGCATGGCCAGATCGCGCATTGCAGCTCTGCAACGCAGATTGCGCCTTCCTGAACATCGCATCATATGTGACGTATCCACCAGGTGGAATTCAACGTTACATATGTTGGAGCGGTTGTGTGAGCAGCAGCCAGCAGTTATGGAGTATCAGCTGCATCAGGCGCAATCAACACGCAATTTGCGCCGTCCACACTTCACCATTAATGAGTGGGCCACTATGAAGGACATGTGCCACGTTTTGCGTGCGTTTGATGAGTCAACGCGGATGGCGAGTGCAGATGATGCACTAGTCAGCCTGACTGTCCCCCTTATCTGCCTGCTTCAAAAAACACTGCAAGCAATAAGGGATGAGGTTTTGGAAGAGGTGGAGGATGAGGAGTCACAAATTCCATCACCTTCTGGAAAGTCAGCGCAACGTGGTTCCTCACAAAGGGCTGGGCAGGGCTCACTTTGTGAGGAGGATGAGGAGGAGGAGTCAATGGAGGAGGAAGACATCGCTCCAGAGGGAGGTACACAACGCTCTAGTCAGTATGTAGAGCGAGGGTGGGGTGATGCAGAGCAGGCAGAGATAACGCCTCTTGCAGAGGACAGCGTTTCTTTGCCAGTTGGGAGTCTGCAGCACATGGTTGATTTCATGCTGCAGTTCCTAAGAAACGACCGCCGCATCGCCCACATTCTCACGACGTCTGATTATTGGGTGTACACCCTCCTAGACCCTCGCTACCGGGACAACGTCAAAAGCCTCATCACACCGTTGAACCGGGAGCGTAAAATGCGGGAGTACCAAGACACACTGGTGCAATCCCTAATGTTCTACCTTACTGCCGAGAGCACTGCTGCTGCTACTGCTTTACAAAGCAGCTCTGTGCGTCGAGGCAGTGTAGAGAGCTCTGCAACAAGAGGGAGCACACGCAGTGCCTCTGCACAGGGAAAGACCAGTATGTTAAAAATGTGGCAAAGTTTTGTGGCAGCGCCACAAATGTCTACACCATCCGAGAGGGCTCCAGTCAGCGGGAGGCAACGTATCCGTCAGATGGTGACAGACTACTTGGCTTTGCCTCTCAGTGTACTCCCAGATGGCTCTTCCCCATTCAAGTTTTGGGTCTCTAAGCTGGATACATGGCCAGAGCTTAGCCAGTATGCATTGGAGGTGCTGGCTTGCCCTGCTGCCAGTGTATTATCGGAGCGCGTCTTTAGTGCTGCAGGTGGTGTACTAACAGACCGTCGCATGCGACTATCCTCTGATAATGTAGACCGGCTTACTTTTCTGAAAATGAACAAGGCATGGATCTCGGCAGAATTTGTCTGTCCGTTTTCAGATTAAATAACTGGTTCGCAACGTTATCCATGTCTCCTGTTATGTTCATCTTTCTACCACCTGAACTCTACTCCCTGGGCTCCAACACTGCCAGTTGCTGCTCAGAAGTGTCGTGTCCACAGAACAAAACACAAGCTCTACTGTTAGTGGGGTTCAGTAACGCCAGCTGTTCCCCTGCTGTGTCAATGGCAAGAAGTCTCCTGTTCCCGACACATGGACAGAAAAACACATGACCAACATGCTCCAAATAGGGAAGAGCCGTCACCCTGCTTGTTATGCTGAAAACATGAAATTGTGAAGTTTTGCAGGCCTAGAATGATAAATTTTTATGACAATATGGACAAATAATAATTTGTCATCACAGCGCATATCTGCACATGTCTATTAGAAATGGTAACAAAAAATAAAACATAGTCTACTCTTCACATTTTGAAATTAATGCATAAAAGTACATTTCAGACTTATGAATTAATGCTTTTTAAGGAACTTTATCTGTACCTGTAAGATAATGCAGTCAATGGATGTACGAATCATTAAATCCTCATCATCATCATCACGAGTTTTATTTATGACAGACATTATAAAATACACATACTGATGCCAACTGTAACTTCAAACACCATATATGAAATGGCCAGCATGTAAACATGGTAATAATGTCCAATAATAAATTATTACATCTAGAAAGTGCATCATGCATACTGACAATAGGTAGTTATACCTGCAAGTGCTGTTGAAACAACCACAAGAGATATAAATTAATACTGGTATATAGGTATCACAGTGCATAGTTACTCATGGACAATGTTGATGTAATACTGTATCTCAATTAAGTCAGCGTCAACCATTAGGCTTGTTAGTCTTGTACATTGTTAAAGAGGGAACGTAATTTTTTTGTTTGTCATAGGTGGAGTATTACACATTAAATTATTACTGCTGTATTTTTTTTTGCGTCCCTAGTGCGCAATAACGCAGCCTAACCTCACATTTGATAGTCAGCTAATTGCCACACGCTACCCTACCCTACGCGTGACAGTAGGAAGGTAGTGTTGACGGATAAAGCTTTGCGCAACCAGACATTCTTTTACCCTCTTCAACACTCTACAAGCAAAAAATGCATGATTTCAGCCGCAGACTTTATTGACGTACAGTATAACATCGGCATTACCCATCAGAGGCTGTCCACTGTCTGATACAGACATAGAATATACCTTTGCTATCCGTAGCCTTTGTTTCACCTACACTTGCAGGCACACACTTAAATTGTGACAAACAATGCCTAATGTTTTTTTAAATGGTTATTTTTTATTGTACATTATTGTGTCATCAATCACATTGATGAGTCCATGCTGGACATGTCATACATGCTATAGAAAGTTACGATTTTATGAACTTAAATAATTGAAATGTCTGTGACTGTCACCTAAAATTTGCGATGATGATGATGAGTGACTATTACAAAATCCATTGTCTTCACTATGTTATGGTTTAACATAGCGTTCCTTAAGCATTATTCATAAAAAAAAAAATGGACTTTTATTCTTAAATTTACAACACTATATTTTGTTACCAATTTTTTGGGTGTTGTGTTGTTCCATTTATTTTGGCATGTGCATATATGCGTTTATATTTGTATTTTCTTTATTTTTCCTTCTTGAAATTAGAAAACATGTGTATCTTTGTACCGTGTTAGCCAGTAGATAGAAAAATATTTAGACTTCAGAGTCAGCAGTGGTTGATACCTTTTAATGGATAACTGAAAAGATGGAAACAAATTGCAAGCTTTCAAGGCTACTCACGTCTCTTCATCAGGGAAAGACTAACTAAAAAAATTAAGCATCACATATTTCTATACACAACAGGACACAGGAATAGTGCAATAGGTAAGACAAGTAAGTGACGTGTATCAGAACTGTCATTATCTCACAGGGATGAACATAAATATTGGAACAGTTCCTAGATAAGGATAGAAAGTTTGATTGCCCTCTCATTGGCGTATTTTTTTGGGTTTTCATGACCCTGGAAGGGCATAGACGCAGATTTCTTAATTGATATAGAATGACATAAATCCATGTGATCTATTCATTCCATCACTAACAGTGTCAAAGGTCATGATGAGCTTATATTCTGAAACCTTTGTACGTTTCTCATATTTGAAGTTATATTTTAATACCAGTAATTTCATATCCATGATGCTATGACCGGGCATACAAAAGTCTTTTGCCACAGGTAAATTCATTAATTTATCTGTGATTGTGTGGCGCTGATAATTCATCCTTGTTCTCCTTTTTGTTGCCGGTCTCCCCTCACTTGTCCCTCCCTCACTTGTCTTAGCTATTCCTGTGTCCTGTTGTGTGTAGAAATATGTGATTCTTCATTTTTGGCTTTACTCTTAGCCTGATGAAGACACCTGAGTAGTCTCGAAAGCTTTGAATTTGTTACCATATTTTCAGTTAGCCATTAAACGGTATCAACCACAGAGGACTGTCAAGTATAAATATTTTTCTATTCTTGTAATTGAAATTTATCATTTTATTGTTGTAGTAAAAGTTCATTTATTCTTGTTTGAAGTACATACATTTGCAATGGCCACGTAACAAGGCAATAACTCAATATTTTGTGCCTACACCCTCCTTGACCCTGGGCTTCAACAGCGCCAGTTGCTGCTCAGAAGTGTTAGATGCACAGATGAAAACAATCGCTGATGTGTTTGTGGGGTTCAGTAACGCCTGCTGTTCCCCTGCTGTGTGTCTGGCAAAAATTACTGCTGCTAACTACAACTTCAACTTCAAACGTCTCATACTAGGCCTCTGCCTACACCCTCCTTGACCCTGGCTTCAACAGCGCCAGTTGCTGCTCAGAAGTGTTAGATGCACAGATGAAAACAATCGCTGATGTGTTTGTGGGGTTCAGTAACGCCTGCTGTTCCCCTGCTGTGTGTCTGGCAAAAATTACTGCTGCTAACTACAACTTCAACGTCAAACGTCTCATACTAGGCCTCTGCCTACACCCTCCTTGACCCTGGGCTTCAACAGCGCCAGTTGCTGCTCAGAAGTGTTAGATGCACAGATGAAAACAATCGCTGATGTGTTTGTGGGGTTCAGTAACGCCTGCTGTTCCCCTGCTGTGTGTCCGGCAAAAATTACTGCTAGCTACCTAATCATGGTGAAAAAAACATGACATCTCAAAGTGTCTAGTGCTACACATAGATATGAGGCTACACCATGATTTCTAAGCTGTAAACATTTGAAACGTCAACTTTCAAACCATAAAATGATTTGTCTTTGTCACAAATCTGTAACAAAATAATTGTGACATATTATTACAGATATGCACATGTCGAAAACAAATGCAAACACAAAAGCCTACTTATGCTATAGGATACTGATGGTCAACCTTGTCACTCCATAGCTTAGACAAATCCAACTCACATCATGATGACTCAAATACTGCAATGTTGGAAGTGCATAATGTGGGTTGAACTTTGACAACTGCTGCAGTGCGAAGGTTATACTTCAGTGTTCTTGCCTTTGAAATAAAAGCATACAAGTAAATATAATATCCAATGTTGATTAAGGGACGTGATGTACACCTGTAATATTGTGCAAACAATGCATGTAGGAATAGTCCTCTTCAACATTACTTATATTTGTGTCATTTTAAAAAATACATATTTGATTAGAAAGTTAACAGCCCATATCATAAAGGTCCTTCATGTAAACATGATAATCGCTAACAAAAATCCTGCATTACCTTGGTAAAGTCAATAGTGCATAGTCACAATAGCAAAATATATACCTTTAAGTGGTGCTGAAAGAACGACAACTGATAGAATAGGTGAATGATATCTATTTATCAGACTGAATAGCGACACCTGTACAATGTCGATATAATACTGTACCTTAACAAAACAGCTGTGTCACACCTCACACGCATTTTTCTTGTAGCTTGTTATGTAATAGGGCACATGCATGTATGTTTCATCATAGGTGCATGTTTACTGAGTAAAGCAGTCATGACAACGCCTTTGTGTTGTCGGTACGCTTGCGATGATGAACGATGCGCACCGTGAATGTTAGTCTGCGTCATAAGACGCACAGACGCTCCAATACCCAACGCGTCACAGCAGGAAGCCAGTCTGTGCGTCCAAACAAAGGCGCAAGCATACATGCACGTACCCTTTTATAAAGCTATATAAAAAAAAGGATGTAGTAGTAACGCACACTTTATTGAGGTACAGTATTACATCGCCATTCACCATCTGTGGCTATGCAGTGTCATCTATATATACCTTATCTATCCGTTGTCATGCTTGCAAGTCCACAGTCAGGCATAAATAGCTGTTTTTACTATGCACTTTTTAAAGGTTTTTTTTGTTAATATAAATGATTGGCACATATTATCAGTATTACATGATGGAAATTTTAGATATTTTTAAAAACTTTTTAGTGATATTATTCAGCAAATGAAAATGGTGTACATACTGTTACTTATCCATCATTAATGGATTCTGATATGTACTTGTATGCTTTTATTTAAAACCGTATAGCAGATTATTTAACCGATTTTTATTGTGGTTTGCATTGCTTTTCAACATGTTAATGTATGCGTTTATGCTTGTCAATTATTAATTTACATATATTTTTTAAAGTAAAATCATCATCTTATGGTACTAAAGGTTATATTTCTCTTGTTTGGAGTATAGACATTTTTAATTGACACGTAACAAGGAAAATACTTGATCTAGTATTTAAACATCCTCCTTGACCCTGGGCTCCAACACCGCCAGTTGTTGCTTGGAAGTGCTGTTAGCACAGTCTACACTTGCTCCTGTGTTACACGGGTTCAGTAATGTCAGCTGTTCCCCTGCTGTGTGAACGGCAAACAGTCCTGCTGCCTCCACCCTGTTCTCTTCTCATCCCTGGGTTACAACACCGCCAGTTGTTTCTCGGAAGTGCTGTTAGCACAGTCTACACTTGCTCCTGTGTTACTGGGGTTCAGTAATGTCAGCTGTTCCCCTGCTGTGTGAACGGCAAAAAGTCCTGCTGCCTCCACCCTGTTCTCTTCTCATCCCTGGGTTACAACACCGCCAGTTGTTTCTCGGAAGTGCTGTTAGCACAGTCTACACTTGCTCCTGTGTTACTGGGGTTCAGTAATGTCAGCTGTTCCCCTGCTGTGTGAACAGCAAAAAGTCCTGCTGCCTCCACCCTGTTCTCTTCTCATCCCTGGGTTACAACACCGCCAGTTGTTTCTCGGAAGTGCTGTTAGCACAGTCTACACTTGCTCCTGTGTTACTGGGGTTCAGTAATGTCAGCTGTTCCCCTGCTGTGTGAACGGCAAAAAGTCCTGCTGCCTCCACCCTGTTCTCTTCTCATCCCTGGGTTACAACACCGCCAGTTGTTTCTCGGAAGTGCTGTTAGCACAGTCTACACTTGCTCCTGTGTTACTGGGGTTCAGTAATGTCAGCTGTTCCCCTGCTGTGTGAACGGCAAAAAGTCCTGCTGCCTCCACCCTGTTCTCTTCTCATCCCTGGGTTACAACACCGCCAGTTGTTTCTCGGAAGTGCTGTTAGCACAGTCTACACTTGCTCCTGTGTTACTGGGGTTCAGTAATGTCAGCTGTTCCCCTGCTGTGTGAACGGCAAAAAGTCCTGCTGCCTCCACCCTGTTCTCTTCTCATCCCTGGGTTACAACACCGCCAGTTGTTTCTCGGAAGTGCTGTTAGCACAGTCTACACTTGCTCCTGTGTTACTGGGGTTCAGTAATGTCAGCTGTTCCCCTGCTGTGTGAACGGCAAAAAGTCCTGCTGCCTCCACCCTGTTCTCTTCTCATCCTGGGTTACAACATCGCCAGTTGTTTCTCGGAAGTGCTGTTAGCACAGTCTACACTTGCTCCTGTGTTACTGGGGTTCAGTAATGTCAGCTGTTCCCCTGCTGTGTGAACGGCAAAAAGTCCTGCTGCCTCCACCCTGTTCTCTTCTCATCCCTGGGTTACAACACCGCCAGTTGTTTCTCGGAAGTGCTGTTAGCACAGTCTACACTTGCTCCTGTGTTACTGGGGTTCAGTAATGTCAGCTGTTCCCCTGCTGTGTGAACGGCAAAAAGTCTTGCTGCCTCCACCCTGTTCTCTTCTCATCCCTGGGTTACAACACCGCCAGTTGTTTCTCGGAAGTGCTGTTAGCACAGTCTACACTTGCTCCTGTGTTACTGGGGTTCAGTAATGTCAGCTGTTCCCCTGCTGTGTGAACGGCAAAAAGTCCTGCTGCCTCCACCTGTTCTCTTCTCATCCTGGGTTACAACACCGCCAGTTGTTTCTCGGAAGTGCTGTTAGCACAGTCTACACTTGCTCCTGTGTTACTGGGGTTCAGTAATGTCAGCTGTTCCCCTGCTGTGTGAACGGCAAAACGTCCTGCTGCCTCCACCCTGTTCTCTTCTCATCCCTGGGTTACAACACCGCCAGTTGTTTCTCGGAAGTGCTGTTAGCACAGTCTACACTTGCTCCTGTGTTACTGGGGTTCAGTAATGTCAGCTGTTCCCCTGCTGTGTGAACGGCAAAAAGTCCTGCTGCCTCCACCCTGTTCTCTTCTCATCCCTGGGTTACAACACCGCCAGTTGTTTCTCGGAAGTGCTGTTAGCACAGTCTACACTTGCTCCTGTGTTACTGGGGTTCAGTAATGTCAGCTGTTCCCTGCTGTGTGAACGGCAAAAAGTCCTGCTGCCTCCACCCTGTTCTCTTCTCATCCCTGGGTTACAACACCGCCAGTTGTTTCTCGGAAGTGCTGTTAGCACAGTCTACACTTGCTCCTGTGTTACTGGGGTTCAGTAATGTCAGCTGTTCCCCTGCTGTGTGAACGGCAAAAAGTCCTGCTGCCTCCACCCTGTTCTCTTCTCATCCCTGGGTTACAACACCGCCAGTTGTTTCTCGGAAGTGCTGTTAGCACAGTCTACACTTGCTCCTGTGTTACTGGGGTTCAGTAATGTCAGCTGTTCCCTGCTGTGTGAACGGCAAAAAGTCCTGCTGCCTCCACCTGTTCTCTTCTCATCCTGGGTTACAACACCGCCAGTTGTTTTCGGAAGTGCTGTTAGCACAGTCTACACTTGCTCCTGTGTTACTGGGGTTCAGTAATGTCAGCTGTTCCCTGCTGTGTGAACGGCAAAAGTCCTGCTGCCTCCACCTGTTCTCTTCTCATCCCCCCCCCCCCCCCCCCCCCCCCCCCCCCCCCCCCCCCCCCCCCCCCCCCCCCCCCCCCCCCCCCCCCCCCCCCCCCCCCCCCCCCCCCCCCCCCCCCCCCCCCCCCCAAAAAAAAAAAAAAAAAAAAAAAAAAAAAAAAAAAAAAAAAAAAAAAAAAAAAAAAAAAAAAAAAAAAAAAAAAAAAGTCTACACTTGCTCTGTGTTACTGGGGTTCAGTAATGTCAGCTGTTCCCCTGCTGTGTGAACGGCAAACAGTCCTGCTGCCTCCACCCTGTTCTCTTCTCATCCCTGGGTTACCCCCCCCCCCCCCCCCCCCCCCCCCCCCCCCCCCCCCCCCCCCCCCCCCCCCCCCCCCCCCCCCCCCCCCCCCCCCCCCCCCCCCCCCCCCCCCCCCCCCCCCCCCCCCCCCCCCCCCAAAAAAAAAAAAAAAAAAAAAAAAAAAAAAAAAAAAAAAAAAAAAAAAAAAAAAAAAAAAAAAAAAAAAAAAAAAAAAAAAATCTACACTTGCTCCTGTGTTACTGGGGTTCAGTAATGTCAGCTGTTCCCCTGCTGTGTGAACGGCAAAAAGTCCTGCTGCCTCCACCCTGTTCTCTTCTCATCCCTGGGTTACAACACCGCAGTTGTTTCTCGGAAGTGCTGTTAGCACAGTCTACACTTGCTCCTGTGTTACTGGGGTTCAGTAATGTCAGCTGTTCCCTGCTGTGTGAACGGCAAAAAGTCCTGCTGCCTCCACCTGTTTTCTTCTCATCCCTGGGTTACAACACCGCCAGTTGTTTCTCGGAAGTGCTGTTAGCACAGTCTACACTTGCTCCTGTGTTACTGGGGTTCAGTAATGTCAGCTGTTCCCCTGCTGTGTGAACGGCAAAAAGTCCTGCTGCCTCACCCTGTTTCTTCTCATCCCTGGGTTACAACACGCCAGTTGTTTCTCGGAAGTGCTGTTAGCACAGTCTACACTTGCTCCTGTGTTACTGGGGTTCAGTAATGTCAGCTGTTCCCCTGCTGTGTGAACGGCAAAAGTCCTGCTGCCTCCACCTGTTCTCTT
>JARQOD010000006.1:427626992-427691293 GCA_033576555.1 Oophaga sylvatica | reverse complement strand
CCCTGGGTTACAACACCGCCAGTTGTTTCTCGGAAGTGCTGTTAGCACAGTCTACACTTGCTCCTGTGTTACTGGGGTTCAGTAATGTCAGCTGTTCCCCTGCTGTGTGAACGGCAAAAAGTCCTGCTGCCTCCACCCTGTTCTCTTCTCATCCCTGGGTTACAACACCGCCAGTTGTTTCTCGGAAGTGCTGTTAGCACAGTCTACACTTGCTCCTGTGTTACTGGGGTTCAGTAATGTCAGCTGTTCCCCTGCTGTGTGAACGGCAAAAAGTCCTGCTGCCTCCACCCTGTTCTCTTCTCATCCCTGGGTTACAACACCGCCAGTTGTTTCTCGGAAGTGCTGTTAGCACAGTCTACACTTGCTCCTGTGTTACTGGGGTTCAGTAATGTCAGCTGTTCCCCTGCTGTGTGAACGGCAAAAAGTCCTGCTGCCTCCACCCTGTTCTCTTCTCATCCCTGGGTTACAACACCGCCAGTTGTTTCTCGGAAGTGCTGTTAGCACAGTCTACACTTGCTCCTGTGTTACTGGGGTTCAGTAATGTCAGCTGTTCCCCTGCTGTGTGAACGGCAAAAAGTCCTGCTGCCTCCACCCTGTTCTCTTCTCATCCCTGGGTTACAACACCGCCAGTTATTTCTCGGAAGTGCTGTTAGCACAGTCTACACTTGCTCCTGTGTTACTGGGGTTCAGTAATGTCAGCTGTTCCCCTGCTGTGTGAACGGCAAAAAGTCCTGCTGCCTCCACCCTGTTCTCTTCTCATCCCTGGGTTACAACACCGCCAGTTGTTTCTCGGAAGTGCTGTTAGCACAGTCTACACTTGCTCCTGTGTTACTGGGGTTCAGTAATGTCAGCTGTTCCCCTGCTGTGTGAATGGCAAACAGTCCTGCTGCCTCAACTTTAATTTCCATGGGTACCTTCTGCTACCCATCCGGGTTCCAGTACCGTCAGCTGGTTCTCCGCAGTGCCTTTGGCCTAGGTGCCTCCATGTCGGTATCCGAGTTCCAGCAACGTCTGCTGGTCCTTGGTAGTGCTTTGGAGCACAGGTACCTCCTGCTTAGTAACCGTGTCCCAGTAACGTCAGCTGGTCCTCGGTTGTGCCATTGGCTCTTTTCCTTCTGCTGACCCTCCGGGTTCCAGCACAGTCAGCTGGTCCTCGTTACTTTCATTGGCTCTTGTACCTTCTGCTACCCATCCGGGTTCCAGTACCGTCAGCTGGTTCTCCGCAGTGCCTTTGGCCTAGGTGCCTCCATGTCGGTATCCGAGTTCCAGCAACGTCTGCTGGTCCTTGGTAGTGCTTTGGAGCACAGGTACCTCCTGCTTAGTAACCCTGTCCCAGTAACGTCAGCTGGTCCTCGGTTGTGCCATTGGCTCTTTTCCTTCTGCTGACCCTCCGGGTTCCAGCACAGTCAGCTGGTCCTCGTTACTTTCATTGGCTCTTGTACCTTCTGCTACCCATCCGGGTTCCAGTACCGTCAGCTGGTTCTCCGCAGTGCCTTTGGCCTAGGTGCCTCCATGTCGGTATCCGAGTTCCAGCAACGTCTGCTGGTCCTTGGTAGTGCTTTGGAGCACAGGTACCTCCTGCTTAGTAACCGTGTCCCAGTAACGTCAGCTGGTCCTCGGTTGTGCCATTGGCTCTTTTCCTTCTGCTGACCCTCCGGGTTCCAGCACAGTCAGCTGGTCCTCGTTACTTCCATTGGCTTTTGTACCATCACCAACAGGACAAAGAAGGTTAAGACAAACTACAAGATACAGAACAAGAGACAGAAGAACAATAAGCAGAAGATCAAAAAGCAGAAGAACATTAAGTATAAGACCAAAATGAAGAGCAAAATATATGCTCTAAATTCTAAGCAGAAGAAGACTAAGCAGTGTATGGGGGTGAGTCCGTTCCTCCTCGTGGTGCCCCTGGAAAATGCCTGATGCTGCTGCAGGCTAAACTGAACGCGGACAAATACTGTTGTAATTAAAATCTTTCGTGACAGCAAGAACGGAAGGATGAAAATTCAGAGTTTTACAGATTACAAGTACAGGAATGTCTGTCACAAATAAGAATATGATGAAAAGGATGAATAGGAAGAAGATGAAGAAGTAGAATATGAAGAATAATAACTGTTTAATAAGAACAATATAAGTAATGTTAACAAAAAGATGAATAGCAAGAAGTTTTAGAAGATTAAGAAGGTGAAGATGAAGAATAATTTGATGAGAAAGATGATGCTGCTGAAGATTATGAAGAGAAAGTGTGTGAAAAGTTAAAAAGGTGAAGACCATGGAAGTTGTGAAACAGACATATTTGACAAAATAGAAAAAAGGTTAACAACATTGTGAATTTCTTCGTCAATCCGAACGTATTTCCTAAAAAAAAAAAATTAATGCTATTCCATTGGATTGGGTTAAATATCTATGCCTTTAATGTCTCCTCAACCTCCCCCAATACATTCTACATTACTCTTTGTTGTTTTCCTTCATGTACAATTAACCTACAAGGCAAGAATGGGGTTTTTTTTATTTCGATATTTTGTTCCCATAGACTTACATGGGACTTCCGGTATCGGTATCGGGTATCGCCGATATTTTTTGTGTATCGGCGATACCATTCCGATTCCGATACTTTTGGATATCGGAAAGTATCGCTCAACTCTAGTGGTGATTTATCTGGATGATATTCTAATTTTTTCTAACTCCACAGAGGAACATCATGGACATGTGAGAATGGTCTTAGAACGCCTAAGACAAAACCATCTCTACATCAAACTTGAAAAATGTGAATTCCATAGGACCGAAATTCAATTTCTGGGGTATGTACTATCTACGCAAGGGATTAGTATGGATGGAAGCAAGACCCAAGCCATCAAGGATTGGCCATTTCCTAGAAATGTGAAGGAGGTGCAGCGTTTCATCGGGTTTGCCAACTTCTATAGACGTTTCATTAAGAATTTTTCTGAGGTAGTGGCACCTATCACCCAACTTACCCGGAAACAGTCTAGGTTCTCCTGGACTCCGCAAGCTCAGGAAGCATTTTCCTGTTTAAAGGATAAATTTACCACCGCACCTATCTTAGTACATCCCAACCCCGAGCTTGCCTTCATAATAGAGGTGGATGCTTCAGACTGTGCCGTTGGAGCAATACTCTCTCAGAGAACAGGTGAGAAGAATGTCTTGCATCCCTGTGCCTTCTTTTCCCAGCAGTTGTCTTCGGCTGAGAGGAACTACAATGTGGGCAATAGAGAATTGTTGGCCATTATTGCCGCCTTCAAGGAAT
Organism: Oophaga sylvatica; assembly: GCA_033576555.1. Lineage (NCBI taxonomy): Eukaryota > Metazoa > Chordata > Amphibia > Anura > Dendrobatidae > Oophaga > Oophaga sylvatica. The sequence goes on along the minus strand of JARQOD010000006.1, from coordinate 427,688,031 downwards.
GGAGACACCTTCTTCAGGGAGCTGCACAGCAAATAGTCGTCCTGACAGATCATCGTAACCTTGAATTTATCAGGTCGGCTAAGTGCCTGACTCCTCGCCAGGCTCGCTGGAATCTTTTCCTAAACCAATTTAATTTTGTCATTTCTTATAGACCAGGATCGCGCAATGGAAAGGCTGATGCACTCTCTAGGATTCATTCAGCAGAGACACGTCCACTTACTCCTCCTAAGACTATTCTTCCTGACTCTAGATTCCTGGGAGTGATTCATAATCAAGACCTACTTAAGGACATTAAGGAAGCATACCATGCAGATTCTTTGTTGGCTCAACCCCCAAGGGACGTAAGTCTTGTCTTTAAGAATGGTGTGTGGATTCAGGGACAACGTCTGTATATACCTGAAACAGTCAGATTGAGAGTATTGCAACTCATCCACGATTCCAAGATAGCCGGGCATAGGGGAATTCTAAAGACACAAGAATTTCTTTCTCGTTTCTTTTGGTGGCCCACTTACAGGAAAGATGTCTTAAACTATGTCACTTCATGTGAAGTCTGTGCAAGATGCAAAACACCTCGCTCCTCACCAACTGGTCTGTTGCAACCTCTTCCCACCCCGTCCCGCCCGTGGGGATCCATTTCTATGGACTTCATTGTGGAGTTACCAACCTCTCAAGGGAAGAACACCATTCTAGTGGTGGTTGACCGTCTAACAAAGGCAGCTCATTTTATCCCTTGTGTCGGCTTACCCACTGCAAAACAGACATCAGACTTGATGATTAAGAATGTGTTTCGCTTACATGGAGTACCGGATGAGGTCATTTCGGATCGAGGGGTGCAATTCACTTCAAGGTTTTGGCAAAATTTCTGTGCAGCATTGGACATTAAAGTAAACCTTTCTTCTGCTTTTCATCCCCAGACTAATGGACAGACAGAACAAACCAATCAGACCCTGGAGCAGTATCTCCGCTGTTTTATCTGCCACCTACAGGATGATTGGGTGGATCTACTTCCACTGGCTGAGTTCTCTTATAACAACTCTCAGAGCGCCTCCACTAAGCAGTCTCCTTTTTACTCCAATCTAGGTTATCATCCTAACATTCTTCCTCGATTTCCCATAGATACGCCTTGCCGGCAGTGGCTGAAAGAATCACTTCTTTACAAAAGAATATGGATCTTCTAAAGGAAAATCTAGAATTGGCTCAGGAAAGGTACAAGAAAGCAGCAGATAAATTTCGTAAACCTGCACCAGCTTTCAAGGTAGGAGATTTGGTCTGGCTGTCAACCAGAAATCTTAAATTAAAGATTCCATCGTCTAAATTGGGACATAAGTACATTGGACCTTATAAGATCAATAAGATTATAAGTGCTGTTGCTTGTCGTCTTCAACTGCCCAGAACTATGAGAATCCACCCTGTCTTTCATGTATCCCTACTAAAGGCTGCAACACCCAATACGTTTCCTGGACGTTCTTCTCCTTGCCCTGACCCAGTGCTGGTCGATGGTCAGGAAGAATTTATGGTGGAAAGGATTCTAGATTCCAGGTTGTACAGAAATCAGTTGCAATATTTGATTAAATGGCAGGGCTACCCAGTGGAGGACAACTCATGGGAACCAGTCAATAATGTAAATGCTCCTCGCCTGCTCCGCCAGTTTCATCAGAGGTACCCTGACAAGCCTGGTCTGAGGTCATCCGGAGGTTGTCCCTAAGGGGGGAGTAATGTAAGGTTCTTTGTCTCTGTTGACATGTTCCTTGAAACTCAGTTTTTCGTCGGCCATTTTGCTTTCTGTCTTTCTGCAGCTCTTGCCCTCAGTTAATATGGAGTTTCCAGTTTTCATGTTCCCGCCCTGATTCTTCCCTCTTGCTTCTTAAGCAGCCTCAGCTGAACAATCAGTGCTCCTGAATCAAGCCTCAGTCAGTCTGTGACCTGACTCCTGGAAGCCTTGGACTTGTACTCCAGCTATTCCGTACTGAGGAACCTTGGAACACTTTTGGACTCTGGAAACCTGCTGTTTGGTGAATCCATGTTTGCAGAGGAATTACGGTACAGAGAAGAGATCCTGAACCTGCTTTGGAGATTTATTGTAGTGCTTGAAGTTACTCTGGCCTGCTGTGTCTCCTGTCGCTGTTCCTGCAAACTGTGTGAACTTTTCAGCATGCTTGTATGAAGTAATACAAGTCATTTAATTTCAACCTATGTCTCCTGTGTTTTCCTCGCACCCAAGCACAAGACGCTATAGGAACTGTACAATAGATGTGTGGCCCAGCTACGCAGGCACACATAAAGTCCAGGAGAGTGCACAGGAAGGTAACAGCAACGCTTGATATTCATTCACTGTCACTCACTCTTTCAGACACACCCATCTGAGATATAGGAGGGAGTGACACGTAGCTTAGGTGGTTAGTCAGTCAGCCAACCTAGGAGGGAGAGTAGTGGAATCTGTTTTCCTGTCTTCGGACGGATCAGCTCAGTGTCAGTCCAGTCGGGACTTAGAGTATACTGAGGGCTGCTCAGCGAGTCCTAGAGAAAGCTGACCTCGCCATTGTATTCTACAAGTGCTTATGTTAAGAGCGTGAAGCAGGGCGAAGGGCGCAGTGGAGAAGATATAGAAGTGCTACAGGTATTGGATTACTTGCACTAAATTGCCGGACACCGGGGTCCGAAGCGTTGCTACAGTTTCAAGCTTAGTAACAAGCTACAGTTTCAAGCTTAGTAACAAGAAAACCGGAGGCATCTGGACTACAGGTCGCAGAGAGCAGCCCTAAGTGTCAATACGTAACCGGAGTCAGGTGGAACAGGGACTTTGAGTCAAGTGCACGACAAAAGTAAGGACTTAGTTTCATCACTTAGAAGGCTCCACCACAATGTTGGCCGGGCAGTACAGCTATTGAGAAAGCTGGAGATTCAGAGTTAACTTCGCTTCAGGCAAGTTGGACTCACATGTATATGGAAGTAAAGGAGGCCTCTAACCTGCTCAGCTGTTACCCGAATGTGCACTCTCCACCCGACCAGCTCCCCGGGATCTTCTTGAACCATCTACCAGTAAAAGGTATGAAAAGAAGCTGCATTGTGTGTGACTGAATTCTTACTACACCCTGCATCATCTTCACCATAGACTTCCAGGGACCAGTCTCACCTGTGGGAGACCCACCATCTTGCTGCCTCATAACATCCCCTGTGAAAGTCCTTATAGCAGCGTTGGTTCAATTAACCAGATACCACAGGTGGCGTCACGAACTACCTATCCTAATAATCCCCTGTAAATATCCCCCAACGCTTGACTGCCAGGGCCACGGACCGAGTCCCGCTGCCAGTGACATCTCCCATAGAAATCTATGGGCTCGGCTCCGAGTACCCCATAGCCCTGGTATCCACAATTGTAGTGCGAGTCAATTATCTTGGCATCACGAACAGGATGCGAAAGCTTGCAATTGTGAGTCCTGTGTGCCTTTATTGAACTGTTTGGTGAAAAAGACTGTTTGTCACTTTTGGCGCCAAATACCGCCATTTTACCGCCATATTGGCGCCCAGAGGCGCTGGTGAAGAAGGTGGGTGTGCATTCGTGGGCGTGTACCCCCCCTGAGGCGCGAAAGTTATGGCCGCCCTCTCCAAATGCTACTATAATGTGCGGTCCTGCCCCACTGCTAAAGAAATCCGCCTCCTCTTCATCCTCTATGCGAAGAGGAGGAGACGCAAATCCCGCCTCCACGGAAGAGACCAGATTGTTCCTGATGGAAGCTACAGTCTGGCCTGGGACGAGATGGCGGAAGGACAGGAGAATCTGTGCCGAGGACCGGAAGATTTCCTACCTGTGCCGGAGCTGTCCCCAGATAGGGACACCGACCCCGCCATGATGGAGCTGCGGAAGGAGAATGAGGAGCTAAAAAGAATGATCCAGCGTCATGCAGATTTGCAGGAGACGGAGAAAAGCTGGCGTACCCTGAAACAGCGGCTGCTGTGGGATGCAATGCTCCCTTCCCCAAGAACAAAGCCATTACCTGTACTCCCTGTGCCACCACTGCAAACGGCTGATGAAGAACCGGAGGCCGGCTCCAAAAGTGCTGATCCCGACTCCACCGATGAAGCGGCGGGGGAGAAGGAGGCTGAGGAGGCCCTGCTCATTCCGGAGTGCCAGCCAGGCCAGGAGGCCGCCGCGGAGCACAGTCCCCCGGTAGGGACACCGGAGGGGACCCAGCCGTCAGTGATGGAGATCGACTGGGAGGAGGTGGAGCAGCGACGGCAGCAGGAGCAGAGGGAAGTGCAGTGGTTCCGTCAGAGGTACCAGGAGGAGACTCTCGCTGAAAAGGAAAACATCAGGCGAGGCAAAGGTACGCTCCGGGAACCGTGGCGCCAGGGGACGGTGTGTGCCTCTAAGGCCCGAGGAGTTTGGGGTTACATATGTGAGCCCGGGTTCTCTTCAAAGATCTATGTTCACTGCTGCGATGCGGGGTTCCACCTGTTAAAAGGGGATGCTGTTACCTACACACGGCACTGTAGTCAGCGGGGGTGGTTTGCCTTGAATGTCTCCCGTGTCTCATATTTTTGCATGTCTCCCGTGTCTCAGTGTCTCGAGCACCTACTGCACCAGGCCGTGCCCCGGCATCGCCATCTGCATACTCATCTCGACCTACGTCGCCCCTACATCGCAATCTGCATCCCAATCTGCCTCGCAAGCCGCATCGCAAACTGCATCGCCACCTGAATTGCAATCTGTGATCCCATCGGCATCGCTCCCTGCGTACACCCCAGTATCGCGATCTGCATCGCAATCTACATCGCAATCGGTGACCCATTCTGCATCGCAAGCCAGATCTTACTCTGTGGCACCATCAGCAACGCCACTTGCGTCATACATGACAGAGGCACCCGATGGGACCTTAGTTAGAATGAGAACTGTGGCCACTCAAACACTGATATCGGGCCCTGACTTATTTGTTATGGGATCCAAAGAGCATCGCGTCGTTCCAGCCCCAGGAGTGGAAGACGTCATTGAAAGTTTGTAAGAGTGAAGACCGGTAGGACCTAGACAGGGGTTTACTGCATTCTAGAAATTGTAAAAAGTTTTGAAGAAATAATTGCCATTTTTGCACTTTATTACTGTGTATGTATAGTGTTTACATATTGAGTAGAATACCCGGCTGGGTACAAGGAAAAAGAATTTAGAAAGTTAAATAATAAATGTGTTGATTGCATAGTTGCATAGAATACCCTGGTTGGGTAAAGCAAGTAAAGTAAAGTTATTGATATGTGAATACTTGAAGAATATATGTGATTTAACCCTCCATTGGACTGAGAGGCTGAGGACTGTGCCAGCCCAAGAACTTGTCTTTGTAAATAGTTGCGCTACGGTGCCTTATCTTGGTTTTACATGAAACCTAACTACCACAACTACCTCTGAAGAAAAACCCGTATGGTGGGCCTAGAGTGAGGTCTGCAGTCAGAAGTCCTGCAGCCCACCCAGGACCCACGTGGGAGGTTTTGGTGCGGGTCCTCCATAAGTATCTTGTATATATGAGCATGTTTTGATACTTTTGATACTTTTGTATTCTTTATTGTACAAATTGTAACGTTCAAGAAGTCGTACCTCCCGGATGGGAAGAGTTATAATGTTGTTGTTAATGCAAAACAAAAATGTTTTTCTTTTTCTTTTACAGCCCGGGAGTGCTGTGTTTTACCAAGGGGGGATGTGTGGCCCAGCTACGCAGGCACACATAAAGTCCAGGAGAGTGCACAGGAAGGTAACAGCAACGCTTGATATTCATTCACTGTCACTCACTCTTTCAGACACACCCATCTGAGATATAGGAGGGAGTGACACGTAGCTTAGGTGGTTAGTCAGTCAGCCAACCTAGGAGGGAGAGTAGTGGAATCTGTTTTCCTGTCTTCGGACGGATCAGCTCAGTGTCAGTCCAGTCGGGACTTAGAGTATACTGAGGGCTGCTCAGCGAGTCCTAGAGAAAGCTGACCTCGCCATTGTATTCTACAAGTGCTTATGTTAAGAGCGTGAAGCAGGGCGAAGGGCGCAGTGGAGAAGATATAGAAGTGCTACAGGTATTGGATTACTTGCACTAAATTGCCGGACACCGGGGTCCGAAGCGTTGCTACAGTTTCAAGCTTAGTAACAAGCTACAGTTTCAAGCTTAGTAACAAGAAAACCGGAGGCATCTGGACTACAGGTCGCAGAGAGCAGCCCTAAGTGTCAATACGTAACCGGAGTCAGGTGGAACAGGGACTTTGAGTCAAGTGCACGACAAAAGTAAGGACTTAGTTTCATCACTTAGAAGGCTCCACCACAATGTTGGCCGGGCAGTACAGCTATTGAGAAAGCTGGAGATTCAGAGTTAACTTCGCTTCAGGCAAGTTGGACTCACATGTATATGGAAGTAAAGGAGGCCTCTAACCTGCTCAGCTGTTACCCGAATGTGCACTCTCCACCCCGACCAGCTCCCCGGGATCTGCTTGAACCATCTACCAGTAAAAGGTATGAAAAGAAGCTGCATTGTGTGTGACTGAATTCTTACTACACCCTGCATCATCTTCACCATAGACTTCCAGGGACCAGTCTCACCTGTGGGAGACCCACCATCTTGCTGCCTCATAACATCCCCTGTGAAAGTCCTTATAGCAGCGCTGGTTCAATTAACCAGATACCACAGGTGGCGTCACGAACTACCTATCCTAATAATCCCCTGTAAATATCCCCCAACGCTTGTGAGTCGCACTTAGTACCGGGGCAATTGGGTACTCGGAGCCGAGCCCATGGGAATCTATGGGGTTTGTCACTGGCAGCGGGACTCGGTCCGTGGCCCGGGCGCTCATCCAATGGGGAATATTTACAGGGGATATTTAGGATAGGTAGTTCGTGACGCCACCTGTGGTATCTGGTTAATTGAACCAGCGCTGCTATAAGGACTTTCACAGGGGATGTTATGGGGGCAGCTGGGTGGTAGTCTCCCACAGGTGAGACGGGTCCCTGGAAGTCTATGGTGATGATGATGCAGGGTATAGATAATAATTCAGTCACACACGAAATAGCTTCTTTTCATACCTTTTACTGGTAGATGGTTCACGTAGATCCCGGGGAGCTGGTCGGGGTGGAGAATGCACATTCGGGTAACCGCTGAGCAGGTTAGAGGCCTCCTTTACTTCAAATGTAGGTGAGTCCAACTTGCCTGAAGCGAAGTTAACTCTGAATCTCCAGCTTTCTCAATAGCTGTACTGCCCGGCCAACATTGTGATGGAAACTTCTAAGTGGCGAAAACTAAGTCTATATTTGCTGATCAGGCTAGACTCCTGTTTTCCCTGTCTCCGGTTACGTATTGACACTTAGGGCTGCTCTCTGCGACCTGTAGTCCAGATGCCTCCGGTGTTCTTGTTACTAAGCTTGAAACTGTAGCAACGCTTCGGACCCCGGCGTCCGGCAATTTAGTGCAGGCAATCCAATACCTAAAGCACTTCTCTATCTTCTCCACTGCGCCCTTCGCCCTGCTTCTGCTCTTTGCATAAGCACTTGTAGCTTTCGATGGAAATAGTCAGCTTTCTTCCAAGCTCGCTGAGTAGCTCTCAGTTTCCTCCTTGTTTCAGCTTCTACTGAGGTACTGATTAAGGGTAGCTCTGACTAGGCTAGGATGATGCACTTCACCCGTACTAGCCTCCACTTCTTTGTCAGGTGAGCTACGCTAGCTCTGCGAGGATTCAGTCCTCTCTCCTCTCCAAGTCCAGACTGAACTGGCACTGAACTGCACTGTCTGAAGACAGGAAACTATCTGAACTGAGCTCTTCTCAGACAGGAAACAGACTGACTCTGCTACGTGTCACCACCTCCTATACCCCTAGTGGGTGTGTCTGAAATTGTAAGTGAAGTGCATGAATAGCAAGCTTTTGTGGTTACCTTCCTGTGCATTCTCCTGGATTTTATGTGTGTGCCTGCGTAGCTGGGCTACACATCCCCCCTTGGTAAAACACAGCACTCCCGGGCTGTAAAAGACAAAAAAAACATTTTGTTTTGCATTAACAACAACATTATAACTCTTCCCATCCGGGAGGTACGAATTCTTGAACGTTACAATTTGTACAATAGGAAAATACAAAAGTATCAAAATATCAAGATATCAAACGTGTTCATAGATACAAGATACTTGTGGAGGACCCGCACCAAAAACCTCCCACGTGGGTCCTGGGTGGGCTGCAGGACTTCTGACTGCAGACCTCACTCTAGGCCCACCATACGGGTTTTTCTTCAGAGGTAGATAGCAATGGTTTCGTGTCAAACCAAGATAAGGCACCGTAGTGCAACTATTTACAAGTGAAAGTTTTAGGGCTGGCATAGTCCACAGCCACGCAGTCCATTGGCATGGTTAAAACACATTTCAAATAATTACATTAATACTTTTTCAAACTTTATACAATTTTTCAGATGCAATAAACCCTATCTGGGTCTTGCTAACTAGTCTACTAGGACTACTCCTGATAGCGAATAGGTAGTTTACCTTTAGTGATACGTTCTGACCTACGTGGGGTAGCGTCAGGTATAGTAGTCTCTAACCTTTCTGCTCTGCGTAACGGCAAACTATAGACACGACTCCACCTCTCTAGGGACCTGGCAAGCATGCTAGTGACTGGAGGAGGCGGTACTGCTTCACCAACTTCACCAGAGGACTCCACTTCTTGTGGTGCTGCTTCTAGCGGGTCCGCTGCTTGGGGTTCTGATGGTTGAGGGTCTGCCGGAACAGGTTCTTCTGGAACTGGCTCAACTGGCACAATTGGTATGACCGGTTGTAGAGACTCCTCTTGCGGTTGATAAAACTGCAGCACAGGAATAATTACAGCGTCTCCCAATCTGGGCCAATCCGCAGGTATGTATGACCGCTTCAGCATTCTCTTCTTGATGGACAACAGGGTTTTCTTCACGGAGCTTTAATGGGCAAGGACACAACTTTAAATGATCTCTGGACACCGTTGCCGTCGTTTTTCCTCCATCCTTACTAATGGTACAGACCTTTCTGTTATCAAAATTGGAATTTTGCACGACGTAAGGCTCCTGTTCCCACTGATCATCCAACTTGTGTGTTCTTCTTTTCCTTTTGAGCACCATTTCTCCAGGCATTAAAGGCTTAGCGGGAGCATTTTTGTTATAGTTCTTCTCTTGCTTTTCTCTTACTTTGTTGAGACTGTCTTCTACGCAGGCTTGTACTCTCTTGTACTGTTCCTGTCGAGTGGTGTCCCAATCTTCAACACTGTCATCAGCCTCTGGTTCTACCACTCCCAGCTCCAAATCCATTGGCAGTCTTCCAGGTCTTGCTCTCATAAGGTAGGCTGGAGTGCAGTTGGTGGAACTTACTGGTATGTGGTTGTACAAGTCAACCAGGTCAGGTAACAAATCTGGCCACCGATTTCTTTCTTCCAGGGGTACAGTTTTCAGTAAATCCATGATAATGTGATTCATCTTTTCACAAAGGCCGTTGGTCTGAGGGTGGTATGGTGTTGTTCTGATCTTTTTGCATCCATACAATTGACAGAATTCCTGAAACAGTTCAGCTTCGAATGCAGGACCTCGATCAGTCAGCACCTGCTCCGGATATCCGTGTGGTCTGCAGAAACTGGCTTGGAAGGTTCTTGCTGCTGTCTCTGCTGTCATATCTTTGACAGGGGCGACCACCAGAAACCTGGAATAGTGATCCACCATGGTCAGGGCATATGAGTATCCTGACCTGCTTGGGGACAACTTGACGTGATCCAATGCTACGATCTCCAGGGGACGAGTCGTCCGGATAGGCTGCAGGGGTGCTCTCTGACTATGATAGTCTTTTCGTCTGAGACCACAGGGTCCACAGTTCCGGCACCACTTCTCGATGGAGCTGCGCATCCCTACCCAGTAGAACCGACACCTCAACAGGGTCTCCAGCTTTTTCCAGCCAAAGTGTCCTGCTTGATCGTGGTAAGCTTCCAACACCATTTGGATGTCTGCTTTGGGGACCACTATCTGCCAAACCATTTCATGGGTCCTTGGGTCGACGTATCTCCTGCACAACTTCTCACGGTATATGAACAACCGGCTTCTCTCATTCCACAGGAGCTTCGCTGGTACGGGTGCGTCTTTCTCCAAGGAGGAACCTTCTTGTTTTATCAACTCCTTGATACGGCTGACCACTGGATCGCTATCTTGAGTCTCCTTCCAGCTGTTATGGGGTAAAGGGTTCAACATCTCACCACACCGCTTTCTGTAGACTCGTTGCTCTTGGACCATCCCATTTCGATGGAACGCAGGTAGCTCGATTTCTTCCAGATCGTCTGATTCTTCCTCCGTGTCGGATTCATGCGGCATTCTGGACAAGGCGTCCGCGTTGGCATTTTTACGGCCCGCTCTGTACTTGATGGTAAACTGATAATTTGACAACCGAGCCATCCAACGTTGCTCCATGGCTCCCAGCTTGGCTGTTTCCAGATGCGTCAAGGGGTTATTGTCTGTAAACGCAGTGAACCTGTTGGAGGCAAGGTAATGTTTAAATCTTTCGGTAATGGCCCAGACCAGCGCCAGGAACTCCAGTTTGAAGCTGCTATAGTTTTCCGGATTCCTCTCAGTTGGCCTGAGTTTTCTGCTGGCATATGCGATGACTTTTTCTTGGCCGTTCTGCTTCTGACTGAGGACCGCTCCTAATCCTTCGTTACTGGCATCGGTGTATAGCAGGAACGGTTGGCTGTAATCTGGGTAGGCTAAGATTTCATCACCGGTAAGGATCTCTTTCATCTCTTTGAATGCCTCAGTTTGTTCTTTTCCCCAATTGAATGGAAGGTTTCTGCTCTTAAGAGGTTGTCCTACCAGGAGGTCCTGCAAAGGCGCCGCTTTCTTAGTGTAATCTTTTACAAACCTCCTGTAGTAACCTGTTAGTCCCAGGAACTGACGCACCTCCTTCAGGTTCTTCGGCTCTGGCCATTTCTGAATAGCTGTGACCTTCTCGGGGTCCGGCGCTACTCCTTCAGAACTGACAATGTGTCCCAAGTACTGTACCTTCCGTTTGAGCAGGTGGCATTTAGAGGGCTTTAGTTTCATCCCAAACTTGGACAGTGACTCGAATACCTCTGCCAGGTGCTTCAGATGATCTTCATATGTCTTGGAGTACACGATTACGTCGTCCAGGTACAGCAGCACAGTTTCGAAGTTGAGATGTCCCAGACAGCTCTCCATCACCCTCTGGAATGTTCCTGGGGCACTGCTGAGACCAAACGGCATTCTGTCGAACTCGCAGAGTCCCATTGGGGTTGTGAAAGCAGTTTTCTCCCGGTCCTCCTCAGCCACAGCTACTTGCCAGTACCCACTAGTAAGGTCGAGGGTAGAAAAGTAGTTAGCCGTTTTCAGAGCAGCTAAAGATTCCTCTATGCGTGGTAATGGGTATGCATCTTTATGTGTTATACGATTTACTTGCCTATAATCTACACACATTCGCATGCTACCATCCTTTTTCTTCACTAGAACCAGAGGTGCTGCCCAGGGGCTACAACTATCCCTTATCACCCCGGCTTGCTTCATGTCATGCAGCATTTCCTTAGCTTTCTGATAGTGGGCTGGAGGTATAGGCCTGTACCGCTCTTTGATGGGAGGATGACTGCCTGTAGGGATATGATGCTGTACTCCCTTAATTGTCCTAGAATCAAGTGGGTGCTTGCTAAATACTTGTGCGTACTCTTGTACCACCCGTAGTACCCCCTGTTTCTGGTGGACGGAAGTGGTGTCTGTCCCAATATGAAGCTGCTGACACCAGTCCGCTACCGGGGTTGCCGGATCATTATCCTCCGCTGGTTGGCGGGAGGCTAAGGACTCGGTTGTGAGGATAGAATTGTTATCTACGGCATGTAATTTAGCAACTGTAGCATAACGTGGCAAATTTACTTCATCGTCCCCCAGTTGAGAAGTCGTACTGGTACTCTCCCATTTACTACTTCCACTACCCCTCTAGCAATCATGAGTGTAGGTCTGTGTTCTGAGCGATGGGGTTCTACTACTGCTTGGTAGTTCTGTCCCCTCAGACCTATGGCTGATCTACACCATATTAACATTTCACTCATTGGGGGTATTACAATGGGGTTCGAGTCTGTGACCCGTACATTACCGATTTCACCATCTGTAAGCGTCGCTTGCTGCTGGCACATCAGGGCCCGGATCTCCCTCTGGATCACTCCCTTCTGCTTTGGCTTGGCAACTTCAGCGAGCTGTTGGAGCAAAAACACAACTTCTCCCAGACAGTTACTGATAATGTTAGTACCTAGTATCACATTTAAGGCATTCTCCTCATTTACAGTCTTTACCACTAAAAGTCCCTGATCCTTCAGCTCCACCCTGCCCACTTTTACGTCCACGTTTTTGGCTCCAATTACTTCAACAGGGAGACCATAGGTGGCGTACACTGTCAAGTCAGGGTTTGGGGGCTGGAGGCTGTCCATGGACCAAAATTTATTGTAAAGGACATCAGGTATGATGGTCACCTGAGATCCAGTGTCCAGCAGTGCAGGGATTGCAATCCCGTCCAGAATGATGGACAGGTAGGGCCGTCCACCCACGAACCTGCGATTCCAGTCTAAGGGGCCTGATGAGTCTACTCCTGGGTGTTGGCCCTCTGACCCAGGATCGGCTCGTTTAAAGGACATTGCTGAGCCATATGACCTTTTTGGTTGCAGCGGTAGCAGACGATCTCCCGGCGAGGATGGTGTTGCTCCGGAGTCGCTCCTGGGGGTGGCGTGGTCCTCCTCCGGTGTGGCGACGTCCTCCATTTCCTCCGGTTCATCCAAGGGACATCCTCCGGACAGTCGGCTAGTAGGATCTTCCCTCCTTCCTCTTTCCGCAGTTGCAGGGCCTCCATTACAGTGGCCAAGTTCTTAGTCAGCTGGCGCACTTCTGAGCGCAGACATTCCAACTCACTAGGGGGCGCCACCTGCATTGTAGCTTCTGCCACCTGCGGGGAAAAGGTGGGTACTGCCGGCTTTAGAATGGCTTCACCGGGTGATACTGATTTGCCACCTCAGGCTTTTCCAGGGGTCGCAGTCCCTTTATTGCCATGTCCTTTAGAGCATCAAAAGTGGCATCTGGATGATCCAAGGACCACCAGTTTACAGTCCTCCTTTCCTCTGGAGACCTCAGCCCCCGCACGAATTGCTCTTTTAACATTTGGCTCTCATCAATGGGACTTGTGGGGTTAGCCTGTTTAAGAGCTCACAGGGCCCCCTGTAGTCGGCAGGCGTAGTCCCTAATACTGTCACCCGGTCCCTGGAAGCACTGATAAAATGCCATCCGGAGATCCGTTTCTGTGTGGTCCTCGAAGATGGCCTGTATCTTTAAGAGTATCGCAGGTACCGACTCCTGGTCTGCAATGGGCCAAGTCTCTACTTGTCTCTCAGCCGCACCAGCTAACTGTCCTATTACCACAGCAGCTTTTTGCTTTTCAGTCATTGAGTACATATCCAAAATACTACATATTTTCCGTTTAAATCCTGGCAGGGTGCCTGACTCGCCGCTGTACTGGGGGAGCCACTTCGCTCCAGGCATGTATGGGAGCGTTAGCGGCATGAGCGGGACCACCGGGCCAGGTGAGGGCCTGCACCCCCATCCTGCGGTACGACGCCAAGCGGTGGGTTATTGGGGCCACCGGCGGGGGCCGCTCCGTCTGCTGGTTGCTGCGACATATTGATGCCCCCTTGGTTAATCTGAGCCTACCTCTTTCACAGGCTGCAGCGGTGGAGACAGGACCTTTGTCGCTGGCGTTCTGATGATGCCGCGGTATCTTGGGATGCAGTTGGCGATGCGGATTGCAATGCAGATTGTGATGCAGTTTGCGATGCGGATTGCAATGCAGATTGTGATGCAGTTTGCGATGCGGATTGTGATGCAGATTGCGATGCAGTTTGCGATGCGGCTTTACGATGCAGATTGCGATGCAGATTGGGGTGCAGGTTGGGGGCGTGTCCAGGAAACTGCGCGTTATTTTAGGTACGCCCCCCTTCTTCACCAGCGCCTGAGGGCGCGAACATGGCGGTAAAATGGCGGAATTTGGCGCCAAACACAGCAAACAGTCTTTTTCACCAAACAGTTCAATATAGGCACACAGGACTCACAATTGCAAGCTTTCGTATCCTGTTCGTGACGCCAGAAAGTTGTTGCGACCACGCACCACAATTGTGGATACCAGGGCTATGGGGTACTCGGAGCCGAGCCCGTGGGCATCTATGGGAGTTGTCACTGGTAGCGGTGGCTCGGTCCGTGGCCCTGGCGGTCGTGCAATGGGGGATATTTACAGGGGATATTTAGGATAGGTAGTTCGTGACGCCACCTGTGGTATCTGGTTAATTGAACCAGCGCTGCTATAAGGACTTTCACAGGGGATGTTATGGGGGCAGCTGGGTGGTAGTCTCCCACAGGTGAGACGGGTCCCTGGAAGTCTATGGTGATGATGATGCAGGGTATAGATAATAATTCAGTCACACACGAAATAGCTTCTTTTCATACCTTTTACTGGTAGATGGTTCACGTAGATCCCGGGGAGCTGGTCGGGGTGGAGAATGCACATTCGGGTAACCGCTGAGCAGGTTAGAGGCCTCCTTTACTTCAAATGTAGGTTAGTCTGTGTAGCCCAGCTACGCAGGCACACATAAAAATCCAGGAGAGTGCACAGGAAGGTAACCACAAAAGCTTGTTATCATTCACGTCACTCACACTTTCAGACACACCCACTAGGGGTATAGGAGGTGGTGACACGTAGCAGAGTCAGTCTGTTTCCTGTCTGAGAAGAGCTCAGATCAGTCAGATAGTTTCCTGTCTTCAGACAGTGCATTTCTGTGCCAGTTCAGTCTGGACTAGGAGAGAGGACTGAATCCTCGCAGAGCTAGCGTAGCTCACCTGACAAAGAAGTGGAGGCTAGTACGGGTGAAGTGCATCATCCTAGCCTAGTCAGAGCTACCCTTAATCAGTACCTCAGCAGAAGCTGAAGCAAGGAGGGAACTGAGAGCTGCTCAGCGAGCTCGGGAGAAAGCTGACTATTTCCATCGAAAGCTACAAGTGCTTATGCAAAGAGCAGAAGCAGGGCAAAGGGCGCAGTGGAGAAGTTAGAGAAGTGCTACAGGTATTGGATTGCCTGCACTAAATTGCCGGACACCGGGGTCCGAAGCGTTGCTACAGTTTCAAGCTTAGTAACAAGAAAACCGGAGGCATCTGGACTACAGGTCGCAGAGAGCAGCCCTAAGTGTCAATACGTAACCGGAGACAGGGAAAACAGGAGTCTAGCCTGATCAGCAAATATAGACTTAGTTTTCACCACTTAGAAGTTTCCACCACAACGTTGGCCGGGCAGTACAGCTATAGAGAAAGCTGGAGTTTCAGAGTTAACTTCGCTTCATGCAAGTTGGACTCACATATATCTGGAAGTAAAGGAGGCCTCTAACCTGCTCAGCGGTTACCGGAATGTGCATTCTCCACCCCGACCAGCTCCCCGGGATCTGCTTGAACCATCTACCAGTAAAAGGTATGAAAAGAAGCTGCATTGTGTGTGACTGAATTATTATCTATACCCTGCATCATCATCACCATAGACTTCCAGGGACCCGTCTCACCTGTGGGAGACTACCACCCAGCTGCCCCCATAACATCCCCTGTGAAAGTCCTTATAGCAGCGCTGGTTCAATTAACCAGATACCACAGGTGGCGTCACGAACTACCTACCTTATAATCCCCTGTAAATATCCCCCATTGTATGAGCGCCCAGGGCCACGGACCGAGTCCCGCTGCCAGTGACAAACCCCATAGACTTTCATGGGCTCGGTGCCGAGTACCCCATTGCCCTGGTACTAAGTGCGACTCAAGTCCAACTTGCCTGAAGCGAAGTTAACTCTGAATCTCCAGCTTTCTCAATAGCTGTACTGCCCGGCCAACATTGTGATGGAAACTTCTAAGTGGCGAAAACTAAGTCTATATTTGCTGATCAGGCTAGACTCCTGTTTTCCCTGTCTCCGGTTACGTATTGACACTTAGGGCTGCTCTCTGCGACCTGTAGTCCAGATGCCTCCGGTGTTCTTGTTACTAAGCTTGAAACTGTAGCAACGCTTCGGACCCCGGCGTCCGGCAATTTAGTGCAGGCAATCCAATACCTAAAGCACTTCTCTATCTTCTCCACTGCGCCCTTCGCCCTGCTTCTGCTCTTTGCATAAGCACTTGTAGCTTTCGATGGAAATAGTCAGCTTTCTTCCAAGCTCGCTGAGTAGCTCTCAGTTTCCTCCTTGTTTCAGCTTCTACTGAGGTACTGATTAAGGGTAGCTCTGACTAGGCTAGGATGATGCACTTCACCCGTACTAGCCTCCACTTCTTTGTCAGGTGAGCTACGCTAGCTCTGCGAGGATTCAGTCCTCTCTCCTCTCCAAGTCCAGACTGAACTGGCACTGAACTGCACTGTCTGAAGACAGGAAACTATCTGAACTGAGCTCTTCTCAGACAGGAAACAGACTGACTCTGCTACGTGTCACCACCTCCTATACCCCTAGTGGGTGTGTCTGAAATTGTAAGTGAAGTGCATGAATAGCAAGCTTTTGTGGTTACCTTCCTGTGCATTCTCCTGGATTTTATGTGTGTGCCTGCGTAGCTGGGCTACACACTTGACTGCCAGGGCCACGGACCGAGTCCCGCTGCCAGTGACATCTCCCATAGAAATCTATGGGCTCGGCTCCGAGTACCCCATAGCCCTGGTATCCACAATTGTGGTGCGAGTCATATACATGACAGGGGGCTTTATACCCAGATCTGTCTCTGTGCTTTGTGCCTTACTTGTTCCGCCCTCCAGGAGGCCACATATCCTGGACTGTATCCTAGTTCCTGTACCCAATCCTCTACCTGACTCTGTCTGTATTCAGTCCTATTTCTGTGTCTGTTGTATCCCTGTCCGTAGCCTTCCTTACCCTGCTGTGTGTATCCTTGTGGTTACTCCTGCTCTGCTCTGCTCACCGCTCCCTGTGGCTCCGCTTTGCTCTCGGCTCCACTCCTTGCGGTCCACACTCTTGCGGTTCTGCCTTTGGCTCCTCACTTCTTGCGGTTCAGCTCACTGCACTACAACCAGTGGCTCTGTTCTGCTCTCCGCTCCGCAACCTTGTGGTTCTGCTCCATTCCCGTTCTGCTTCCTGCTGTTCTTTATCTGTCCCTGCTCCTCCAGTCTGAACAGGTCCCTACCTGTTCCCACCCGTTCCCATATATCTCTCATTCCAGTCTGTGTCTCTGTTCTTCCGGAACCAACCCCAGCTTCTCCAGTCTGAACAGGTCCCTACCTGTTCCCATATACCACTTATATGTGTCCATGTTGCTGTCCCTACCTGCCCCTTCCATGTGTACTGTGCCCGCCTGACTGCCAGTGTCTCGGCTGTGCCTGTCTGCCTGCCAGTGTCCCGGCCATGCCCATCTGCCTGCCAGTGTCTCAGCCATGCCCACCTGCCTGCCAGAGTCCCGGCTGTGCCTGCCTGCCAGTGTCCCGGACGTGCCTGCCTGCATGCCAATGTCTCAGCCGTGCCAGCCTGCCAGTGTCTCAGCAATACCCACTTGCCTGCCAGTGTCTCTGCCGTGCAAGCCTGCCTGCCAGTGTCTAAGCCATGCCCGCCTGCCTGACAGTGTCGCGGATGTGCCCGCCTGCCTACCAGTGTCTCAGCCGTGCCCGCCTGCCAGTGTCTCAGCCATACCCGCTTGCCTGCCAGTGTCTCTGTGTAGCCCTGGTGGTGGGCACACGCAGTACCCTGGAGAGTGTATGGAGAGGCAGCGGCTTAATGCTCAATATGCATTCACTCTACACATGTTGGACACACCCTTGGGGTAGTGGAGTATACTCTAGGGAGTGGTCAAGAAGGTATGTGTAGGAGTGATTTTAGTCAGTCTGGTTCCTGTCTTCGGGCAGTAAGGACGTGGAGAGTCTGCGTCTGGACTACAGTGGAGGAGTCTAGATTGCTATCTCATCAGCTTGGAAAGTGGAGTCTGGTATAGGTGTTGGAATACGCCTTAGTCTGGTCAGAGCTGTGTCATCTCCTCAGCATACATTGAAGGAAGGAACAAGTGTAACCCAGAAAGTCTTCAGCATTCCTGTCTAGAGGACAGTATCAGGTACAGTGACGTGCTCCTGCCTGTGATAACTGAGCATCTGAGGTGAACTTGAAGTGGAAGGATAAGGAAAGAAGTGACTGCTCGACCCTTTGCTAATAAGAGTGCTTATGTTACCAGCGTGGACAAGGCGAAAGGCAAGTGGATTTATAAGATTGTGCTTAACGGATTGCAGAAGTCCAGCACGTTTCTACCGGTCACTGGGGACCGAAGAGTCACTGTTGCTTCAGGCACAGTGACAGGACAACCAGGGATCTACCGGACCCTAGGTCGCGGCAGACAAGCCCCTTATAGTCGGTACGTAGCTGGGGTCAGGGGGAGTGAAGACTTTAGCGTTCTGCAGGACCACATAAGGATTCAGCTCCTTCACAGGAAGGCCCCTAACACTAAGCTGACTGGGCAGGTACAGCAAGCATTGCTGAAGATTAGAGGGAACTACGCTTCATGCTAGTTGCACTCGTTATATTGGAGATAAAGGAGGCCCCTAACTTGTCCAGCTGCTGCCTCAAAATACACTCTCCGTGGATCAGCCTCCCTGGGACCTGCCTTGACATCTTGCCAGTAAAGGTATGGAAAGACGCTGACCGTGTGAGACTGTGTTCTTTAACCGCACTCGACTTCACTACTCACATAGACTTTGAGGGACCAGTCCCACCTGTAGGGGACCCGACATCTAGCTGCATCACCATCCCCTCAGAGATCTACAGCAGCGCTGGTACATGTTACCAGAACACTACAGGTGGCGTCACGAACTGTATATAGTTATCCCCTGTAAATATTCCCCAACAACATACGCCAGACCGCCAGGGCCACAGACCGAGCCACAGCTACCTGTGACAAAATCCCCATAGACTTCTACGGGCTCGGCTCTGAGTACCCCATTGCCCTGGTAACCCACAATTGTGGTGGCGGGTCGACACAACTAAACTTGGCGTCACGAACAGGATACCAAACTCGCGAAATTGCGAGCCCTGCGTGCCTAAGAACTTGTTTTTGTGAAAAGGACTGTTTGCACTTTTGGCGCCAAAATCGCCATTTTTGTCGCCATATTCGCGCCCTCAGGCGCTGGAGAAGAAGGTGGGCGTACCTTCGTGGGCGTCTACCCCCCTGTGGCGCGAAGAAAATGCCTGCCCTCTCAAAGTGCTACTACAATATGCGGTCCTGCCCTACAGCAAAGGAGGTCCGCCTCCTCTTCACCTTCCCTGCGAGGAGGAGGAGACGCAAACCCCACCTCCACGGAAGAGACCGGATGTCTCCACAGAGAGAAAGAAAGAAAAATGATGGAGGCCGGACGTGTGGAGCCGAGCGGAGCAGCGGAGGAAGGCAGGCCCCGGGGTCCCGCCAAGCTGCCATCGGCATCCGAGGCCTATGCGATTCTGCACCTGCAACAGGCGTTGTTAGAGGTCCAGAGGAGGAACTCACGCCTAAAGCAGTTGTTCCAACCTGGACTGGAGGAGATTGAGAGGCGCCGCTGTAATCTGCAGAAATGGCGGATGACGAACACGGCGTCCCCTCCCCTCAACGAACTCCCACGATTCAAAGTACCGAAAAGTCTGCTGCCCAAGGCGAAGGAGCAACCGGAGGCTGCCCCCGAAATACCGTTCCCGATCCCACTGGTGAAGCGGTGGATGCGGAGGAGGTTGAGGAGGTACAGCCAATCCCGGAACGCCCGCCCGGCCAGGAGGCCGCAGCAGATTATCGGTCCCCGGCAGGGACACCGGAGGGGTCCTGTCCGTCACTACCAGATGTGGACTGGGACGAAATGGCGCGCCTGGATGACGTCGCCTACACCGCCCAGTGGGAGCAAGAATGGCGGAGTCGTGAGGAGACAAAGAGGCGCCAGCAGGAGGAAGCGCGGGAAATCAAGAAGAACCGCCAGCGACAGTATGTGAGCTGATGCTGATAAGGAGACTGTCCGTCGCGACAAAGGTACCTTACGGGAACCGCGGCGGCAGGGGTGTGTGACTGAGTTCCAGCTCCGGAAGGGCTGGGGCTTTATTCGTGAACCGGGCCTCTACCCGGCGGTCTTCGTCAGCAGGCGTGACGTGGAATCTCACCTGCCACAAGGCCATCCCGGGAGGGACTTAGTAAACGGCGACCTAGTCACTTATACGCGGCATTGGGGAATGAAGGGGTGGTATGCCCTGAACGTCGCCATCATCCGCGACCCCGTCCCAGACGCAGGTATCGTCACCATTACCGCAGCGTCCTCGTTTCCAGCTTCAGCAGCATCCGGCTGTGCCCCAGCATCGCCCCCGTCAAAATCATCGCAACATGCGACCCAAAGTTCATCGCAAGTGAAAGCTACTTCCATATCGCCAAATGCGACCCAGTCTAAATCGCAAACCCTGACGCGGTCTATATCATTGACTGTAATGGAGACGCAATCGGTGTCATGCGAAGAAAGTGTAACCGTTGCGCCCCTGGAGGTTCGCACCAGAACTGTCGCAACCCAGACCCTGATCGCAGCACATGATTTGCTGGTCCTGGGATCAAGGGCCCATTGCGTTGTTCCAGCCCCCGGGGTGGAAGATGTGGTGGAAAATGTCTTAGTAGCTGATGAATAAATAAGAAAAAATTGGTGAGATCCCTATCGGATCTACCACAAGTAGAAAGCGGAAAGTTTGAAGTGTTTTTGAAAAAGTTTGCACAGATCTTATATATAGTAAATATATATTCCTAATTATAGAATGCCCGGCTGGGTAATTGGAAATTGATAGATGATAATTGATAATTGATAGATAAAAAGTTTACACTTTTACAATGT
The DNA here is from genome assembly GCA_033576555.1 of Oophaga sylvatica. Lineage (NCBI taxonomy): Eukaryota > Metazoa > Chordata > Amphibia > Anura > Dendrobatidae > Oophaga > Oophaga sylvatica. Next base: position 427,667,158 of record JARQOD010000006.1, on the reverse strand, counting down.
GATTTATTATGTCTTCTTTTATAAATGGACTTTTTGAGGTAAAGGACTATGCTTACCCAGAACATTCTTGTATATAGTTGCACTCAGTGCCCTATCTTGGTTTTACAAAAACCATCCATATCTACCTCTGAAAAACAAAACCCGTGTGGTGTGGCACTGAGTGAGGTCTGCACTTGGATGTCCTGCAGCCCACCCAGGACCCACGTTGAAGGTTTGGTGCGGGTCCTTCACAAGTATCTTGTATATCTATTTATTGAAAATGCTATTTGATACTATTTGTATTAAAGTTTGTAACGTTCGAAGTATTCTTACCTCCCGGATGGGAAGATGTTATTGTTCCAAATGTTATTGCATAAACAAAATTTTTCTGTCTTTTGTATTTCACAGCCCGGGAGTGCTGTCGTTTACCATGGGGGAATGTGTAGCCCTGGTGGTGGGCACACGCAGTACCCTGGAGAGTGTATGGAGAGGCAGCGGCTTAATGCTCAATATGCATTCACTCTACACATGTTGGACACACCCTTGGGGTAGTGGAGTATACTCTAGGGAGTGGTCAAGAAGGTATGTGTAGGAGTGATTTTAGTCAGTCTGGTTCCTGTCTTCGGGCAGTAAGGACGTGGAGAGTCTGCGTCTGGACTACAGTGGAGGAGTCTAGATTGCTATCTCATCAGCTTGGAAAGTGGAGTCTGGTATAGGTGTTGGAATACGCCTTAGTCTGGTCAGAGCTGTGTCATCTCCTCAGCATACATTGAAGGAAGGAACAAGTGTAACCCAGAAAGTCTTCAGCATTCCTGTCTAGAGGACAGTATCAGGTACAGTGACGTGCTCCTGCCTGTGATAACTGAGCATCTGAGGTGAACTTGAAGTGGAAGGATAAGGAAAGAAGTGACTGCTCGACCCTTTGCTAATAAGAGTGCTTATGTTACCAGCGTGGACAAGGCGAAAGGCAAGTGGATTTATAAGATTGTGCTTAACGGATTGCAGAAGTCCAGCACGTTTCTACCGGTCACTGGGGACCGAAGAGTCACTGTTGCTTCAGGCACAGTGACAGGACAACCAGGGATCTACCGGACCCTAGGTCGCGGCAGACAAGCCCCTTATAGTCGGTACGTAGCTGGGGTCAGGGGGAGTGAAGACTTTAGCGTTCTGCAGGACCACATAAGGATTCAGCTCCTTCACAGGAAGGCCCCTAACACTAAGCTGACTGGGCAGGTACAGCAAGCATTGCTGAAGATTAGAGGGAACTACGCTTCATGCTAGTTGCACTCGTTAATATTGGAGATAAAGGAGGCCCCTAACTTGTCCAGCTGCTGCCTCAAAATACACTCTCCGTGGATCAGCCTCCCTGGGACCTGCCTTGACATCTTGCCAGTAAAGGTATGGAAAGACGCTGACCGTGTGAGACTGTGTTCTTTAACCGCACTCGACTTCACTACTCACATAGACTTTGAGGGACCAGTCCCACCTGTAGGGGACCCGACATCTAGCTGCATCACCATCCCCTCAGAGATCTACAGCAGCGCTGGTACATGTTACCAGAACACTACAGGTGGCGTCACGAACTGTATATAGTTATCCCCTGTAAATATTCCCCAACAACATACGCCAGACCGCCAGGGCCACAGACCGAGCCACAGCTACCTGTGACAAAATCCCCATAGACTTCTACGGGCTCGGCTCTGAGTACCCCATTGCCCTGGTAACCCACAATTGTGGTGGCGGGTCGACACATCTCAGCCATGCAAGCCTGCCTACCAGTGTCTCAGCCATGCCCGCCTGCCTGCCAGTGTCCCAGCCGTGCCCGCCTGTCTGCACTTCTCATAGTGTTCTGTTTCCCAATGGGATCAGCAGCCACAGCCAGACACCGCCCTGGAGTGGCACCTGGCAGCTCCCTGCCGCACAAGCCTGACCTCACCATCAGAGGCTCCAGTGAACACCAAGGTAGCTGCTTAGTCACGCCCCTTCCAGGGTAGTCTGGTTTGTGGCACAGTGGGGCCACACCCCCACGCTCGCGCCAACCAGTCAGGCGCGAGCGTTACATAAGGGTGTGACAGACTGTCGTGTTTCTGCCCCTGAAGACAATTGTGTAGTGTGAATATTGTGTTGCTTTACTGCGTTTTATTGCGTCATGTGAAATATAAAATGTATAGACTGTAATGTAAACAATACAAAGTGTGATAGGTGCTGGCGCTGTTGTGTGATTACTGCAAAGGTTAAGCCTAAAGTAATCCAGGTACACTCAGCTCAGATAAAGTATAGGATATAGTTTAGTGCTTAGGATAGAGATAGTGACTGCAGGTACCGTGATGCAAGATACAGTTAATATTTTGGGAATAGCCCAGAATTGGGAGAACGCTAGGCAGGTAGAACATTAAAAAAACTTCCTGGTTTAGTCAGTAAGCATTAGTGAGAGTTGGAGAAAGTGTTTGTCAAGTTCTAGTGGCAGCTGAAAGCATGCTGATGGCCAATCACCATGGCCATATGAGGTCCTACAAAACTCCCAGTGGACATTCCTGGAGTGTCCAGAGCTCAAGGCTCAAGTCAGGGGCTATGGAGAGCACCAACAACCCTTCCATACAGAGAAAGACAGACGTGAAACCGCGTGAGGGAATCGTAGCAAATCTCAGGAATATTGCGGTGCCAGACGGGGACTCTCTAGGACCTGTTAAAGTAGATATAGTCCGAGCTGAACGTAGAAAATGATTGAAATGTACTGTGTTGAAGGAACAAGATCCGGAGGATGCTGTGCCCGATACCATGTGTTAAAGGGAATCTGTCACCCCAAAATTGCCATATCAGATAAAGATATGGCGGAATACAGCATCCCATAACAAAGCTATCTGTCTTTTCCTTATATTCTGATACCCCCGTTTTCATATATAAATATCTTTGTAAACTTAGTTTTTGTGGTGTCAATCATGGCGGTCAGGTCAGGAAGGCGGCGGTTTATTCGCTTCCCCCAACCCCCTGCTCCTCTACTTCTGTCACGTAACGCTGTCTGTGAATATCACAGACAGCGTAAGTTTTCCGCGCTTGCGCTCTGCAACAGGGCCCCCGCGCTTGCGCAGTCTTATTTGCCCAGCAGTGGGCAAAGTAGTCAAACAATATAGCGCATGCGTCAGACTTCCTGACTTTCCTTGGCCGGAAGTCATCAGCGGCAGGCCGCAACTTTCGGGTCAATTGAATTGGCTAAAATGACTGGCGCTTGCGCAGTAATTCAAATATGCTGCCCACTGTTGGCAAAACAACATTGCGCACGCGCGAGGGTCTTTTTCACAGCGCAAGCGCTGAAACACAATGCACAAGGAAAAAAAAAAAAATGCGTACGCCAAGAATGGAGGAGGGTTGGGGAAGCGAATAACCGCCGCCTTCCTGACCTGACCGCCATGATTGACACAACAAAAAACGAAGTTTAAACAGGTATTTATATATGAAAACGGGGGTGTCAGAATATAAGGAAAAGGCAGATAGTTTTGTTATGGGACGCTGTATTCAGCCATATCTTTATCTGATATGGCAATTTTGGGATGACAGATTCCCTTTAAAGACTGATGTACTAGAGACTTCCAGTAAAGTTAAACTTGTCAAATCGAACCGGGTGTCCCTGACATGTGTGCTGCTGTTCCTGGAACTGAGGACATGGATGCAGTGGAGGCCTCCGGCCTGCAAGTGAGTACAATGCAATGTACACAGCACAACATTTATGGACTGGAACACGATTTGTTTGTAAAGTGCCGTAATGGAGCAGCAGCTCGCCCACAGCTACCTTCATGGGCACCATACACTTTCTAAATTCCTCACAGGACACTGTCTCTGTCCCTTCAATCTAGTCCCTCCCACTCTGGGCTACTCCCAAACATTAACCCTAACTCTCCCTACTGTCAGTCAAACTACAATGGCACTAATAATGCAATACATTACATTACTTATCCTGTACTGATCCTGAGTTACATCCTGTATTATACCCCAGAGCTGCACTCACTATTCTGCTGGTGCAGTCACTGTGTACATACATTACATGACTGATCCTGAGTTACATCCTGTATTATACCCCAGAGCTGCACTCACTATTCTGCTGGTGCAGTCACTGTGTACATACATTACATGACTGATCCTGAGTACATCCTGTATTATACCCCAGAGCTGCACTCACTATTCTGCTGGTGCAGTCACTGTGTACATACATTACATTACTGATCCTGAGTTACATCCTGTATTATACTCCAGAGCTGCACTCACTATTCTGCTGGTGCAGTCACTGTGTACATACATTACATTACTGATCCTGAGTTACATCCTGTATTATACTCCAGAGCTGCATTCACTATTCTGCTGGTGCAGTCACTGTGTACATACATTACATTACTGATCCTGTACTGATCCTGAGTTACATCCTGTATTATACTCCAGAGCTGCATTCACTATTCTGCTGGTGCAGTCACTGTGTACATATATTACATTACTGATCCTGTACTGATCCTGAGTTACATCCTGTATTATACTCCAGAGCTGCATTCAATATTCTGCTGGTGCAGTCACTGTGTACATATATTACATTACTGATCCTGAGTTACATCCTGTATTATACTCCAGAGCTGCATTCACTATTCTGCTGGTGCAGTCACTGTGTACATACATTACATTACTGATCCTGAGTTACATCCTGAATTATACTCCAGAGCTGCATTCACTATTCTGCTGGTGCAGTCACTGTGTACATACATTACATTACTGTTCCTGTACTGATCCTGAGTTACATCCTGTATTATACTCCAGAGCTGCATTCACTATTCTGCTGGTGCAGTCACTGTGTACATATATTACATTACTGATCCTGAGTTACATCCTGTATTATACTCCAGAGCTGCATTCACTATTCTGCTGGTGCAGTCACTGTGTACATACATTACATTACTGATCCTGTACTGATCCTGAGTTACATCCTGTATTATACTCCAGAGCTGCATTCACTATTCTGCTGGTGCAGTCACTGTGTACATATATTACATTACTGATCCTGAGTTACATCCTGTATTATACTCCAGAGCTGCATTCACTATTCTGCTGGTGCAGTCACTGTGTACATACATTACATTACTGATCCTGTACTGATCCTGAGTTACATCCTGTATTATACTCCAGAGCTGCATTCACTATTCTGCTGGTGCAGTCACTGTGTACATATATTACATTACTGATCCTGAGTTACATCCTGTATTATACTCCAGAGCTGCATTCACTATTCTGCTGGTGCAGTCACTGTGTATATATATTACATTACTGATCCTGTACTGATCCTGAGTTACATCCTGTATTATACTCCAGAGCTGCATTCAATATTCTGCTGGTGCAGTCACTGTGTACATAAATTACATTACTGATCCTGAGTTACATCCTGTATTATACTCCAGAGCTGCATTCACTATTCTGCTGGTGCAGTCACTGTGTACATACATTACATTACTGATCCTGAGTTACATCCTGTATTATACTCCAGAGCTGCACTCACTATTCAGCTGGTGGAGCCACTGTGTACATACATTACATTACTGATTTTGTACTTGAGCCGCCCAGCCAGGGCTGTGGGGTACTCAGACCCGAGCCCGTTGATCTCTATGGGGGATGTCACGGTGGCCACGGCTCGGTCCGTGGCCCTGGGCGCTCATCCTCAAAAAGGGGATATTTACAGGGGATACTGTCAGTGAATCGTGACGCCACCTGTGGTGTCTGGTGAGGATCACCAGCGCTGCAGCAGTCCACTGAGACCAGTGTTGTGGCAGCTTAGGTGGTATCGCTCCCCACAGGTGGAGCGGGCCTTCAGGGCAGCGTAAATGCAGGGATGCAGGATGGAGGGAAAACAGCCGGGTAAGAACAAGAATGGGGGCACACACAAGTCACTTCTGTACCTTTACTGGAGTTGTATCGACCCGCCACCACAATTGTGGATTACCAGGGCAATGGGGTACTCAGAGCCGAGCCCATGGAAGTCTATGGGATTGTCACAGGTAGCGGTGGCTCGGTCTGTGGCCCTGGCGGTCTGGCGTATGTTGGGGGGAATATTTACAGGGGATAGGTATATTTACAGTTCGTGACGCCACCTGTAGTCTCTGGTAATTCGTACCAGCGCTGCTGTAGATCTCTGAGGGGATGGTGAGGCAGCTAGATGTCGGGTTCCCTACAGGTGGGACTCTTCCCTCAGGTCGGTAGTTAAAGCAGGGTTGTGCAGGCATGCAAATAAATCACTCAGTCTCACACGGTCAGCGTCTTTCCATACCTTTTACTTGTAAGATGGTAAGGCAGGTCCCAGGGAGGCTGATCCATGGAGAATGTATTTCAAGATAGCAGCTGGACAAGTTAGGGGCCTCCTTTACTTTCACAATGATGAGTTCAACCAGCATGAAGCGTAGTTCCCTCTATAAACTCCAGCTATTCCAAAGCTGTACTGCCCAGTCAGTTTTGTGGTCGGAGCCTTCCTGTGAGAGAGCTGAATTCCTATCTTGTCCTGCAGAGACTCAAGGTCCTCACTCCCCCTGACCCCAGTTACGTACCGACTCTTCAGGGCTGCTTGCCGCGACCTAAGGTCCGGTAAGCCTCTGGTTTTCTTACCACTATGCGTGAAGCTATAGTGATCCTTCGGTCCCCAGTGACCTGTAACAATGTGCAGGACTTCTCCAATCCAAAAGCACTTTTAAATATTCCTTCCACTGTGCCTTACGCCTTGTCCGCGCTTGTAGCATAAACACTCACACTTTCAAAGGTCATATAATCAATCCCTTCTTTTCTTCCTTCAGAGTTTGTTGCCAGAATCTCAGTATTCCTCTAGGCAGGAGCACGTCTCTGTACCTTCACTGTCCTTGGGACAGGAGACTGAAGTATCTGTACTAAACTCTTCCTTCTCAATAAATGTCTTCAAGTGAGGTACAGCTCTGACCAGGCTGAGGTGATCTATATCTCGCCCTTACTGGCCTCCACTTGTTGAACTGCTGACAGAACCAGGCTGGACTGCTTCCTCCCTCCAGGTCCAGGCTAGACTGTGTCACGTCTGCCCTGTCCGAGGACAGGAAACTGACTAACTGAATCACTCAACGAATCACACTGACCACTCCTTGAGAGTGACTACACTACCCTAAGGGTGTGTCTAATGTATTTTGAGTGAATGGGTATAGAGCATTGAACTGCTATCTCTCCACACATTCTCCAGGGTACTGCGTGTGCCTTCACACCAGGGCTACACAGAGTTAGTGCAGGAACATCCCGGAGCACTGTAGGGTGAAGGGTGCACGTCCGGATTCTCCCCAGTGAGCAGGTGTAGGGCCTCCTGTTACTTGCCTCTCTGTAGTCAGTTTCTGACCTGCCTGTAGCTAGGCCTAACTTTGTCTCTGTCCTGCACCGGCTGACTTTGTGGTAGGGCCTTCTCCTGGAGTACACACTCCTTGCTTGTAGGGTCTCCTTGTCCCCTGACTCTGTTACGTATCAGCTCTTTGGTGCTCCTGGGACCTGTAGTCCTTCAGGAATTCCGGTTGTCTCCTACGGGGTCGTAGAGATCCCTGTAAGCTCGGACCCGGTGTCCGGTATGTGCTTTCTGGGGTGAGCTGGTAAGGCTCCTCTGCCCCCTTGCTACTCTCTCCTCTAGCCTTCGGCCTACTCGGGCCCTCACTAGGCTATACACACTGGCAGTTAGCTGGCTGTCTCTTCTGCCACTCTCTAGAGCGTCGGCACACTCCTAGCTCGCTGACTTGAGCTGAGTGAGTCTCACACTGCAGACTGACCTGTTTCAGTGTCTCAGAGTGTTCTCTGCTAGAGCAAACTGCACTGTTCCTAGAGTGTCCTCTCTAGAGTGTGCTGTCTTCCTGCCTTCTCCCTCCTTTTTTATCTACCTATACAGGCTCCCTCTGGTAGCCTGAGGAAGGGAGAAGGTGTGTGAATGCTCTGAGGGCCTCTTGTGGATGAATCCTTTAGTGCACCCTTCTAGGATCTGTGGCTCCAAGCACAGCTGGGCTCCACATACTGATCCTGAGTTATATCCTGTATTATACTCCAGAGCTGCACTCACTATTCTGCTGGTGGAGTCACTGTGTACGTACATTACATTACTGATTCTGTACTGATCCTGTGCTACACCCTGTATTATACCCCAGAGCTGTGCTCACTATTCTGCTGGTGGAGTCACTGCAGGGCCGGCGTCAGCACCCGGCACACCCGGGCAAGTGCCGGGGCCCTGAGCAGGCGGGGGGGCCCACTCGCCGTCTGGCACCCCCGCGCCCGTTAGTGGAGGAGAGCGGTGTCAGCGCCGCCACTGGGCCCCCCCGCTTGCTCAGGGCCCCGGCATCAGCTGGCACAATACTTACCTCTCCCGTGCCTCCGCTGCCGCAGCTCCGGGCTCCAGGGGGCGCCGGCGCTTCCTCTCACAGCAGCGCCACTGAATGACGTCATCATTCAGCGGCCGGCTGTGGCAGAGAGTGCGCGGACATCAGACAGGTAAGACTTGTGTGTGTGTGTCTCTGTGTGTGTCTGTGTGTATGTAGTGCGGTGCTTTGTGTGTGTGTGTATGTGTGTGTATAAGTATGTGAGAGAGTGCTTGTGTGCTGTCTGTGTGTGATGATAGGCAGACATTGCTGATAATGGGGAGGCATTGATGATGATGATGGGGAGAAGATGATGATAATGGGCAGGCATTGATGATAATGGGCAGGCATTGATGATGGGGAGAAGATGATGATGCGCAGGCATTGCTGATAATGGGGAGGCATTGATGATGATGGGGAGAAGATGATGATAATGGGCAGGCATTGATGATAATGGGCGGCATTGATGATGGGGAGAAGATGATGATGGGCAGGCATTGCTGATAATGGGGAGGCATTGATGATGATGGGGAGAAGATGATGATAATGGGCAGGCATTGATGATGGGGAGAAGATGATGATGGGCAGGCATTGATGATGATGGGGAGGAGATGATGATGGGCAGGCATTGCTGATAATGGGGAGGCATTGATGATGATGGGGAGAAGATGATGATAATGGGCAGGCATTGATGATAATGGGCAGGCATTGATGATGGGGAGAAGATGATGATGGGCAGGCATTGATGATGATGGGGAGGAGATGATGATGATTGGCAGGCATTGATGATAATGGGGAGGCCATGATGATGATGGGGAGGCAATGATGATGATAAGAGACAATGATGATGATGGGGAGGCAATCATGATGATAATGGGGAGTCTTTCCACAGCGCCCTTTCCTGAGCCGTAACAGTGCAGAACGCAGTACAGCGCAGAGGAGAGCTCCATATTTTGTATGGAGCATTATATGGGGACCAGTATCCTGTATGGAGCATTATATGGGGACCAGTATCCTGTATGGAGCATTATATTGTGTCCAGTATTCTGTATGGAGCATTATATGGGGGGTGACATCCTGCATGGGGTATTATATGGGTGATGAGGGGGAGACTGTGGTGCCCATAATATTGTATGGAGGACTGTACTGTCCAGTCTGTTCTGTGCGCTGTGAGGATTTGGCGGTTTTTGAGCTATTGTACAATTTACAATAGATATCACTCATGTAATGGAAGAAGAGAAGTATTTGGCATTGTACTGTACCCATATTTCTCTGCAGTATTTGTGCATCATGAATCGTGGTCTGTGTTAAAGGGGCCCACTGAGGCTCCTTCGCCCGGGGCCCATAAAAACCTGGAGCCGGCCCTGAGTCACTGTGTACGTACATTACATTACTGATTCTGTACTGATCCTGTGCTACACCCTGTATTATACCCCAGAGCTGTGCTCACTATTCTGCTGGTGGAGTCACTGTTTACTTACACATCTTACACAAACATTTTGCACAGATCCTAATTCTGAGCCTGTGTAATACTGCAGAGCTGTAATCACAATTCTCTTGGTCATCACTGTATTCATTCATCAAGTTTGATGGCGGATTCTCCCATATCATTCGGACTTTTTGATGACTGTATAGCTCCAGGAGTAAAGCGTAATGAGTAACTTCTGACAAAACTGTAGAACATCATGGACAATTCATGAAGCGTTTGGACACGCATCAATGAAATTTTCATTTTAAAATTGACTTAATCCAGTAAATTCCCAGGAATGCCAGAAATGCGCCGATCCTTTCATTCATTCTCAGCATCTCAATAAATAAATGTATACATATTTCTGGCCATAGTTCATCATCATCCATGGTTTTCCGGGGGTCTGAATGAATAAATGTAGTTACTGTGCTGTACAAGAAGGCGACATTGTTTGGACAGAGTCAACATTGTTAGACTGCACTAATGAGAACAATACCCTGGACTATGCCGAAAATAAGCCAATTCATATATATGGAATTTACCCTAGGAAAAGCGGCAACATGAAAACTGTCCATAATGTTCATAGCCTATCCCTAAAGTCAGTGGCATGACTTGAAGTGCATGGGCCCCAATGCAAAAGAGCCCAATTATTACAAGGCTTTAATTGTATTGGCTTTTTCATATAGTCCAAAGGGACTTTTTGGGACCCTTAGGCTCCAGGGACATGGTGTGATTGCAACCCCTGCACCTATTGTAGAAATACCCCTGCCTAAAGTAAACCATTGATTTCTGATCTTTTGGGTTCCTACCTTGCACCTCTGCAGATCAGCAGGTTGGGGTTGGGTCTGGTATTGTAGCTCACAGATGATTGACAGATGTACTAGGACTGAAGCCTACACTGAAACAGTCCATCAATAGTATAGTTTTGGAAAACCCCTTTAATTTAATAATATACAGTATCATTGCGGAGTTCAGAGCGCACTTCTAAGTTTTAAAGGGGTTTTCGCATTTTTAAATGGATAAAATTACTTAGTGATTACTAAAAATCCCCTCCATTCTCAAAAACAGAGGGATTTGAAATTTTATGGAGACTGCTAGTTGCTTTGGTTAGCGTCCACCTCTGCGGTGTAACACAGGTGGGCAGTTTCCTAGGCAAGAAGTGCATGCTTGCTAAATTTTTGCTTTTGCTGCCGAGGAAAAAGCTGACTTTGCTTGCAGCATCAGAGAGAGTATATTTCGGACCATCAGATCAGCCATGCCACTGGTCTGAGCTGTCAATCATCAGGAACTTTATTGAAAATCCATTAAAAAATTCATGGTATGGCTGCTATATTCTTCTTATAGTAAGCCCATAATGGGCTACTAAAGGATAGCCTCGTGAGGTCTGGATGCGTTTCTAAGAACACACAGTGTTCAAAACGCGTCCAGCCTCACGAGGCTATCCTTTAGTAGCTCACTATGGGCTTACTATAGGATGAATATAGCAGCCATACCATGAATTTTTAAATGGATTTTCAATAAAGAAACTTTGGATTTTATCCTGGAGCTGGACATTCCTTTCTCAAGCATCCTATTGCTACGTCCTGGTAGAGACGAGTCCTTGCTCAGAGTGTTTATGTTATATGGAGAGACATTTCTTGGGGTGAGCTGAATCATTCTTCTTCTTTTGTATGCTAATCATCAGGAATGCACATCAAGCAGGAAGGGGAGGCAGGTGTCACGCTGTGACAGTCTTCGGTAAAGAAGGGGGGCCTCAAAATGTCCCTGGAAATGGAACCCTAACTTCCTGTCCCGGGGGTACTCTTGAAGGTAGAGAGGCCTGGGTCTCTGACCTTACTATGCTCCTGTTAAACCCTGATCTGTCCCCTCCCCCACCCCATGAGGCCTGGGACAGAACAATAGGGTAAACAAGACACAAAGACAAAACAGGGATAACAGAAATCAACAAACATACAAATACTCACCAAAGGTAAAGAGGTATATAAGGAAGGATAGGAATGTACCAATCAAATGGGAATAGGACAATGAGGAAAATCTCCAGTAGTCACAACGATCTACAACTCAGCACAGCTTCTCCAAGGAGCTAGGAATCAAAGCTTTCACTGACAAAGCAGAGAAGGTCTGGCCAGGTTTTATAGGGAGAGGTAATGACCAAATCAGAAGCAGTGGAAAATGGAGCTGCAAGTTTTTGACCAGCATGGAAAGGGTCGTTAATCTCTTCAGCATCAAAGGAAACCAAATCCATTTCGTATGGGATTCAAACACACAGGCTAAATGGAAGATCTGTGAATCACAATATGTAGTGATCTTCTGACCACGGATCTTCCAGGTGGATGTGGCACACTCGTGACAGCAGGGTAGCATGCACTCATGAATGAAGAACATAAGACAGTCATTTTAAGTAAAGTCAGAGCTTTAAAGAAAAACATTTTGTTTCTTTGTGGCCAACACTAAGGAGACCTAATGATGCCAGGTGTTCACGAATAAAAAAATAAATCTGTCCTGATACAATTAATTGTGGATTAAAAAGGACCCGTCACTTGCTCAACAAAAATTGATTTTAATATTTTGCAATGGTAGGTGCACACGTTGAGTGCAAAATTTACTGCAACATTTCTGCATCTCTTGGCAGAAAAAACTTAATGGCAAAAACGCACATTTTTAATGCTTTTTCAATGCGTTTTTAGACAGCAATGCATGCCATAAAAATAGATAATAGAGATATAATAGACATAGACAAAGACAGACATATAAACAGACCTACAGACAAACTCCCTGACATATTATAAAATTGCACCCTGTAGAACTAACTGGACAGCTTTTTATGACTACATAAATAAATGAATGAAAAAAACTATGATGGGTTCCCCCATTTTTTATAACCAGCAAAGATAAAGCAGACATCTGGGAGCTGATATTATCAGGCTTGGAAAATTAATGGTTATTTGGTCCCTCCCAGCCTAAAAATAGCAGCCTGCAGCCATTCCAGAATTGGCGCATCATGTGAGATACTCCAATTCTGGCTCTTTACTATTCACAATGTCCTGGCACTTTGGCAATTGGGGTAATGGTGGTGCTTGGGGTTGATGTGTGCTGTGAATTGTTCAAAAACACAGCTGACATCAAGCCCTGGTGCTAGTAATGGAGAGATGCCTATCAAACATGCCCATTACTAATCCAGTAATCAAAAAAGGATAAATACGCAAAAGTACATAATTGAAATAAACATCCCCCCTTGGCTCCAGTTCATGCTTCCCTCTTGAGAGCGGTGATGTCAGTCACGTCAGTATTGTCACCGCTCTTCAAACATTCCAGGTCACTTTGCGCTCTGGACTATGTCGGATTTGGTGGACTACGTCGGACTTTCTTGGGAACTTTTTTTAAATAAAGTGGTGAATGAGGGATAGTGTCAGGGGGTGTTTATTTCAATAAAGTATTTTTCTGTGTGTGTGTTTTTTTTTTCTTAATAAAGGGCGTGTCTGTTAGACATCTCTGTATTGTCAAATCGGGAAGACCAAAGGCGAAGCACCAGAATTGGTGCATCTAATGTGATGTGCCATTTCTGGGATGGCTTGAGGCTGTTATTTTTAGGCTGGAAAGCCCCCAATAGCCAGGGACCTGCTAATCCTGATAAAACTAGCTCACAGCTGTCTGCTTTAACTTTGCTGGTTATGGTTACTAAAATGGAGGGACCCCACGTCGTTTCATTCATTCATTCATTTATTCATTTAATTATTCAAAAAAAGCTGTCCTAAGCTCCACGGGGTGCAATTTGATAATATGTCGGGAAGTTGTGCAAGTAAATGTCTATATGTGTGTGTATATCTCTGTCTATATGTCTGTCTTTCTATGTGTTTGTATGTCTATATGATTACATCTGTCTGTATCTATTATCTGTTATCTATCTCTATAGCACTCACTGCTGTCTAAAAATGCATGCAAAATAAATGCAAGCAAAAACGCTGCAAACACTCAGCAAATCAGCAATCATTTTTAGATATGAATCTGCACCTAATCTGCAAGTCACAAATAAGGAACATGTGCATGACACATCAGGATTCTGATTCACCCTTCAGGTTTTGTGATGAATCTGAGTGGCAAAAATGCAGCAAAAATGCAGCAAAACCGCGACGTGCAGATAGCCTTAAAATCCTGAGCTGACCCCGTTTCAGCTGCTTTTTTTTCTCCTATGTGCTTTGTCAATCCATTGCTGAGATATTCACATTTGTTGATTTTGGAGCACACTGTGATATCTCTGCTTGCAGTTCAACTGAGCGTTTCTTCAGAGTCTTCTAAGGGGTGTGCGCTTTCATCCCTCCCAGATGCTGCCAATCACAACTAGACAGCTGATCTTGGATCTGGAAAGTTCTGGCAGCATCTGGGAGAGAGTAGTGAAAGCGCACACCCAGAGAATGCTCTATAGAAACGCCCAGTTGACTTGTAAGGTGATATTTCACATATCGCGCTCCATAAGCAATAAATGTGAATATCTCCGCAATGGAGTGAAAAGCGTAAAAAAAAAAATCAGGAAAGCTCAGGGACTTTTAAAAGCTTTTTCACTCAATACTTTTAGCACATACTCAGCCTCCTCTATTGGAACACACTGTGCTTGCAATCTGCACTTGTGACTTTTGGGAATTTAATGCAGGCGCAACATGTAACGTGTCTGGTCTCATGCCCCTTCATCACTGACTATTTTATGTATTAGAGTCCCATGTGGACAGAGGTCAGTGCTTTATCAATATGGAAAGTGAACAGAATTCTTACTGTAGCTTTGGATGTGAATTGTAGGAAATGTAAACAGAGATTTCACATATCGCCCTTCATAACTAATAAATGTGAATATCTCTGCAATGGAGCGACACAGCGCAAAACGGAAAAAAGCTGCAGAATCAGGAAAGCTCAGTGAATGTAGTGCAGGTGCAACATATTTTAAAGGAGGAGGCTCTTCTTGAACAATTGAAATGTACTGCTTCGCTAACCCTCTTACACCACTACTGATCAGCTGATACTAGGTCCAGAAATCTTTGGAAGTATTCAGTGTACAGAGTCAGTGGATATTTATGGGTACTGCAGCTCAGCTCCTATTGAAGTTAATAGGAGCGTAGCAGCACTTATCAATAACGACCACTGCTTTGTGTATTGAGCTCCATGCACTATTCACTTCATGCCATCGCGGGACCTGCAGATCTGTGTCAGTTGGCGGACCCCCAACAATCTGATCCTAACAGGCCATCAATATCAAATTTCTGAATCACCCCTTGAACATTTGATGTAGATATTATTGGCTGCGATGGCTATTACTGTTTTTCATATTTTTCGGTGTACATTCAAAGGGAAGGGGTTAATTCAATCTTTGCTACATGTATGATCTGATGCCGAGATAGTCATGGAACATTCAGTACATCTGTCTTTTGGCACCGTGTACATAAACAGTAAGAAATGTACTGTACCACGAGCAGAACATGAAAGCATTAAGGCTTCCATTATGTTGTTTTAGATATTTATGTCTGTGACTAACACTTGCGCCTTTGGCATCTCAATAAAAAATGCGGGATGACTCATTCTCCTTTTCCCAGTCTCATGATCGGAGATTTTTTTTTTCCTGCATTCAGTACAGAAGACCTCATCAGTATGACCATGTGCACACAGCTATGTCTCTATATGACTGCGAGGAATGCAGAACCAAAGCGCACAACCCAACAGTATAGCGCAAGCTCCGGAGCCCGTCACGTACAGATGTGTCCATCCTTACCTTTTTGCAAATTTCAATAACGAGTCCAATTTTTAGTCCCAAGTCCGGTATTTTCTGGCACTCACTTAGACAAATGGATGTTTTGGAAAGTTTCTACTACTCGTGGACTCCTCTATAAGTCCGAATGGAAAATCATTTTCTGCTTCTGCTCTTGTCAGTCCATACCTACCAAAATAAGACTGTATAGGTGCATAAGGGCCTTGTTAGGAACGTGAGAGCAAGTGGGAAATAGAATTTCCTGAAATTAGTTTTGAGTTCAATTTTTGATCAAATCAGCTCAAAAATTCAATTAGCTGCAAAACGATTTGGCACAAATTGCCCTTAAAAGACAAGTGTAACTCTCTTTTTTCACCAGTGTCTAAGGGGTAATGTCTCTCCCTGTGGAGAGTGACATGCCAGAGTAAGGAGACTTATAGGCCATGCAATGCACCTCTGGGAAAATTAAACATGCCAATTGTCTCTTTGGAAAGGAAGATGACTTCAACCTATAGGAATTAGCAATCCTAAAAGTCAATATTGACCGTTTAACGAGCATTGCCATAAGAATTAGGATAAAAGTCAAGCCAGAAATTCAGTTTGCACCACAACAAGGTGAATCCAATCAGGTCTGTCTGTATCCTGCTCTGTTCCCATCTCTTTTGAGGCCTGCTGCCACATGGTGAGGCAAGATACTAGAGTTAGGGACCATCCTGATTGATACACCTTGCCGCGGTGGGAGGGTTTTTACGCTTTTTTTCATCAAAATATTGTAAACTAAGTCTCTATGTTAGTTACATGTACTAGTGCTATTTGTTACTTACTGCAGGGTATTTGCTGATAATTTTTCCTAGGTTTTGTCTGTTAATGGCCACAGTGTGAATGTGCACCTACAGGTTGCACATATACCAACAGATATGCCTGACCATTCTTTCATTTTTTTTCTATAGCACACCATGTTATCCTACATTAATATACGGTTAAATGCTCCATTATGGAATGTACAAGTATATACTATATTGTATGACACGTGTACAATTTGGTATCAAGACTGCATTAAGGAAGAAGTAGCACCTGCCTATTCTTTTCCGCAGGATCTTGTATTGCACTGCTGTTCCGTGTACCACTTGTCACATAGTCATAACCATTTTTAATAACTGAGTCATTATGATAAGGGGAAAAGTGTGACAAGGCCGAGATATAAATTATAATGCCCACGCAATACCCAAGGCTGGCACTATAGCGCTTCATGATACATTACGTGCAAATAGTTTCCTGTGCTCAGCCACACGACAAGAACTTTAGAAAGAAATAGAAACTTTTACTTAATCTTCTAATAAAAAAGTGAAAGGGTGAAAAATAAATAAATATCTGCATACCTGTTCCAAAATTTGGAAAACACTAATATGGAATGTTCTTAGATGCAAACCCAAAAATATTCTGAATAAAGAAAATCACTGCATTATGCAATGATTGTGGACTTTTGGTCCTGCGGTTGCAGGATTGGTGGACTGTAGCATTGTGATGGTATCATCTTGCCATGTGGCACTGCTAATAATATAGTTGTTTTAAAGGGAACCTGTCACCACACAGCAACGTGTCATTTACCAGGCTGCTTGACATAGTTTTGATAAAATCAAACTTTTCTCTGCTACAGATCTAGCAGAGCTCGGAATGCTGAGTTGTGTATAACCCCGCCCACACCACTGATTGGTTGCTTTCTGTGTACAATCTGCCCACACTTCTGTGTACACTGTGAATAAGCAGAACACAACCAATCAGCGGTGGGGAGAGGTTTAGACAGAGCAGGAGGACTACTTGGCAGGAGACGTCTAGTCCTCTAGTGATAATCTCCTGCTGATAAAACACTAATTTTATTGAAACTCACTAAATGTTGGTATTATTTACAAACCAGTTTTATTTGGGCACCATATGGTGTTTGGACGATCTAAAATTCTAGGCACTACTTAGTACTGTGCACTCTCTGTGGCTACTATTTGGACGCTGCTCCATACTGTTATTTCAACACAGTATGATAATAATAATAATCTTTATATAGTGCCGACATATTCCGTAGCGCTTTACACACATTATCATCGCTGTCCCCGACGGGGCTCACAATCTAAACTCCCTATCAGTATGTCTTTGGA
This sequence comes from Oophaga sylvatica, assembly GCA_033576555.1. NCBI lineage: Eukaryota > Metazoa > Chordata > Amphibia > Anura > Dendrobatidae > Oophaga > Oophaga sylvatica. The sequence continues at coordinate 427,649,464 of JARQOD010000006.1, read as the reverse complement.
ATGTGGGAAAGAACCAGAGAACCCGGAGGAAACACGGGGAGAACATACAAACTCCTTGCAGATGTTGCCTTTGAACTCAGGACTCCAGCGCTGCAAGGCTGCACTGCTAACGACTGAGCCACCGTGCTGCCCCTATGATGGTTTTAGATGATCATCATCATGATTACAATTATCTGTATATTGTTTTTTTTTCATTTTGGATCCATTAAAATAGAACTTACCATTAGGGATGATTCACACAAGAAGATAACCATGGGCTATTTTATTTTGTCAATATCTTATGTCATTATTTGACAGTATGATTATTTATGCATCATGTGGTTGTTTTTTCTCAGTTGCTACCTAGCTCTGGGTTGTTTTGTGTATGTTAATATTTGATACCGAAAACTTTCTATCCTGCCAAAATCCATATGAAAATCTCCTACAAAAAAAGCCCCATTGTTACAATAGGTAAACCTCATCCCACTCATACCATTTGCCTTTTTGTGGTATCCAAAGTGGCTTCACTAATTGACTTCAGTTTGTTGGAAAATTTTGTCTGTTGGAAAACTACAGAGTGTAGAGGCATTTAGATTAGCTCCACAGAACGGGGCGGACTCATTGTGGACCTGCGATGCCTGGTAGGGCCGTGGGGTACTTGGTCCTGGTCAGACAGTTCTTGGGGGAAGGTCACGGCAGCAAAGACCCGGACCGTGGCCCTGGGCGTGCAATAAAATGAGGGTGAAAAGTATATAGGTGATTGAGTTGTGACGCCACCTGTGGTGTTCGGCAATAGATGGCCGACACTGCGATTCAGGTCCTCTGGGGCGGTTGGTGACACAGCAGAGATGTTACAGCTCTCCACGGGTAGAGCTAGGCCCAGGGCAGTCATAGGGTTGAATTTCCTGATGGTAACAGTTGTAGTGCAGGGTAGGTGACTCAGTAAATTAATCTGAGGACACAGCAGGGTGCAGTCTTCACACTTTACTCACAGTCTTTAGGTTACAATCACCAGCCAGGTGCTGTGTCTCCGGGTCGGTGTTCCAGCCAGCTCTCGGGTACTTTGGGGTACATTTTACCGGGACCCCCTTCTTGTGTACCTTCTCAGGTCGATTCTCTCTGCGCTGGCCCACGCCCTTCCTGCCCTGCACCTCACACACAGTGTCCCAAGCCGGCAGCCTCAGATCCTGTCGGGCGACGACCTCCTGGTCCCCTTGATCCTATGTGGCTGCCTTTTCAGCGAATGTGTGTGGATTTCGCTGTCGCACGTACAGTCACTACAGCCTCCGGTTTGCTAGCTGAGTCCTACAGTCTCTCCACTAGTCTGGGGCCGGTCCCCCACTGCGACTTGGTCCCTCCGTCCGAGTACGGTCGGTGTAAGGTTCTTTGTCTCTTTTGACATGTTCCTTGAAACTCAGTTTTCCGTCGGCCATTTTGCTTTCTGTTTTTCTGCAGCTCTTGCCCTCAGTTAATATGGAGTTTCCAGTTTTAATGTTCCCGCCCTGATTCTCTCCCTCTTGCTTCTTAAGCAGCCTCAGCTGAACAATCAGTGCTCCTGAATCAAGCCTCAGTCAGCCTGTGACCTGACTCCTGGAAACCTAGGATTTTGGACTCCAGCTATTTCCTACTGAGGAACTTTGGAACACTTTTGGACTTTGGAAACCTGCTGTCTGGTGAATCCATGTTTGCAGAGGAATTACGGTACAGAGAAGAGATCCTGAACCTGCTTGGAGAGTTATTGTAGAGCTTGAAGTTACTCTGGCCTGCTGTGTTCTCCTGCCTCTGTTCCTGCAAACTGTGTGACCTTTTCTGCATGCTTGTATGAAGTAATACAAGTAATTTCATATCAACCTATGTCTCATGTGTTTTCCTCGCACCCAAGCACAAGACGCTATAGGAACTGTACACTATACATGACAGTCGGCCTGGATTCGGATGCCATGGGTGGATTCCTCTCATCCCTGGCCCCTAGGGCCCCTTCTCGCCTCAGGAGCTCCTTTCTTCACCACTGCTCCTCTCAACTTCCCGCCACCAACTCTCAACTTTCCCTCCAACTGTCACACTCACTTCCCGCTTGAACTAGGGCTCCTCCACCCTCCCTTGGAGTGGTGTGGTGTTGGATGCACATATGCGAGTACCGGGTAGTGCCCCCTCCTTACCTGAGAGCTGAGTACCACACCTCTGGCTGATGTGGCGCCCCTGAGGGTTCAGTCGCCACAGAGGTATTGCGCCTCACCCAGAGGTGTGATAACCCATTCCCAGGTAAGGAGGGTGCACCACCTAGGACTCTAACACCTGCACCCAACACACTAGAACAGCTGGGCACCCTGGACGTACCCTGCGGGAGGATGGTCTCATCCCAGGCTGAGAAAGGAAAGGGTGTATGGGTGGGGGTGGAGTAGTAAGTAGCAAGGAGGAGTGAAGCTTGAGGAAGCACGAGGCAGAGTTAGAGAGTTCTGAATGGGAGGAGGAAGGAGTAAGACGTGTGGAGAAGCAGCTCCCATTGAGGGGAGGCTGCAGTGGAAAGGCAGGAGTCTAGAGAGAGAGACTCAGAGAGGACTAGAAGCTGGAAGAGCTTAGTCCAGAAGTAGAGAGAAAGAAGCAGAAACAAAGAAAAGCTTCTGGAATGAGAGAGGAAGGGGTCCTAGGGATATGGAGAGAGAAGGAGCCATCCATCGGTCCCGGTCTGTTGGCAGAGGGACCAGGTCGCAGAGGGCACTCGACCCTAAGCCTAGTAGAGAACTTTATGACTCAGCTAGCAAGTCGACTGCTGTGATAACATAGGGATCACAGACAATAACCACAAATATCTTTGCCGGAGAGGTAGCTATATAGAATCAAAGGAATGCAGAAATAAGTCATCCGACAGGATTCGCAGCCGCTGATCTGGGACACTGTTAGTGAAGGTGCTGGAAGGATAGCAGGCGGGAAAATCAGCACAGTGAGACGGCCAGTGAAAGGAACACAAATATAGAAAGGAGTCCTGGAAAGGTGTATCCCAATCTACCTGGGGGTTTGCTTGGCCCCTCACCTGGAGGACACTGTACTAAGTGGGCATCTGTACTGTTGGCCACCAGAACTGTGAGCAAAGCTTTGGAACTGCAACTCGCTAATTGTTTCTCAGTTTCTTCTTGCGTCACCTATTACACTCAGCGACATCTCCCAGCACCATTACCACCTTTTACTACATCTACCTGCCCTGGGACAGCATAGCCTCACCTGTGGGAGGCTTTACCAACTCTGCTGCATCACACCATCTATCCCAGAGGAATCTGCATTGCAGCGCTGGTCACCATTGACCAGATGCCACAGGTGGCGTCACGAATACCTTTCTACAAACTGTAAAGATCCCCTGTAAATATTACCCCTTTTATAGGATGCCCAGGGCCATGGACCGGGTCACCGCCGCTGTGACACTTCGCTTCGATACACCGGCCCGGTACCGAGTATCCCACTTCCCTGGCAGGCGATCCATTTTGGCGTCACGAACAGGATGAACCGACCCCAGAATAAGGGTCCTGTGTGCCTAGAAGAATGTGCAAAGGATTAGACCCATTGATGTGTGGTTTGGACTGTAAAGATGGCGGATATGGCCGCTCCACGAGGTGTGCAGGGAGGTGTGCCATCGTGGGCGGCACCCAAGGAAAAGCGCGAAAAGGAGTGAACCTCCCCTGCCTGTATTTCTATGCCACAGCATCGTGGCCGACCACTAGGGGAGTCCGTGTTCTAGCCTGGTATGGCGGCAAAAGAAAAAGACACCGCCCCTCGGGGGTGGAGAGAAGCCCAGCGGTGGGAAAAAAAACAGAAGAGAAGGCAGAGCTCCAGGAAGACGCCATGACGAGCAGTGAGCGGAAGCTTGCTGGGTGCGGGTGGAAGCAGAAGGCTCTCCCGGCCAGGGAGATAGAGGCTCCACTCGGTCATCGGTAACTGACCTGGCGCTCCTGGAAGGAGAGGTGGAGGAGCTGCAGACACAACTAACAACGGTGTCGCAATGGAAGGAGTCCAGCACTAAAGAAATGCAGGTAACAGGCGACGACATTATTGCTGCAGCCGATGACACCCTGGTGGAGCCCCTGACACCCCCACCAACCCAGTGCACACCAGCCACCCAGACACCAGTGGTGGAGTCGATGACCCTGGTGCTAGGCAATGTGCCCGTGGACAGGAATGGTCCTGTGTAGTGTTGAGCGATACTGCTCGATATCTAAAAATATCGGATCGGAATGGTATCGCCGATATCACTAAAATATCGGCGATACCCGATACCGATACCGGAAGTCCAATGTAAGTCTATGGGAACCAAATATCGACATTAAAAAAAACCATTCTTGCCTTGTTGGTTAATTGTACATGAAGGAAAACAACAAAGAGTAATGTAGAATGTATTGGGGAGGTTGAGGAGACAATAAAGGCATACATGTTTAACCCAATGCATTGGAATAGCATTAATATTTTTTTTTTTGGAAATACGTTTGGATTGACGAACAAATTGACAATGTTGTTAACCTTTTTTCTATTTTGGCAAATATGTATGTTTCACAACTTCCATGCTCTTCACCTTTTTAACTTTTGCCAGTGCCACACTTTCTCCTTCATAATCTTCAGCAGCATCATCTTTCTCATCAAATTATTCTTCCTCTTCACCTTCTTAACCCCTTAATGTCCACTGAATTGCAGAGTCCGTCATGGCAAGGTGTCAGTTCCGGCACCAGGACGGACTCTGCACGTCATGGCTTTGATCTACCACTGCGTGTAAACACGCAGTGGTAGATCAGTGCCGACAGCTGTCACAGACGGCTGACAGGCACGGCAAGCGGTGCGGGGACCTTTGCCGTCGGTCCCCGCACCTACAGCGCTGTGATTGGTCAGTCAATCTGACTGACCAAACACAGCAGCGATCGTGCAGGAGAAGCTGAAATTTCAGCTTCTCCAGCGCGATCAGTGCAGGAGCCGGCGCTGCAGTGGCCAGGCTTCCTGCACTGACAGCCAGGAGCCGAGCCCCCACCGCCCCTGGCTTTTAACCCCTGACTGCTGCGATCGAGCGCGATCGCAGAGCTCAGGGGGGGAGGCAGAGGGTCGGGAGCTCCCTCTGCCTCAGATCGGCACCCTGCAATGTATTTGCAGGGGCCGATCTCTGCCTTGATGACCCGGGGGTTGTCATGACAACCTCCGGGTCATTTAGCTACGGGAAGCTGCTGTGATCATTGTCACAGCAGCTTCCACTATAGTTGCAATGCATTGCAATGCCAGAGCATTGCAATGCATTGTAACTGCAATAAAAAGTAAAAAAAGTGAAAGTCCCATAAAGGGACAAGTTAAAAAAAATCATTTTTTTAAAAAAATTGTAAAAAAAATATTAAAAAATAATTTAAAAAAAATCCCCTAAAAAATACACATTTTTATGTAATAAAAAAAATAAAAAACAAAAAACATACACATGTTAGGTATCGCCACGTCCGTAAAAATCCCATCTATAAAAGCGTAACCCTAGTTAACCCCTTCAGTGAAAGCCGTAAAAAAAAACACAAAAAAGTAGTAAATTATACTTTTTCCAAGCGGTATCATTATACCGCTTGGAAAAAGTGCAATAACACGCGATCAAAAAGTTAGATATAAATAATCATGGTACCGCTGAAAACGTCATCTTGTCCCGCAAAAAACAAGCTGCTATACAGCATCATCAGCGAAAAAATAAAAAAGTTATAGCTCGCGGAATAAACTGATGCAAAAATAATTATTTTTTCTATAAAATTTTTTATAGTGTAAAAAACGCCAAAACATAAAAAAATATATAAATGAGGAATCGCCGTAACCGTAGTTACCCGAAGAATAAAGCTGCTTTATCAATTTTACCACACACGGAACGGAGGAAAAAAAAACAAAAAAAAAAAACAATTCCTGAATTGCTGGTTTTTGTTCATTCTGATTCCACAAAAATCGGAATAGGAAACAATCAAAAAACGTTATGTGCCTGAATATGGTACCAATAAAAACGTCAGCTCGTCCCGCAAAAAATAAGCCCACAGATAACTCTGTCGGCCGAAATATGGAAAAATTATAGCTCTCAAAATACGACGATGCAAAAATTTCTTACAAAAAATTATTCCAAGAAAAAGCATCTTTTAGTGTGTGACAGAAGCTAAACATGAAAAAAGGGTGTAAATCTGGTATCGCTGTAATCGCACCGATCCGAGGAATAAAGTCGCCTAATCACTAATACCGCACGAGGAATGGCGTAAAAAAGAAAACCAATTCTTCACCTTTTGTGGATTTGTTCATTGTGCCTCCCAAAGATCGCAGTAAGGCGATCACAGTGGTTCCCCCCCACATATGGGGTATCAGCGTACTCAGGACAAAATGCACAATAGCTTTTGGGGTCCTATTTCTCCTGTTACCCTTAGAAAAATAAAAATTTGGGGCAAAAAGGTAATTTTTGTGGAAAAAAATATGATTTTTTTATTTTCACGGCTCTACATTATAAACTTCTGTGAAGCCCTTGGGGGTTCAAAGTGCTGACCACACATCTAGATAAGTTCCTTGGGGGGTCTAGTTTGCAAAATGGGGTCATTTGTGGGGGGTTTCTACTGTTTAGGCACATCAGGGGCTCTCCAAGCGCGACATGACACCCGCAGACTATTCCATCAAAGTCTGCATTTAAAAACGGTGCTCCTTCCCTTCCGAGCTCTGCCATGCGTCAAAATAGTGGTTCCCCCCCACATATGGGATATCAGCGTACTCAGGGCAAATTGCACAATAGCTTTTGGGGTCCTATTTCTCCTGTTACCCTTATAAAAATAAAAATTTGGGGGCAAAAAGATTATTTTTGTGGAAAAAAATATGATATTTTTATTTTCACGGCTCTACGTTATAAACTTCTGTGAAGCACTTGGGGGTTCAAAGTGCTCACCACACATCTAGATAAGTTCCTTGGGGGGTCTAGTTTCCAAAATGGAGTCACTTGTGGGGGGTTTCTACTGTTTAGGCACATCAGGGGCTCTCCAAACGTGACATGACACCCGCAGACCATTCCATCAAAATCTGCATTTGAAAAAGGCGCTCCTTCCCTTTCCAGCTCTGCCATGCGTCAAAATAGTGGTTTACCCCCACATATGGGGTATCAGCGTACTCAGGACAAATTGCACAATAACTTTTGGGGTCCTGTTACCCTTTGGAAAATAACAATTGGGGGTGGAAAGATCATTTTTGTGGAAAAGATATGATTTTTTAATTTTACTGCTCTACGTTATAACCTTCTGTGAAGCCCTTGGGGGTTTAAAGCTTTCACCACACATCTAGATAAGTTCCTTGGGGGGTCTAGTTTCCAAAATGGGGTCACTTATGGGGGGTTTCCACTGTTTAGGCACACAGGGACTCTCCAAATGCGACATGGCGTCCAATCTCAATTCCAGCCAAAAAAGTCAAATGGCGCTGCTTCCCTTCCAAGCTCTGCCATGCGCCCAAATAGTGGTTTACCCCCACATATGGGGTATCAGCGTACTCAGGACAAATTGCACAATAACTTTTGGGGTCCTTTTACCCTTTGGGAAATAAAAATTGGGGGTGGAAAGATCATTTTAGTGGAAAAGATATGATTTTTTAATTTTACAGCTCTACGTTATAACCTTCTGTGAAGCCCTTGGGGGTTCAAAGCTCTCACCACACATCTAGATAAGTTCCTTGGGGGGTCTAGTTTCCAAAATGGGGTTACTTGTGGGGGGTATCCACTGTTTAGGCACACAGGGGCTCTCCAAATACGACATGGCGTCCAATCTCAATTCCAGCCAAAAAAGTCAAATGGCGCTGCTTCCCTTCCGAGCTCTGCCATGCACCCAAATAGTGGTTTACCCTCACATATGGGGTATCAGCGTACTCAGGACTAATTGCACAATAACTTTTGGGGTCCTTTTATCCTTTGGAAAATAAAATATTGGGATGAAAAGATCATTTTTGTGGAAAAAACATGATTTTTTAATTTTACGGCTCTACGTTATAACCTTCTGTGAAGCCCTTGAGGGTTCAAAACTCTCACTACACATTTAGATAAGTTACTTGGGGGGTCTAGTTTCCAAAATGGGGTCACTTGTGGGGGGTTTCCACTGTTTAGGTACACAGGGACTCTCCAAATGCGACATGGCGTCCAATCTCAATTCCAGCCAAAAAAGTCAAATGGCGCTGCTTCCCTTCCGAGCTCTGCCATGCACCCAAATAGTGGTTTACCCCCACATATGGGGTATCAGCGTACTCAGGACTAATTGCACAATAACTTTTGGGGTCCTTTTATCCTTTGGAAAATAAAAATTGGGATGAAAAGATCATTTTTGTGGAAAAAACATGATTTTTTAATTTTACGGCTCTACGTTATAACCTTCTGTGAAGCCCTTGGGGGTTAAAAGCTCTCACAACACATTTAGATAAGTTACTTGGGGGTCTAGTTTACAAAATGGGGTCAATTGTGGGGGGTTTCCACTGTTTAGGCACACAGGGACTCTCCAAATGCGACATGGCGTCCAATCTCAATTCCAGCCAAAAAAGTCAAATGGCGCTGCTTCCCTTCCGAGCTCTGCCATGCGCCCAAATAGTGGTTTACCCCCACACATGGGGTATCGATGTACTCAGGAGAAATTGTACAACAAATATTGTGGTTCATTTTCTACTGATACCCTTGACAAAATTTTAAAAAATTGTGTCGAAAGAAAAATTTTGGGAAAAAAAGTTAAATGTTAATTTTTTCCTTCCACATTGCTTCAATTCTTGTGAAGTACCTAAAGGGTTAATAAACTTCTTGAATGTGGCTTTGAACACGTTGAGGGGTGCAGTTTTTAGAATGGTGTCACTTTTGGGTATTTTCTGTCATATTGACCCCTCAAATTCACTTCAAATGTGAGGTGGCCCCTAAAAAAAATGATTTTGTAAATTTTGTTGGAAAAATGAGAAATTGCTGGTCAACTTTTAACACTTATAACTTCCTAACAAAAAAAAATTTTGGTTCTAAAATTGTGCTGATGTAAAGTAGACATGTGGGAAATGTTATTTATTAACTAATTTTTGTGACATATCTCTCTGATTTAATGGCATAAAAATTAAAAGTTTGAAAATTGCAAAATTTTCAACATTTTTGCCATATTTCCATTTTTTTCATAAATAAACGCAAGTTATATTGAAGAAATTTTACCACTATCATGAAGTACAATATGTCTCGAGAAAACATTCTCAGAATCGCCAAGATCCGTTGAAGCGTTCCAGAGTTATAACCTCATAAAGAGACAGTGGTCAGAAATGTAAAAATTGGCCTGGTCTTTAACCTACAAAATGGCTTGGTCGTTAAGGGGTTAATCTTCTTCTTAAACTTCTTGCTATTCATGTTTTTGTTTACATTACTCATATTGTTATTATTAAACTATTAATCTTCTTCATATTCAAATTCTTCATCTTCCTCCTCTTCATCTTCTTCATCATATTCTTATTTGTGACAGAGATTCCTGTACTTGTAATCTGTAAAAGTATGAATTTTTCATCCTTCCGTTCTTGCTGTCACAAAATATTTAAATTACAACAGTATTTGTCCGTGTTCAGTTTAGCCTGCAGCAGCAGCAGGCATTTACCAGGGGCACCACGAGGAGGAACGGACTCACCCCCATACACTGCTTAGTCTTCTTCTGCTTAGAATTTAGAGCATATATTTTGCTCTTCATTTTGGTCTTATACTTCATGTTCTTCTGCTTTTTGATCTTCTGCTTATTGTTCTTCTGTCTGTTGTTCTGTATCTTGTAGTTTGTCTTAACCTTCTTTGTCCTGTTGGTGATCTTCTTCAGGGTAATCTTTTATTTTTTCTTTGTGATGGTGTTCAGGCTGGTTGGCTTCATGCTCGTCGTCCTTGTTGTCGTCATCTTCTTCTGGGTGGTCTTTAAGGTCGTCTAATTTCCGAGAACCAGCTGACGTTACTGGAATCCGGACGGGTATCAGATGGAACAAGAGACAATGGAAGTAACGAGGACCAGCTGACTGTGCTGGAACCCAGAGGGGCAGCAGAAGGAAAAGAGGCAATGTCACAACCGAGTACCAGCTGACGTTACTGTGACACGGTTACTAAGCAGGAGGTACATGTGCTCCAAAGCACTACCAAGGACCAGCAGACGTTGCTGGAACTCGTATACGGAGATGGAGGCACCTAGGCCAAAGGCACTGTGGAGAACCAGTTGAAGGTACTGGACCCCGGACGGGTAGCAGAAGGAAAAGAGGCAATGTCACAACCGAGTACCAGCTGACGTTACTGTGACACGGTTACTAAGCAGGAGTTACCTGTGCTCCAAAGCACTACCAAGGACCAGCAGACGTTGCTGGAACTCGTATACGGAGATGGAGGCACCTAGGCCAAAGGCACTGGGGAGAACCAGTTGACGGTACTGGAACCCGGACGGGCAGCAGAAGGAAAAGAGGCAATGTCACAACCGCGTACCAGCTGACGTTACTGTGACACGGTTACTAAGCAGGAGGTACCTGTGCTCCAAAGCACTACCAAGGACCAGCAGACGTTGCTGGAACTCGTATACGGAGATGGAGGCACCTAGGCCAAAGGCACTGGGGAGAACCAGTTGACGGTACTGGACCCCGGACGGGTAGCAGAACGCACCCATGAAAATGTAAGTTGACAGGACGCAAGCCGTCCGCAGTTACCGAATCAGACAGTCCTACAGTGGGTGCTTGTCCTATTGTCACAATGGAAACAGCCTTTATTTACATATCCCACAGCACACATAGGAATCACCTAAACTGCAGGCACCATAGAGTCGGCTAACCCGAATGCAACACGACAGCACAACTTATTGGAGGATAATTGACGTTCACACTGCCAGGAAACAGCTGTCGTGCTGTAACCAGGCTGGCCAGGAGTCAGTACCCCTGCCAATTACTTACGAGCAACAAATGGCGGTGTTGTAGCCCAGGGAGTAGAGTTCAGGAAAGAGAAAGATGAACATAACAGGAGACATGGAAAACGTTGCCAAACAGTTATTTAATCTGAAAACGGACAGGCAAATTCAAGTGATATCCATGCCTTGTTCATTTTCAGAAAAGTAAGCCGGTCTACATTCTCTGAGGATAGTCGCATGCGACGGTCTGTTAGTACACCACCTGCAGCACTAAAGACGCGCTCAGATAATACACTGGCAGCAGGGCAAGCCAGCACCTCCAATGCATACTGGCTAAGCTCTGGCCATGTATCCAACTTAGAGACCCAAAATTTGAAAGGGGAAGAGGCATCTGGGAGTACACTTAGAGGGAAAGACAAGTAGTCTGTCACCATCTTACGTAAACGTTGCTTCCTGGTGACTGGAGCCGTCTCGGATGGTGTAGACCTTGCTGGCGCTGTCACAAAACTTCGCCACATCTGTAACATACAGCTCTTGCCCTGTGCAGAGGCGCTGCTTGTGCTCCCTCTTGTTGTAGAGGTGTCTACACTGCCTCGACGCACAGAGCTGCTTTGTAAAGCAGTAGCAGCAGCATCTCTCTCGGCTGGAATGTACAACAGTATGGATTGCACCAGTGTGTCTTGGTACTCCCGCATTTTACGGTCCCGGTTCCCCGGTGTGATGAGGGTTTGTAAGTTGTCCCGGTAGCGAGGGTCTAGGAGGGTGTACACCCAATAATCTGACGTGGTGAGAATGTGGGCGATGCGGCGGTCGTTTCTCAGGCACTGAAGCATGAAATCAACCATGTGCTGCAGACTCCCAACTGGCCAACAAAAGCTGTCCTGTGGAAGAGGCGTCATCTCTGCCTCCTCTGCATCACCCCACCCTCGCTCTACATACTGACTAGAGCATTGTGTACCTCCCTCTGTAGGGATTTCTTCCTCCTCCATTGACTCCTCCTCCTCCTCCTCATCCTCCTCACAAAGTGAGCCCTGCCCAGCCCTTTGTGAGGAACCACATTGCGCTGACTGTCCTGAAGGTAATTGAATTTGTGACTCCTCATCCTCCACCTCTTCCAAAACCTCTTCCTTTAGTGCTTTCAGTGATTTCTGAAGCAGGCAGATAAGGGGGACAGTCATGCTGACTAGTGCATCATCTGCACTCGCCATCCGCGTTGAGACATCAAACGCACGCAAAACGTTGCAGATGTCCTTCATAGAGGCCCACTCAGTAGTGGTGAAGTGTGGACGGCGCAAAGAGCGACTTGATTGCGCCTGATGCAGCTGATACTCCATTACTGCTGTCTGCTGCACACACAACCGCTCCAACATATGTAACGTGGAATTCCACCTGGTGGGTACGTCACATATGATGCGATGTTCAGGAAGGCGAAATCGGCGTTGCAGAGCAGCAATGCGCGATCTGGCTATGCTGGAACGTCGCAAGTGAGCGCACTCTAGGCGGACCTTCTGCAGCAGTCCAGCAAGATCCGGATAGTCCCTCAAAAAACTCTGCACGACCAAGTTGAGCACATGTGCCAGACATGGTATGTGAGTAAGGTTGCCAAGGCCCAGAGCTGCCACCAGATTTCGGCCATTGACACACACTACCAAGCCTGGCTGGAGATTCGCAGGCAAAAAACCACACGTCGCTCTCCTGCTTGATGGCATTCCAGACCTCCTGCACTGTGTGGCTTAGATTCCCATTGAAATCATTTTCAGGACGGCCTGTTGACGTTTGGCCACGGCTGTGCTCATATCGGTCGCAACAGGTAAGCGTTCACGGGTCCATGTGGAGGTATACCGTGACGGCTCGTGCAGCGATGATTCTGAGGAACTGGAGTAGGAGGAGGAATCAATGTGTACAGACTGGATTCCTGCAATCCTTGGAGTTGACAGAACACGTACAGTGCCACTGGCAAGATCTGTACCCGGCTCCACAACATTGACCCAATGGGCAGTGAGGGAAAGGTATCGTCCCTGGCCATGGGTACTGGTCCACGCATCGGTGGTCAGGTGGACCCTGCTACTGACTGTGTGTCGACCCGCCACCACAATTGTGGGTTACCAGGGCAATGGGGTACTCAGAGCCGAGCCCATGGAAGTCTATGGGGATTGTCACAGGTAGCGGTGGCTCGGTCTGTGGCCCTAGCGGTCTGGCGTATGTTGGGGGAATATTTACAGGGGATAGATATATTTACAGTTCGTGACGCCACCTGTAGTCTTCTGGTAATTTATACCAGCGCTGCTGTAGAGCTCTGAGGGGATGGTGAGGCAGCTAGATGTCGGGTCCCCTACAGGTAGGACTCTTCCCTCAGGTCGATGGTTAAGGCAGGGTTGCGCAGGCATGCAAGTAAATAACTCAGTCTCACACGGTCAGCGTCTTTCCATACCTTTACTTGTAAGATGGTAAGGCAGTTCCCAGGGAGGCTGATAGGGTTGATGGAGGATGAGCTTTGAGGCAACGGTTAAGCAAGTTAGGGGCCTCCTTTACTGTCCAATGATGATGAGTCCAACCAGCCTGAAGCGTAGTTCCCTCTATAACTCCAGCTATTCCAAAGCTGTTCTGCCGGTCAGTTTTTGTGGTCGGAGCCTTCCTGTGAGAGAGCTGAGTTCCTATTCTTGCTGATCAGGCTCAAGGTTCTCACTCTCCCTGACCCCAGATACGTACTGACTCTTCAGGGATGCTTGCCACGACCTAAGGTCCGATAAGCCTCTGGTTTTCTTACCACTAAGCGTGAAGCTTTAGTGATCCTTCGGTCCCCAGTGACCGGTAACAATGTGCAGGTATCCTATACTTATGGCACTTCTCTGTTCTCTTCCACTTTGCCCTTCGATTTGCTCAACTCTTAATAGATATCTCAGTCCGTCCTCTAGTGGGGCACAGCTCTGACCAGGCTGAGGTGAACTGGCTCACCTTTACTGGACTCCACTTTCTGAACTGCACAAAGACTGCACTTCCTCACTCCTTCGAGTCACTGACTGAACTGAACTCAGACTACTTAGCACTCCCCTCCACACCCCTGGTGGGTGTGTCCGAAGTGTACATGATATCATGAAGAGCCCTTAACCGTTACCTCTCCACTCATCCTCCTGGTATTGTGTACCAGGGCTACACAACTGCGTTTAGTAGCGCATGTTTAATGTTTCCCTCAACATGTTTTTGCAGAGCAGGGACGGCTTGCCTGCTGAAATAAAATCGGCTTGGCACATTATATTGTGGGACTGCCAATGCCATGAAGTTACGGAATGTGTCAGTCTCCACCAGCCTGAATGACAGCATTTCAAGGGACAGGAGTTTTGCAATGCCAGAATTCAGAGCCTGTGCTCGTGGATGGTTTGCCGAGTATGGCCGTCTTTTATCCCATACCTGTGGTACCGATGGCTGTTTTGTGGCCTGGGAGTGTGACGATGACTGTGAACTTGCTGCTGTGGGTGGAATAACAGTTTGTCTATGGACAACAGTGACCAAGGTTCTTCCATGGAGATCCTGTGAGGAAGCCGAACCAGGTGTGTGTGAGCTGGAGGTAGAGGCTCCAACACGACCTGAAGATGTAGGTGCTGCTGTAGGTTGGCCTACATCTCCAGTGTGTCTTTGTAACTCAGCTACGTGCTTTGTCCGTACATGTTTCCACATATTTGTGGTATTCAGGTTACTGATATTTTTACCTCTTTTAACTTTTTGCTTACACAGCTTGCATTTAACATAGCAAATATCATCAACAAGTCTGTCAAAAAAGGACCACGCAGTGCAAGTCATGGGAGTGCCAATTTTGACATTTGTAAGAGAACTGCTCCCAACAGGTGCCAAACTGGAGGCTACAGGCAAGCTCCCTCCTCTTTGTACCGTTGGGCCAATCTCTTCCTCAGAGCTGCTCCCACCACCTTCCTGTTGCTCACGCCATGTTGGGTTTCGGACTTCATCATCTCCACTACCCTCTTCCAACACCTGCTGCTGTTGGATGGTCTGGGCAGCACCATGCTCTACAAAACCTGGCACCTGAATCTCATCATCATCATGAGATGCGTTCTGCGGTGTGCTGTCCATCGGCACTGGCTCACCCGCCTCTTCAGATTGAGAGAGACACAGCTGTTGCGCATCACTGCATACTCCCTCTTCTTCAAATTGCAGAATGCTGCTTGCCTGTGCCCGTGTTTGCGAGCCAACAGATTCTGAGAACAGAAGCAGAGACTCAGCTGGCTCCTGTACAGAACTCTCTGACTGCCTGGGCAATTTGACAGGCGGTGAACAGACAGATGGTTGCTCAACAGTGTTGTGTTCCTGAGAGGAGGTGGAAGGAATTGAAGTCGATGCATTGGCTGCCATCCAACCAACAACGGCTTCAATTTGTTCTTCCCGCAGCAGGGGGGCACGCCGAGCTCCTACCAAAGTGCGCATAAAGGAACGCTCATGGGTAAAACTGGTGGATGCTGTGTCACTGAGGGCGGCAGCAGCCACAGAATCCCCACGTCCTCTCCCTGCTGAAACTCCACGGCCACGACCACGTGCCTTACTCACTGACTTCTTCATCTTGGTAGATTGATAAAGAAAGTCAGAAAAGTTATAAGGCCTAAGTGTGGTTATTACGCAGAGACTGAAGTGAACACTGAAACACAACTGTTCACAATCTGTGAAAGGCTACTCCTTTGTCTACTTCTATAGTGTTTGCAACCAATGTATTGGATACGGATGGAAGCGCGTCACACTAATAGATTATATTTATTTTAAATGGAATGGAGCAGAACCAATTGGAGAGAAATTACAAGGATGAGGCACTGAGACACGCTCAGCAGAGTACAAGCAGCAGTGCTTGAACAAGTAACTGGAGCGTGATGTGCACTCAAAAAATAAAAAACACAGACTGAAGTGAACACTGAAACACAACTGTTGACAATCTGTGAAAGGCTACTCCTTTGTCTACTTCTATAGTGTTTGCAACCAATGTACTGGATACGGATGGAAGCGCGTCACACTAATAGATTATATTTATTTTAAATGGAATGGAGCAGAACCAATTGGAGAGAAATGACAAGGATGAGGCACTGAGACATGCTCAGCAGAGTACAAGCAGCAGTGCTTGAACAAGTAACTGGAGCGTGATGTGCACTCAAAAAATAAAAACACAGACTGAAGTGAACACTGAAACACAACTGTTCACAATCTGTGAAAGGCTACTCCTTTGTCTACTTCTATAGTGTTTGCAACCAATGTAATGGATACGGATGGAAGCGCGTCACACTAATAGATTATATTTATTTTAAATGGAATGGAGCAGAACCAATTGGAGAGAAATGACAAGGATGAGGCACTGAGACACGCTGTAAGGTTCTATGTATATATTCCTGAAACTCAGTTTGTTCGTCAGCCATTTTACTTTCTGTCTTGCTGCAGCTATCTTGCCCTCAGTCAAAATGGAGTTTCCAGCTTGCATGTTCCCGCCCTGATTCTCTCCTTTGCTTCTTAAGCAGCCACAGCTGAGCAATCAGTGCTTCAGAATCTAGCCTGCAGTGAACCTGTGACTTGACTCCTGTAAGCCTTGGACCTTGTACTCCAGCTATTCCTACTGAGGAACTCTGAAGCACTTGTGGACTCTGAACCCTGCTCTTTTAAAGACCCACGTTTGCATGGACTTACGGTAACAGAGAAGAAGATCTTGAATCTGTATTGGAGAGTGATTGCTGAGCTTGGATTACTCTGGCCTGCTGTGTCTCCTGTTTCTGTGTCTGCAAACTGTGTGACTATTTCTGCCAACTTGTATGAAGTAATACAGGACTTTTCTATATCAAACCTGTGTCTCATGTATGTTCATCGCACCCAAGCACAAGACGCTATATGAACTGTACTACATACATTACAAGATTCTGAAGCCAAAACGTTAGTGTCTGCTGGGTCTGGAAGGCTGTGTCTGCTGTACTGTGGATATCAGACGTCCGGTTGTACTTTCTGTGATGACAGTGGTTGTGACTTCTCACAACCATTCCAGGTGAGCAATTCCCTTAAGTTTTTTCTTTTTGCAGTGTTACCACAGGTAAACACTATTGTTTTTTTTTTTTTCCTTTCTTTTCTCTTTTTTGTCTGCTGTAACTCTGGATATCAGATGTCTGGTTGAAACTTTCTGTGATGATAGTGGTTGTGACTTCTCACAACCATTCCAGGTGAGCAGTTCCCTTAATTTTTTTTTCCTCTCTGCAGTGTTGCCACAGGTGAACACTATTGTTTTTTTTTCTCTCCTCTTCTTCCAGTAATCCTGTCTTAAAAGATCTGGAAAATGGAGGCCCGCAAAAGGAACTTTGCGGAGTGACTGATAATATCCTTGCAGATTTGCAGAATATAAAGACCCGTTTTACAAATCTACAGGACCTCAATAATCACAATTTGCAAGTGGTTGGACAGACTACCCAGGATTTGCGAGCCAGGATTGAGGTTCTAGAAGAGCGAGTCCAGGCTCCTGCCGTAGCCCCGAGTTCTGGGATTCCCAAGTTGCCCCCTTTTCGTTTTGGCGGTGAACGTGAGAAATTCAGGGGATTTATTAATCAATGCAATTTTTTTTTTTCTGCACATGCTTCACAATTTCCCACTGAACGATCTAAGGTGCTTACTATAATTATGTTGCTTACCAACAAGGCTTTAATGTGGGCAAACCCTCTGATTGAGACTGAGGATGATTGTTTGAATCACCTTGATGATTTTATTTCAGCCATGGGGCAGGTGTTTGATGACCCCAATCGAGGTGCAACAGCTGAAGCAGCCATGTTAGCTTTGCGCCAAGGTAAGCACTCGGTAGCTGAATATGCCTTGGATTTCAGGAGATGGACCCTTGATACCACCTGGGACAGTTCCGCCAAAAAATCTATTTTTCGAAAGGGGTTATCTCCACTGATTAAGGATGAACTTGCTCGTGCCGACCCTCCCACTGCGTTAGGTGACTTTATTAACTACTGCATCCGTATTGATACTCGTCTGACTGAACGCAGGCATGAGAGATGGTTCGAAAGCAATCGTACTAACCTTTTCCTACCTTCCTCTCCAGCTAAGGAACCTTTGAGTAGGATTACACGGGAACCTGAACCTGAACCCATGCAGGTAGACTCTTTACAACGACGGGTTAGTGATGCACGCAAGGAACATCGTTTTAAGGAGAATCTATGTTTCTATTGTGGTAAGTCAGGGCACTTCATTATAAACTGCCCCAGCCGTTCTCGTAAGACTACTGCAGCACTCATTCACTGTGAGTGTTGCGAGAGGGGATCTGTCAGGTCCGAGCCTCAGGCTCCAGAGAGATCTGCAGCAACAGATCTTGATTTCTCTGACTTAAACTCCGTTACCTCTGAGGACGTTGACTGTGTAAACGCTGCCATTTTCCAAGTTTCCTCAGCGGTGTCCCAGCTGAGTTGTAAGAAAAACAATTCTCATTGCTTTCTTTCCATCAAACTCTGGGTTGACTCAGCTTGGGTGTCTAGCTCTGCTATGATCGACTCAGGGGCAAGTGGAAATTTTATGGATGTCTACTTTGCTCTGAAACAGGGAATACGTTCAGTGAAGAAGGCTACTCCAGTACAGATGGAAACTGTGGATGGCTCCCTGCTGACCTCTGGACCAGTGGATCAGGAAACAGAGCCTTTGAGGGTTCTTATGGGTAAAGATCATCAAGAGAAACTGTCCTTTATGCTTATCTCTTCTCCCCACTTTCCCATTATTCTAGGGCTACCATGGCTGCAGGCTCAGAATCCTACCATTAACTGGGAGACCAAGGAATTACACTTTCCAGAGAAACAGATGAGTCCAAAAGTTTCAGCTTGCTCTGTTCCTAAAGGAATCATGTCAGTCCCTGAACTACCAGCTGTATACCAGGACTATGTGGATTTATGTGACAAGAAGAACGCTGACCAGCTTCCTCCTCACCGTCCATATGATTGTCCAATTGAATTATTGCCTGGAGCAGAGATACCTTTTGGTAAGATCTACCCCCTGGCGGGGCCCGAGCTAAAGGCTTTTAAAGGATTACATAGATGAAAATCTAGCCAAGGGCTTCATACGCCCCTCTTCATCTCCTGCAGGTGCACCCATCTTCTTTGTAAAGAAGAAAGATGGATCTCTGAGACCATGCGTAGACTATAGGGAACTCAATAAGGTTACTACTAGAAACCGTTATCCATTGCCTTTAATCCCTGAGTTATTGGAGAGAGTGCGACATGCCAAAATTTTTTCTAAACTAGATCTTCGTGGGGCCTATAACTTAGTCCGTATTAGACCTGGGGATGAATGGAAGACTGCATTCAGTTCACGCTATGGACACTTTGAATATCTAGTTATGCCTTTTGGTCTGAGTACCGCCCCAGCCACTTTCCAACACTTGGTGAATGACATCTTCAGGGATCTCCTAGATACATTCGTGGTAATTTATTTGGATGATATTCTAATTTTTTCTAACTCCACAGAGGAACATCATGGACATGTGAGAATGGTCTTGGAACGTCTAAGACAAAATCATCTTTACATCAAACTTGAAAAGTGTGAATTCCATAGGACCGAAATTCAATTTCTGGGGTATGTACTGTCTACACAAGGAATTAGTATGGATGGAAGCAAAACCCAAGCCATCAAGGATTGGCCAAGTCCTAGAAATGTGAAGGAGGTACAGCGCTTCATCGGGTTTGCCAACTTCTATAGACGTTTCATTAGAAATTTCTCTGAGGTAGTGTCACCTATCACTCAACTTACCCGGAAAGAGTCTAGGTTTTCCTGGACTCCCCAAGCCCAGGAAGCATTTTCCCGTCTAAAAGATAAATTTACCACTGCACCTATCCTAGTACATCCCAACCCCGAGCTTGCCTTCATAATAGAGGTGGATGCTTCAGACTGTGCCGTTGGAGCTATACTCTCTCAGAGAACAGGTGAGAAGAATGTCTTGCATCCCTGTGCCTTCTTTTCCCAGCAGTTGTCTTCGGCTGAGAGGAACTACGATGTGGGCAATAGAGAGTTGTTGGCCATTATTGCCGCTTTCAAAGAATGGAGACACCTTCTTCAGGGAGCTGCACAGCAAATAGTCGTCCTGACAGACCATCGTAACCTTGAGTTTATCAGGTCGGCTAAGTGCCTGACTCCTCGCCAGGCTCGCTGGAATCTTTTCTTAAACCAATTTAATTTTATCATCTCTTATAGACCAGGATCGCGCAATGGAAAGGCTGATGCACTCTCTAGGATTTACTCAGCAGAGACACGTCCAATTACTCCTCCTAAGACTATTCTTCCTGACTCTAGATTCCTAGGAGTAATTCATAATCAAGACCTACTTAAGGACATCAAGGAAGCATACCATGCGGATTCCTTTTTGGCACAACCCCCAAGGGACGTAAGTCTTGTCTTTAAGAATGGTGTGTGGATTCAGGGACAACGCCTGTATATTCCTGAAACAGTCAGATTGAGAGTATTGCAACTCATTCACGATTCCAAGATAGCTGGGCATAGAGGAATTCTAAAGACACAGGAATTTCTTTCTCGTTTCTTTTGGTGGCCCACTTGCAGGAAGGATGTTTTGAATTATGTCACTTCATGTGAGGTCTGTGCAAGATGCAAAACACCTCGCTCCTCACCAACTGGTCTGTTACAGCCTCTTCCCACCCCGTCCCGCCCGTGGGGATCCATTTCTATGGACTTCATTGTGGAGTTACCAACCTCTCAGGGGAAGAACACCATTCTAGTGGTGGTTGACCGTCTAACAAAGGCAGCTCATTTTATCCCTTGTGTCGGCTTACCCACTGCAAAACAGACATCAGATTTGATGATTAAAGATGTGTTTCGCTTACATGGAGTACCGGATGAGGTTATTTCGGATCGAGGGGTGCAATTCACTGCTAGGTTTTGGCAAAATTTCTGTGCAGCATTGGACATTAAAGTAAACCTTTCTTCTGCTTTTCATCCCCAGACTAATGGACAGACCGAACGAACCAATCAAACCCTGGAGCAGTATCTCCGCTGCTTTATCTGCCACCTACAGGATGATTGGGTGGATCTACTTCCATTAGCTGAGTTCTCGTATAACAACTCTCAGAGTGCCTCCACTAAACAGTCTCCTTTTTACTCTAATCTAGGTTATCATCCTAACATTCTACCACGATTTCCCATAGAAACGCCTTTACCAGCAGTGGCTGAAAGAATCACGTCTTTACAGAAGAATATGGATCTTCTAAAGGAAAATCTGGAATCGGCTCAAGAAAGGTACAAGAAAGCAGCAGATAAATTTTGTAAACCTGCACCAGCTTTCAAGGTAGGGGACTTGGTCTGGCTGTCAACCAGAAATCTTAAGTTAAGGATTCCATCGTCTAAGTTGGGACATAAGTACATTGGACCCTATAAAATCAGTAAAATTATAAGTGCCGTTGCTTGTCGTCTTCAACTGCCCAGAACTATGAGAATCCACCCTGTCTTTCATGTATCCCTACTAAAGGCTGCGACACCCAATACGTTTCCTGGACGTTCCTCTCCTTGCCCTGACCCAGTGCTAGTCGATGGTCAGGAAGAATTTGTGGTGGAAAGGATTTTAGATTCCAGGTTGTATAGAAATCAGTTACAATATCTGATTAAATGGCAGGGCTACCCAGTGGAGGACAACTCATGGGAACCGGTCAATAACGTTAATGCTCCTCGCTTGCTCCGTCAGTTTCATCAGAGGTACCCACACAAGCCTGGTCTGAGGTCATCCGGAGGTTGTCCTTAAGGGGGGAGTAATGTAAGGTTCTATGTATATATTCCTGAAACTCAGTTTGTTCGTCAGCCATTTTACTTTCTGTCTTGCTGCAGCTATCTTGCCCTCAGTCAAAATGGAGTTTCCAGCTTGCATGTTCCCGCCCTGATTCTCTCCTTTGCTTCTTAAGCAGCCACAGCTGAGCAATCAGTGCTTCAGAATCTAGCCTGCAGTGAACCTGTGACTTGACTCCTGTAAGCCTTGGACCTTGTACTCCAGCTATTCCTACTGAGGAACTCTGAAGCACTTGTGGACTCTGAACCCTGCTCTTTTAAAGACCCACGTTTGCATGGACTTACGGTAACAGAGAAGAAGATCCTGAATCTGTATTGGAGAGTGATTGCTGAGCTTGGATTACTCTGGCCTGCTGTGTCTCCTGTTTCTGTGTCTGCAAACTGTGTGACTATTTCTGCCAACTTGTATGAAGTAATACAGGACTTTTCTATATCAAACCTGTGTCTCATGTATGTTCATCGCACCAAGCACAAGACGCTATATGAACTGTACTACATACATTACACACGCTCAGCAGAGTACAAGCAGCAGTGCTTGAACAAGTAACTGGAGCGTGATGTGCACTCAAAAAATAAAAAACACAGACTGAAGTGAACACTGAAACACAACTGTTCACAATCTGTGAAAGGCTACTCCTTTGTCTACTTCTATAGTGTTTGCAACCAATGTATTGGATACAGATGGAAGCGCGTCACACTAAAATTTAAATTGCATGGAGCAGCAAGAATTACACTGAAGAAAAAAAAAAGAGTCTGTGAATGACACGTGCAGATGCCTACAGACAGCGTTGCATGCAGAGCAAACTGCAGCGTCACCTGCACTCACAC
>JARQOD010000006.1:427603308-427626892 GCA_033576555.1 Oophaga sylvatica | reverse complement strand
GCCGATAAATAATTCCTTTCGGGGGACGACAATTTTTTTAAAAAAGAAAGCGCCGGAGCCATTTACCGGGGACGGACCCGGGACAATATTGCACCCACCCCAACGTCAGACCGTCCACCTCCACAACGAACGGCTGTGTTATTGGTTGGATAGAAGGTGCCGAAGCAAAACATTTTTCAAAGAGGAAAAAAAGTTGGGCAAGCTTTGTCCACCATTAGAAAAATCCGTCCCTTTTCTTGTCAGTCAGTGAGAGGTTGAAACAATGAAAATTACAAAAATAAATTTCCGGTAGTGTTGCAAACCCCCAGAAACGCTGCAGAGCCTTAAGATCCTCTGGCTGTTCCCACAAGCATGCTCCACTTTTCAGGGTCCATGGAAACCGGAGGCGGACACCAAGAAACCCAAAAACTGATTCCTGTGGGCGAATACACACTTTTCCAGTTTGGGTAAGTTTATTGTCTCGCAAGATCTGCAAAACCTGTCTACATCTCCTGGGACACAAGATTGGTGAGTAAATTAAAATGTCATCCAAATACACCACAAAACCCACCAGATACAAAAATGCATAACAAAATGTTGGAAAACTGCTGGGCAGTATCGCCAAAAGGATGCAGGTTCTAAAGCCCTCGGGGGTTTAAACGCCGTTTTCCACTCATCCCCCTCTTTTACCCTAATCAGATTATACGCCCCTGAGATCCAATTTAGAGAACCATTTGGCGCCAACAATTTGATTGAAGAGATCAGGAATCAGAGGGGGGATACGGATCTCGAACAGTAATCCATTAAGTTCGCGGAAATCCAAGCAAGGGCGTAGCCTCCATCTTTTTTTCTTCACAAAGAAGAACCCCGCGGCCACTGGGGAAGATGAAGGTCTAATATGCCCTTTGGCCAGACTTTCCGAAATATAATCTTTCATAGCCTGCCTCTCAGACCAGAAAGGTTATATAACCTAGCTTTAGGTAACTTAGCATCAGGAAGTAAATTAATAGAGCAGTCATACACGCGATGAGGAGGCAACTCCTGACACCCCTCCTCAAGAAAACATCCCCAAAATCCTCCAAAAAAGAGGCAATGTACTAGGCACGACCGCACGATGACTGTGTTCATGCAGTTACTTTTGCAAAACTCACCCCATTGGCTTATCTCTCTGGACTGCCAATTAATCACAGGGTTTGTTTAACCACCAAGGAATCCCAACACCATAGGAGTAGGTAGACCCTCCAACACATAACAAGATAATAGTTCCCTATGTATTGCCCCTACCCGAAGGTCATTTATGAACCTCATGAACAAAGCTACCTTGGCCGAGAGGCCTGGCGTCAATGGAGAATATAGGGATCGGGTTTGACCAATACACTCAGTTTGCATCCCTTTGAGCCTGAGCAACTGAGCGTCAACCAGATTAGCCCCGGACCCACTATCAAGAAGAACAGAAAATCTCAGCTGTGAGAAGTCAGAATGTGAAAACCGCGACGATCTTCGTGGCGATGCACACATGACAGAACCTTAGGCAGGGACACTAATACAGACACCGTGATAACAGACCCTAAAGGGGGCACTTGGGGTGGAGATATAATGGGGACTCAAGGAGTAGAGACACTAAAGAGGCACGCAAAGCAGAGACACTAACGGGTGCAACAGGATACATGACACTAAAGTGGGGTGTCAGGGGCAAAAAAACACTAATGGGAGCTCTTGAAGTTTCGACAGTGAAAGGAGGAACCTCTTGCAAAAGCACCTAATGGGGCACTCGAATAGAGGCACTTATATTTGGGGACTTAGTGTAGAAGTATTAAAGGTGTAAGCAAAGGTACTGACCTGAAGAAAGACACACTAAATGAGAACCTGGAGCAGAGGCACTAATGGAGGGAAAATAACAGAGACACTCAAAGGGAAACCTGGACAGAAATTGTCAAGTTCAGAAGCTAGAGCAGAGGTGTAGGTAGGGGGGCAAATCTAGAGCTGAGGCACTACAGTGGACTCACCTCATGCACCTCAGGAGTTTTTGTGAGTTAGGAACCATGACATGCTGCACTTATAGGGGCACCTGAAAACAGGCATTAAGACAAAACCCGGAGGAGAGGCCATTAATGGGTCCACTTGGAGCCAAAGTTAAAAAGAATTATAGGCACTATGGGTATATCGGTAAAGATACATGAAATGAGAACCTGGGGCAGAGACACAAAGGAGTAGTATAGGGGGTAATCTGGAGCTGAAGCGGTTTCATTGAGCTCACCTCATGCACCTGTAGGAGGTTTTGTGACTTAGGGGCAATGGCATACTAAAATTTTTTGCCTGTGACTCTTTATGATGTATTTCTATTTGGGATCCTGACGGACAGGTTCTGACATGCTACTTCGTTAAATATTTGAGTGTGAGTCAATGTAGGCAGACACCGTACCGGGTGCATCATACAGGGTAAAACAACTCATTCAGCTTTTCTTGGTAACGTGAAAATCACTAGGAAAGGAAGATAAATGTTCAAGTGATTACTAACAGGAGGTATTGTCAGCGCGGCGGTGAGTCAGGCCATGTAATTATCCCTCACCTAAATAAGATTCCAAAGAAAGTGATGAACCATTCTCACTGATTGTGCCATCAATAGGTGGTTGTGACACCAGATGCCTTACGAAGACCTGGCTGTAATTATTGTGTGGAAATCGATGTACACCTATCAAAATTAAAGCCCATAATGTTTTCCTAAAATTGCCATCATTGAAGGATGCCCACATTTTTTTCTTTCCCAAAGTAACCTGTTTGTAGTAATTTATGTGTAAATTATTTAATTTATACCATAGAAGAAGGTGTATCTACTGTATTTATACTAGTGCTGTCTACTACATTTACCCCTTTGGGGCTACAGTGATAATGAAGCCTTTTTGGTGGAATTTAAATGTTGCCCCTCCATTATAGGTGGGAAACAAGAGATGATGAGTATTTTCAGACCTAAACCTTTAATTTACACGTCAGAAACCAATCGTTGAATTTTTGTGTGGGTCCACCCTAAAGATTTGGAGAACCAAGGGTCCGAGTGACTCTGTAGGATGTTCTCCTACCAAAAGGGTTTGGGTAGAAGGGTTATGACATGCTCCTCAATTGTCTTAAAATTGCCAATAGGGAGCTTTAAGAAGAGACCCATTTTTTGAACTACTTGGAAACAGGACATTTTCAGGTTACACATTTTAGCTGAATAGTGTAGGAACTTCACAGTTGGAAGAATATAGCTGACAAAATGTTTTCTAAGTCTCATTTTGGACATTGAAAAACTAGTTTCCATGGGTCTACAGGCACTAATAAAGTGGCTAAAAGTAAAGGGGCTTTGCTTAAACCCTGGATGGTAAGTAGTTGTTAAATGGATATCATATGACTTGTCCTTCCTTGGCCAATCCAAAAAATCAGATCTTGCTCTGTCTGGTGGACTTGATGTAATCATGGTTGTCCTCTCATTAGGAACAGTGTGAAATGCTGCACTTAAGGTTGTCACTATAGGCAGGGGTGGGGAATTTTTTTTTCCAAGAGCCATTTGGATTTTTATACCATCACTAGGGCCGTATAAATTTATCCTGCTATAATTGGTCAAACATTTAATTAACTTACCTCTAATGTCATGGCTGTAGCATCTTCTCTTTGATACGGCTGTGATTGTTAGTTTTTATGGATGATGTTGCTACTCGCACTGCTTTTCCAGATTTGCGTCAGTCTGGGGCGCAATTGACTCTTTGTCATGAATTTTGTAAAGCACTCTCAGCAGTAAGCTCTGAACATAGATGTACATTACACTGTATGTCTCCTCACAGGAGGAAATCACTGCTCATGTTACATATATAGAACTTAAGTAGTAGGGGGTCTGTAGTATATAAACCACATAGGAAGCACAGAGGACTGCTCTATATACATCATATAGGAGACATTGGGCTGCAGCATGTACATCACATAGGATACACTGGAGCACATACATCACAGGAGGAGTTGGACCATATACATCACAGGAGACACCAAGGCATATATATCACAAGAGACATATACATCACAGGAGCAGCTGGGGCACATACATCACAGTAGATGGTGGGGCCATATACATCAAAGGAGGAAACTGGGGCATATACATCACAAGAGGGGCTTGTGTACATATATATATAGTACAGACCAAAAATTTGGACACACCTTCATTCAAAGATTTTTCTGTATTTTCATGACTATGAAAATTGTAGAATCACACTGAAGGCATCAAAACTATGAATTATCACATGTGGAATTATACATTACACTTTACAAAAAGTGTGAAACAACTGAAAACATGTCTTATATTCTAGGTTCTTCAAAGTAGCCACCTTTTGCTTTGATTACTGCTTTGCACGCAGAAAAGGTGAACGGATGGACTCTACATGCCTGGTTCCCACCGTGAAGCATGGAGGAGGAGGTGTGATGGTGTGGGGGTGCTTTGCTGGTGACACTGTTGGGATTTATTCAAAATTGAAGCGGTGAGCGGTCCAGCTCACCCCAAAACCATCTCGATTGGGTTCAGGTCTGGTGACTGTGGAGGCCAGGTCATCTGGCGTAGCACCCCAACACTCTCCGTCTTGGTCAAATAGCCTTACACAGCCTGGAGGTGTGTTTGGGGTCATTGTCCTGTTGAAAAATAAATGATGGTCCAACTAAACGCAAACCGGATGGAATAGCATGCTGCTGCAAGATGCTGTGGTAGCCATGCTGGTTCAGTATGCCTTCAATTATGAATAAATCCCCAACAGTGTCACCAGAAAAGCACCCCCACATCATCACACCACCTCCTCCATGCTTCACGGTGGGAACCAGGCATGTAGAGTCCATCCGTTCACCTTTTCTGCGTGCAAAGCAGTAATCAAAGCAAAAGGTGGCTACTTTGAAGAATCTAGAATATAAGACATATTTTCAGTTGTTTCACACTTTTTTGTAAAGTGTAACGTATAATTCCACATGTGTTAATCATAGTTTTGATGCCTTCAGTGTGATTCTACAATTTTCATAGTCATGAAAATACAGAAAAATCTTTGAATGAGAAGGTGTGTCCAAACTTTTGGTCTGTACTGTACATCACATGAGATGATGGGGCACATACACTTATGAGCAAAAGGGTAACAACGTTTTGAACTTCTGACTTTCAGGCTCCATATCTCACCATTACTACTGCTTTGATCATGAGACTACCATCAATTTATCGACGATGATCTTGGCTATCTCATGCATAAACTTGACTTCCAACTATTTAGCATATGATTAGTTATGTAGATTCTTGTCATGTCACTGCATTGTTACCGTTTTGCTCCTGGTGGTGGAAATGTTTTTTTCCCTCTATACCACAAATTACAACCTGTTCTCACATTCCCTAATAGCTCAGTGTGTTATTAGGTTGATTCCCAAGTGAGAGGTCACTGGTTCGAATCGAGGAGCAGCCATGAAGAAGATTCCCCAAGAAAAGAGAAACAGAATCATCCAGCTCATCGATACCGGTCTCTCAGCCAAGAAAATTGCCAAACTTCATAATGTGAGTGCCATGACAACTGGAAGAATATGAAAAGAAGTCCGTCCATCCACTCAGAACCCAAGAAGTGGACGTCCAGGTAAAATATTAGAGTCAACAAGTCGGTCATCACAAGGTCTATCAGTTCTGGCGCAACAAACACGGCAGTGGAGGTGGCTCGTATACTCCATAATAGTGAGATCACAGGCGACCAGGCAAGCACTGTGTGACGCACGTTACACAAGTCTGGAATGATGGCCCGAAAAAAGGTGAAGAAGCCTCAACTTCAATATCGTCAAAAGAAGCGTCAGTTCGAGTGTGCAAAAAAGTACAGAAACTGCACAGTAGAACATTGGAAACGGGTGATTTGGAGCGATGAAAGGCTCTGATGGGTGAAAATGGGTCTGGAAGAAACAAGGGAAAAAGGGGCTATCGGATGGAGAAATTGAAGGAACTGTCAAGTCTGGTGGAGGAAGCCTGATGATATTGGGGTTTTTTCACAGCATATATAAATCACAAGAGGAGCCAGAGCGGCCACTGCTGTTGTTGTCGGTGAACTAGAGGACAGAGCGCACTGACTCCATCCACAAAGTACGTCCCGACGCTGGCACATGTCAGTACGTGATCCGTCATTCCACCTGTCGCAACGTTCAGTAGCGAACACTGAATGCGCGCTCAATGTCAGGAGTCATTGAAGTACTGGAAGCTGGCGTTTTACATTGCGATCCCTACGAATCTGCCTGGGGCCAGAGAAAAAGACGTTGCAGTTAGGACTCACGGGCCGGAGGTTCCCCACCCCTGCTATAATCATTAATAACCCCTTGCATCCGCGACCAATTTTTGTGCTTTTGTTTTCCCCTCCTAATTTTCTAAGAGCCGTAATGTTTTTACTTTCCGTTGACATACTCATGTAAGGGCTTGCTTTTTACAGGACAAGTTGTAGGTTTGAACCACACAAGTGATCTTATCATGTAATGTACTGGAAAATGAGAAACAAAATGCAACGAATTTGTGAAAAAAATGCAATTCAGCCACGCATCATTTTTTTTTAACATTACTTTTAGGAGGAATGGTGACTGATTTTTTTCTCGTTATAGTATTTACCGATAGAGATACCATAATTAATTTTATATTTTGATCAGACTTTTTTAAAATGCGTCGATACCAAACATATTTTTAGTTTTATTTCAATTACTTTACTTTTAATGTTTGGAATGAGGTGGTGATTCGATCTTTTATATACATTTTTTTTTAATCTTTTCATTTTTTGCTTGATCTTTCAGTCCCCTTAGGGGACTTGAACCTTCGGTCATCCTATTGCTTATATTAAATACTGCAATATTATAGTATTTCATTATGCAGTGTAAATTTTTTTTTTTAAGCTCTGTGTATGGCAAGGCAGCAATGAGGACCTTTATCAACCATTAATAACCTCATTGACAGCAGTCAATAGATTGAGATATTTTTGACGATTTTGTTTCCATTTTTTTCGTCATTTGCAGATCGTAACTTATCTCTCCATCCTGTGATTTCCATCATTCCATAACTTTTTCTACTTCATGTTGAATTTTTACTGGTGAGGCGTGTAGTCTCGCCATATTTCCATATTTCGGTAATACTGTAAGTTGCACGCTGTGGTGTTGATCTAATCTTTTCACGCTGACTTTACTTGCACCAGGCTTTGGGCAGACTTTCAAAGGATGCATTCATAGTTTGGAATCTGAGCTTTAAGTCCTTCAAGGCCGCGACAACCAGGATTATCGTTGGCACACGTAATAGAGCAACATGTGTGTTGAATAAAAGGACAATAAATGAAGTTACAAAATAATCTGCTGGTAAACCGTGTCTGCGAAGTAATCACTGAAGACCTACTACAAAACCAAAGAACAGATTCAACATAGAAGGTCAATTGCACCTCTGTTTGTCAGAAAAGAAAAAAAGAAACGTGCCCCCTTTATTTCTCATAATCTAATGTCCAAGTCCCTGGTCTGCAAGCTCAGCCTTTAGTTTTCAGTTGTGTCTGAGCTACTGGGTAGAGATTAGCTGCCATGATGTTTTCAATGCACAGCACACACAGACAAGAGAGATTCCTGCTCTTCTTTCTCTCTAGCAGACCGACACAAGAAGGTGTAGCATGGAACACATTACACAGAGGTACTGAGCAGTGTGACTGTGAATCCAGCACTGGAGTCAGATACTTATTTACTTGAAGCTGCAGCATGATCTACCTGTTTTTTTTGTATTGTGTAGGTTTTCTTCACTTTCCATCCACACTAGCAAATATACAAAAAGGTTCATTGATTTTATATGCACTTATCTCTAGTGTGTACTGTATGTGTGAGTTTAGAAATGACAGAGACTAATGTGAATAGTGACAATCTCTGTACAGAGCTTCACAGGATATCGGCACTATAACAGTAACACGAAATACTCTACTGGTAAAAACGAAATACAAATGACAAAGCAAAATTCCCCGGAGTCTGGAGGTTTAATAGCTCAATAAATTCAGTTCAGTAGATTCTTATCGTAAGCCTAGTGTCTAAGTTTGGATTACGCATTTGTAGAGTCTAGTAGATAAATGGTCGCAGTAGTTTTAATAAACTTATTGTTGCACATGTGGTTCGTGGACCCACTGTGACACGGACCGGACATATGTGTCGACCCGCCACCACAATTGTGGGTTACCAGGGCAATGGGGTACTCAGAACCGAGCCCGTAGAAGTCTATGGGGATTGTCACAGGTAGCTGTGGCTCGGTCTGTGGCCCTGGCGGTCTGGCGTATGTTGGGGGAATATTTACAGGGGATTGATTATGTACAGTTCGTGACGCCACCTGTAGTATTCTGGTAATATGTACCAGCGCTGCTGTAGATCTCTGAGGGATGGTGAGGCAGCTAGATGTCGGGTCCCCTACAGGTGGGACTCTTCCCTCAGGTCGGTAGTTAGGTAGGGATTGTGCAGGCATGCAATAATAACTCAGTCTCACACCGTCAGCGTCTTTCCATACCTTTACTTGCAAGATGGTAAGGCAGGTCCCAGGGAGGCTGATGGGGTTAGTGGAGGATGAGCTTTGAGGCAACAGCTAAGCAACTTAGGGGCCTCCTTTACTGTCCAATGAAGATGAGTACGACCAGCCTGAAGCGTAGTCCCCTCTATGATTCCAGCTTATCCAAAGCTGTGCTTCCCAGTCAATTTAGTGTTAGGAGCCTTTCTATGAGGGAGCTGAATTCTTATTTTGTCCTGCAGAGACTCAAAGTCTTCACTTCCCCTGACCCCAGTTACGTACTGACTATAAGGGGGTGTTTGCCGCGACCTAGGGTCCGGTAAATCTCTGGTTTTCTCTTCACTATGCTTGTAGCTAATAGTGATCCTTCGGTCCCCAGTAACCGGTAGCAATGTGCAGGACTCTTCCAAGCCAAACGCACTTTTCCATAATCTTCCTTCCACTTTGCCCTTCGATTTGCTCAACTCTTAATAGGTAGTTCAGTCTTTCTTCCAGTGGGGCACAGCTCTGACTAGACTAAGGTGAATTAGACCACCTGTACCAGCCTCCACTTTCTGAACTGAAGACAGGCTCAAACTGGACACGTCTACTCTGTCCAAGGACAGGAAACTGACTGACTAGAATTCACTCCCTTCCACACCCTCTGGGGTGTCAGAAGTGTACATGATGTCATGAAGAGACCTTAACTGTTACCTCTCCACTCATCCTCCTGGTATTGTGTACCAGGGCTACACATTCCCCATGGTAAACGACAGCACTCCCGGGCTGTAAAATATAAAGAGACATTCTGTTTATGCATGAAAACATTAAACAATTAACATTGGTTCGTCCCATCCGGGAGGTGAGGATATCTTGAACGTTGCAAACATTAACATTATATATAGAAATACAAATATTAAATAGCATTCAATAAATATACGGTATACTTGTGAAGGACCCGCACCAAACCTTCAACGTGGGTCCTGGGTGGGCTGCAGGACATCCGAATGCAGACCTCACTCAGTGCCACACCACACGGGTTTTTGGTTCAGAGGTAAGTCAAGGTTTCATGTGAAACCATTAAAAAGGCACTTTAGTGCAACTATTTACAGGATACAGTTTTTGGGCTGGCTCAGTCCTCAGCCTCTGAGTCCATTGACCAGTACTTGGTATATAGAGCATCAGGTATTAGGGTCACCTGGGACCCAGTGTCTAACAATGCTGGAACAGCAATACCATCTAGAATAATAGACAGGTAGGGTCGCCCGCCCACATACCTGCGGTTCCAGTCTAGGGGGCCTGACGGGTATTCTCCTGGGTGTTGGCCCTTGGACCCAGGTTCTGCCCGTTTAAAGGACACTGTGTAGACAGATGACCTTTCCGGTTGCAGCGATAACAGATGATCTCTCGACGAGAAGGGTGTTGATCAGAGGTTGCTCCTGGGGGTGGCGTTGTCCTCCTCCGGGGGGCGACATTCTTCTTTCTTCTCCGGTGCATCCACGGAACGTCCTCTGGGCAGTCAGCTAACAAGATCTTCCCTTCCTCCTCTTTCCGCAGCTGTAGGGCACTCATCACAGCGGCCAGATTTTTAGTCAGCTGGCGCACCTCTGAGCGCAGACAGTCCAATTCACTAGGAGGTGTCACCTGCGTTTTGGTTTCTGCCACTAGCGGGGAACAGGGGGTTACTGCCGGTTCCAGAGTGACTTCACCCTGATGATGTTGGGTGGCCACCTCAGGTTTGCCCAGGGGCCGCAGCCCTTTTATTGCCATGTCCTTTAGGGCATCAAAGGTAGCATCCGGATGATCTAAGGACCACCAATTTACAGTTCTGCGTTCCTCTGGGGATCTCAATCCCTGTATAAATTGTTCTTTCAGCATTCTATTCTCGTCGATAGCATTTAAATT
This sequence comes from Oophaga sylvatica, assembly GCA_033576555.1. Classification (NCBI taxonomy): domain Eukaryota; kingdom Metazoa; phylum Chordata; class Amphibia; order Anura; family Dendrobatidae; genus Oophaga; species Oophaga sylvatica. The sequence continues at coordinate 427,616,505 of JARQOD010000006.1, read as the reverse complement.
GTTAATTTGCTTGAGGGCTCTCAGGGCTCCCTGTAGTCGGCAAGCATAGTCCCGGATGCTGTCACCTGGCTGTTGTGAACAGTGATAGAAGGCCATCCGGAGATCCGTTTCTGTGCGGTCTTCAAATATGGCATGCAGCTTCAGGAAGATCGCAGGTACCGACTCCTGATCAACGGTATCCCAAGTCTCCACTTCCCTCTCAGCAGCGCCAGTTAGCTGCCCTATTAGCACAGCAGCTTTTTGTCTCTCAGGCATGGAGTACATTTCTAGGATGCTGCATAACTTCCGCTTGAAGCCTGCTAAAGTGCCTGGCCCACCGCTGTATTGGGGAAGCCATTTCGCCCCAGGCATATATGGGAGCGTTAGTGGCATGATCGGGACTACCGGACTGGGTGCTGGACCTGCACCCCCATCTGGCGCTACAATACCAGACGGTGCGGGATTGGGGCCTCCGGCCGGGGCCGCACTGTCAGCCGGTTGTTGTGACATCTTAGCGCCCCTTGGTTAAACGGAGCCTACCGGTTTCAGACGCTGCTATTTCACAGGCACCGCAGTGGGAACAGGACCTTCGTCGCAGGCGCTCTGATGTCAGAGCGTTCACTTCCTGTTGCAGGAGCTGCCGATGAGTCAGAGCCGGGGGCGTGTCCAAGACTTTGCGCGCTTTTTTTCAGGTACGCCCACCTTCTTCTCCAGCGCCTGAGGGCGCGAATATGGCGACAAAAATGGCGATTTTGGCGCCAAAAGTGCAAACAGTCCTTTTTCACAAAAACACTCCACAGGCACACAGGGCTCGCAATGCTGCAAGTTTCGTATCCTGTTCGTGACGCCAAATTTTTGTGTCGACCCGCCACCACAATTGTGGGTTACCAGGGCAATGGGGTACTCAGAACCGAGCCCGTAGAAGTCTATGGGGATTGTCACAGGTAGCTGTGGCTCGGTCTGTGGCCCTGGCGGTCTGGCGTATGTTGGGGGAATATTTACAGGGGATTGATTTATGTACAGTTCGTGACGCCACCTGTAGTATTCTGGTAATATGTACCAGCGCTGCTGTAGATCTCTGAGGGGATGGTGAGGCAGCTAGATGTCGGGTCCCCTACAGGTGGGACTCTTCCCTCAGGTCGGTAGTTAGGTAGGGATTGTGCAGGCATGCAATAATAACTCAGTCTCACACCGTCAGCGTCTTTCCATACCTTTACTTGCAAGATGGTAAGGCAGGTCCCAGGGAGGCTGATGGGGTTAGTGGAGGATGAGCTTTGAGGCAACAGCTAAGCAACTTAGGGGCCTCCTTTACTGTCCAATGAAGATGAGTACGACCAGCCTGAAGCGTAGTCCCCTCTATGATTCCAGCTTATCCAAAGCTGTGCTTCCCAGTCAGTTTAGTGTTAGGAGCCTTTCTATGAGGGAGCTGAATTCTTATTTTGTCCTGCAGAGACTCAAAGTCTTCACTTCCCCTGACCCCAGTTACGTACTGACTATAAGGGGGTGTTTGCCGCGACCTAGGGTCCGGTAAATCTCTGGTTTTCTCTTCACTATGCTTGTAGCTAATAGTGATCCTTCGGTCCCCAGTAACCGGTAGCAATGTGCAGGACTCTTCCAAGCCAAACGCACTTTTCCAATAATCTTCCTTCCACTTTGCCCTTCGATTTGCTCAACTCTTAATAGGTAGTTCAGTCTTTCTTCCAGTGGGGCACAGCTCTGACTAGACTAAGGTGAATTAGACCACCTGTACCAGCCTCCACTTTCTGAACTGAAGACAGGCTCAAACTGGACACGTCTACTCTGTCCAAGGACAGGAAACTGACTGACTAGAATTCACTCCCTTCCACACCCCTGCTGGGTGTGTCAGAAGTGTACATGATGTCATGAAGAGACCTTAACTGTTACCTCTCCACTCATCCTCCTGGTATTGTGTACCAGGGCTACACACATACCCTGGAGGGGCACCACTAAGCAGCTAACTTGGTGTTCAATGGGGCCCCTGGTGGTGATTTCACGCTTGTGCGGCAGTGCCACTTGCTTGTGCGTCCAGGTGCCACTCCAGGACAGTGTCCTGCAGTAGTAGCTGACCTCAAGGGTCAGTGACATTAATTTGGATACAAGGTCCTACACAAGGTTGGACGGCCACTTGGGACAAGAATAGACTTTGTGGCTTTGGATATCACACAGGATGGCCACTTAGGACAGCAACAGACACACAGGTCTCGGGAGATGATCTGGGTACTGCCAATGCGGTCACGGGGTTCAAATACCACAGACGCGGCTCCAGAGCAACGTATAAACTACACTGGACTACATGGACAGTGCAGGATAGGGTATAACTATAATGGACTAAAGACGGGGAACCTGGCAACATATACTAACAAACTAACTATAGGAGATGCTCAAGCACCTCCCTATTGGCGAGGGTGCCTCCAAGCTATTGACTATTTCCTCCCTTGTGAGCCGCAAAGTGACAAACAGTCCTTTATTGTGATTTACAAATCACAGAAGTTTGAGAAGTCAACATAGGCGACAACCAGTCAATGACATTTCGACCCTCCCTTGGTCTTTCTTAGTATTTCATTGAATTAGTGGGAAACCAAGTCACTAAGTCGGGTGTCGGACTCCAATTTTTCACCATGTCTCACTAATTCAGCTATAATATTGAAAAAAGTCAAAAGAGAGTCAAAACATGATGGATTGTTGTCAATGGCATCTACTATTTGTTGACTCCCAGCACTTCTTTCTAGTATACTTAGTACACAACAGAGCTGCATTCACATCTGCACTGCTCAGTACTGCTGTTTAATGACCTCAATGATGTTGCTGTATTCAGTGTAAACCAGTCTATGGTTGTCTGGAGGGTTTGGCTAACATAAACTTGTGTCTAGTGCAGGGGTCTCAAACTCAATTTACCCGGGGGCCGCTGGAGGTAGAATCTGGGTGAGGCTGGGCCGCATCAGGTTTTCCACAAGAAAAGCTCTTGCAAAAACATTCCAATGTTATCAAATGTCCCAATGGGGACAGTGTTGATGATGTATGTAAAGTGCTGTGGAGTTAATAGCGCAATATCAATGAATAAATATTATCCTTAATATTATGTTACAATACCAGGATCTGAGGATTTTCTGTTTCGAGGTCAAGAGCTCTCTGATGTGATGTTGCTGCCTGTCTCGCTGTCTTCCTCTTTTGACACTGCAGTGTGGTGGACAAGTAAACATTAACTGGTTAACAGCAAGAAGTCATTCCCCCCAGCGCTCATTCTCCCCCAGCGCTCATCCTCTCCAGCGCTCATCCTCCCCAGCGCTCATCCTCCCCCAGCGCTCATCCTCCCCAGCGCTCATCCTCCCCAGCGCTCATTCTCCCCCAGAGCTCATTCTCCCCAGCGCTCATCCTCCCCCAGCGCTCATCCTCCCCAGCGTTCATCCTCCCCCAGCGCTCATTCCCCCCATTGCTTTTTCCCCATCACTCCCATCATTGCTTTTCCCTCATCACTCCCATCATTGCTTTTCCCCCATCACTCCCATCATTGCTTTTGCCCATTGCTTTTCACCATTACTCCCATCATTGCTTTTCCCATCACTGTTTTCCCCATTGCTTTTCCCCATTACTGCCATCATTGCTTTTCCCCATTGCTTTTCCCCATTACTGACATCATTGCTTTTCCCCATTGCTTTTCCCCATTACTCCCATCATTGCTTTTCCCCATTACTGACATCATTGCTTTTCCCCATTGCTGCCATCATTGCTTTTCCCCATTGCTGCCATCATTGCTTTTCCCCATTACTGACATCATTGCTTTTCCCCATTACTGACATCATTGCTTTTCCCCATTACTCCCATCATTGCTTTTCCCCATTACTGACATCATTGCTTTTCCCCATTGCTGCCATCATTGCTTTTCCCCATTACTGCCATCATTGCTTTTCCCCATTACTGCCATCATTGCTTTTCCCCATTACTGACATCATTGCTTTTCCCATTACTCCCATCATTGCTTTTCCCCATTACTGACATCATTGCTTTTCCCCATTGCTTTTCCCCATTACTGACATCATTGCTTTTCCCCATTGCTTTTCCCCATTACTGCCATCATTGCTTTTCCCCATTACTCCCATCATTGCTTTTCCCCATTACTGCCATCATTGCTTTTCCCCATTACTGCCATCATTGCTTTTCCCCATTACTCCCATCATTGCTTTTCCCCATTACTGCCATCATTGCTTTTCCCCATTACTGCCATCATTGCTTTTCCCCATTACTCTCATCATTGCTTTTCCCATCACTGTTTTCCCCATTGCTTTTCCCCATTACTGCCATCATTGCTTTTCCTCATCGCTCTCCTACACACACACACACACATACACCACCTCTCACCTGTCCACACCACACACACACACACAAACACCACCTCTCACCTGTCCACACACACACACAAACTCTCACCTATCCACACACACACACCACCTCTCACCTGTCCGCAGCATCACCGCCGGTGCCTGCGCTTCCTCGCTCTGACAGAGCAGGCCGCTGAATGATGACGTCATTCAGCGGCATTGCTCTCTGTGTCAGAGACAGGAAGCGCGGGCAGCAGCAGGAGATGAGGTGAGTATGCCCGGCGCCGCCATCTTTCTGTAGTACCGCTCATTAAGCTTATGAATATGGGCGGCACGCCTATGAGAGGAGTGGCGTCCATATTCATGACCTTAATGACCGGTACTACGAGTGACTGGGATTTCACATGCGGTGTTTCTCGCATGTGAGATCCCAGCCGAGGGCCGCAAAGTATATACCGAGGGCCCATGAGGTGAGGGCCGCAAACTCGTGTCCCGAGGGCCGCAGTTGGCCAGCGGGCCGCGAGTTTGAGACCCCTGGTCTAGTGGTTGTAGAGCAAAGGCGTTCACACAGTGCAACAGATAGGCAGAGACCCAAGAAAGTTCAACACAAAACATCTTATTCCAAAAACTCACAAAACATAACAAAACAAGTACCTCTTGGGTGCATCAGCAGCTTTGTTGTCCCGTGATCTGTGTTAACCTCACTTAGGTCTGCATTGCATGGAGCCTCCTGCTCTGCAGCTTGCAAACAAAACACTGACACACCCAAATGTGGAGAAACAGGGTCAGTGGGTGCTCTCGTCCACTGGCCCGGTTGCCTTTAGCAAGACTGCATGGACCAGGGCTCATACCATCGATGGGCAACACACTGCACAGACAACACAGGATTAGGGTAAAACAGTGTGGCAATACTCTATTGAACCACAACACCCAATAGCAAACAAAACAATCCCAGCAATTACCCCAAGATGGTGCACATTACAGGGTCTCACCCTTCCGCTAACTCGCCAGTATAATGGTAGATGTTATGTCCGAGCTCCCAGGGTTGCTACTCCTCCTGTGATATGCAAGCAGAGAGCAGGTAACGACAAGTGTAGGGAGACAACCGAGAGCAGTCCTGTGTTCTTTCAGCCGGGTCCGATGTACCCTCAGCTGACATCCTGAAGAATGACACCAACCAGAGGCAAAGAAGTCTCTTTTTTACCTGAGGCAGGTGATCTATTTTTAGATTTACCCAGTGTCCTTCAGTACAACCTTCACAGCCTTTCCCGATCTACCTTCTAAGTCAACAAACTAGTTATAGAATACAATACACAATTAGCATATCAGCACACAATAAACAATTATAAACACACACTTTGTACAAGTCAATATTACAGACTTACACAGTATGTTAAATGGTATACAAGTCTGTCTTCTTGACCAAACCAGACATAAACACTTAAATCCACAAGCCAATATACAGATAAAAATTCAATTCTTCTTGGTTTGCAAAAACAAGGTTGTCTGAGAAATTAAGATACAATCTGGTTTCTTCACATCAAAGCTGAACACAAAGTTTAAATTTGAATTGTGGACACGGGCTACTCCCAAAACCTGAAGTGGAGGGAGACGTTCGCCCCACTACCAAACCTGCAAATCTCCCCAAAAATAAAAGCCCATGTCGGGTTTTCCTAAAAATCAGACTTGGTCATATCCATACTCTCTTTTATTTTGCCTTGTAACCACAGGTGTAGATGTGATTAAAATGTGTAGCCCAGCTACGCAGGCACACATAAAGTCCTCAGCCTCCTTCTCCTCCACCTCCGCATCGGTGGGATCAGGTACAGCACTCTCGGTGGTAACCTCCGGTCGTCCCTCAGCCTTCTCCAGCAGCGATTTCAGGAATTCAGGAGACGGCGTTGGCTTGTAGGCGAGAACACTGCGTCCCACAGCAGCCGCTGAGTTTGGGCGCGCCAGTGCCTCTCCGTCTCCTGCAGTTCAGCACGACTCTGGAGCTTCTTTCTCAGCTCCTCGTTCTCCCTCCCAGCTCCATCATGGCGGGGTCGGTGTCCCTATCTGGGGACAGCTCCGGCACAGGTAGGAAATCATCCGGTCCTCGGCTCAGATCCTCCTGTCCTTCCGCCATCTGTCCCAAGCCAGACTGTAGGTTCCATCAGGAACAGTCCGGTCTTTCCGTGGAGGCGGGATTTGCGTCTCCTCCTCTTCGGATAGAGGATGAAGAGGAGGCGGATTTCTTTAGCAGTGGGGCAGGACCGCACATTGTAGTAGCATTTGGAGAGGGCGGCCATATCTTTCGCGCCTCAGGGGGGGGTACACGCCCACGAATGCACGCCCACCTTCTTCACCAGCGCCTCAGGGCGCCAACTTGGCGTTTAATGGCGGTATTTGGCGCCAAATGCAGCAAACAGTCTTTTTCGCATAGAACAGTTCAATAGGCACACAGGACTCACAATTGCAAGTTTCGTATCCTGTTCGTGACGCCAAAGATGAGTCGCTCACTTACTTAGTACCAGGGCAATGGGGTACTCGGCACCGAGCCCATGAAAGTCTATGGGGTTTGTCACTGGCAGCGGGACTCGGTCCGTGGCCCTGGGCGCTCATACAATGGGGGGAAGATATTTACAGGGGATTATTAGGATAGTTCGTGACGCCACCTGTGGTTTCTGGTAAATTGTACCAGCGCTGCTGTAAGGGTCTTCACAGGGGATGTTATGGGGCAGCTGGGTGGTAAGTCTCCCACAGGTGAGACTGGTCCCTGGAAGTCTATGGTGGTGATGATGTAGGGTGTAGATAAGGATTCAGTCACACACATTGCAGTTTCTTTCCATACCTTTACTGGCAGATGATTCAAGCAGATCCCGGGGAGCTGGTCGGGGTGGAGAGTGCACATTCGGGTAACAGCTGAGCAGGTTAGAGGCCTCCTTTACTTCCATATACTTGTGAGTCCAACCTGCCTGAAGCGAAGTTAACTCTGAATCTCCAGCTTTCTCAATAGCTGTACTGCCCGGCCAACATTGTGGTGGAGCCTTCTATGTGATGAAACTAAGTCCTTACTTTTGCATGGGCCCCGCTCAAAGTCCCTGTTCCACCTGACTCCGGTTACGTATTGACACTTAGGGCTGCTCTCTGCGACCTGTAGTCCAGATGCCTCCGGGTTTCTTGTTACTATGCCTGAAACAGTAGCAACACTTCGGACCCCGGTGTCCGGCAATTTAGTGCAAGTAATCCAATACCTGTAGCACTTTTCTATCTTCTCCACTGTGCCCTTCGCCCTGCTTTCCGCTCTTAACATAAGCACTTGTGGCAGTTGTGGAAAATGTCAGCTTCCTCCAGAGCTCGCTGCACAGCTCTCAGTTTCCTCCAAAGTCCAGACTGGACCGAGACTGAATGGCTGCTCTGTCCTTAGACAGAAGCTAACAGACTGAAGTTCGACTGAACACTGCTTCCTCAAGATCTGACTTACTGCACTGTCCGAAGACAGGAAGCTGTCTGACTGACTCCCTCTGTCCTGAGCTCTTCTCAGACAGGAAACAGACTGACTCTGCCACGTGTCACTCCCCCTATAGCTCAGATGGGTGTGTCTGAAAGTGTGAGTGACAGTGAATGAATATCAAGCGTTGCTGTTACCTTCCTGTGCACTCTCCTGGATTTTATGTGTGCCTGCATAGCTGGGCTACACAAAAATGCACTCCAGCGGGTTCACTATATCTCTATGCCCATCCTAGGGGATACATTAGGTTCGCGCATATGACTCCCCTCACTGTCTAAATTAGGTAGAGAGCACATAACTGCCCATGCTCTTTGGAGGTCTTAGAAAATGTGCCCTTGTCTCAACTGTCTGATGGAGTTAGTGAGCATATACATGATGCAGGCTGTCTGGAGAAGGTACTGTAGCAAGCTTACACCTTGCTCAGGCTGTCTGAATGAGTTAGTTAGTGAGTGTACACCTGTACACCTTTTGCACACTTTCTGAATGACTTAGTGAGCGATCACCTGACCAAGGCGGTCTGGAGGAGTTAGTGAGCACACACTTTAGACGGAGTCACACTACTAAAACATCACATAGCACTCTGCCCAGTGTTATACTATGGGGCAGCTCAGATCTGTGATTATTTTCTCCTGCCTATTCGACAGCATGCTGCTCTCTCGCACCCATACAAGTCTATGGGTGCGAGTGACACAACACACAGCACTCGGATATCACCAAAGTGCAGTGCGATATACGCCAACACTGGCAGCAGAGGAGAAATTACTTTCTCTGTCTCCTCTGCAGCTGTGCTCCGATTCTGTCATATCATATGATCAGAGCACCGTCGCATGACATCCGGCTTACACTCGCAGCAGAAAAGGCAGTCCCCTAACGCAGCACCAGACAAGCCCACAATGGGATTTCAGTATTTATCTACACTAGGGTTCCCCAACTCCAGTCCATAAGACCCACCAACAGGTCATGTTTTCAGGATTTCCTTAGTATTGCCCAGGACAGGTGATAGCTGCATCACCTGTGCAAAACTAACGAAATCCTGAAAACATGACCTGTTGGTGGGCCTTATGGACTGGAGTTGGGGAACCCTGCTCTACACTACTCTATCAAACCTTATAATAGAGATTCAAGGAAGGGTAAAGACCAGGGACATGGTCGAAACGTTACCTTATGGAATAGTTAGCATTTCTCTACTGCGTTGAAGCAATTTTCTTTATTTGGTGATTGAAATAAATTCCCTTTTTTTGCAAATTATACGAGATTCTGAGTGCGACTGTTTATCCTCTGGATTACACTCGCAGCAGAGCAGGAGCCGAGGGTCATTAGCATATCGCATCCGATGCTATACACTAGTGTGACTCCGGCCTTACCCTGGCTATCTGGAGGATATACCTAGCGCACACCGGTTCATGGCTGTCTGGAGGATATAACTAGTGCACACCTGACCCTGGCTGTCAGGAGGATATAACTAGCGCACACCGGTTCATGGCTGTCTGGAGGATATAGCTAGCACACACCGGTTCATGGCTGTCTGGAGGATATAACTAGTGCACACCTGGCCCTGGCTGTCAGGAGGATATAACTAGCGCACACCGGTTTATGGCTGTCTGGAGGATATAACTAGTGCACACCTGGCCCTGGCTGTCAGGAGGATATAACTAGCGCACACCGGTTCATGGCTGTCTGGAGAATATAACTAGTGCACACCGGTTCATGGCTGTCTGGAGGATATAACTAGTGCACACCAGGTCATGGCTGTCTGGAGGATATAACTAGTGCACACTGGTCATGGTTGTCTGGAGGATATAACTAGCGCACACCAGGTCATGGCTGTCTGGAGGATATAACTAGTGCACACCGGTCATGTGCTGTTCTGAAGGATATAAGCAAACTGCGCACACTGGTTCATGGTTTGTCTGGAGGATATAACTAGTGCACACCTGACCATGGCTGTCTGAAGGATATAACTAGCGCACACTGGTTCATGTTCTCTGGAGGATATGACTTGGCACACCTGGCCATGGCTGTCTGGAGGATATAACTAGCGCACACCTGGTCATGGATGTCTGAAGGATATAACTAGGCACACCTTGGCCCTGGTGTCTGAGAGGATATAACTAGTGCACACCTGGCCTGGCTTTCTGGAGGATATAACTAGTGCACACCTGCCATGGCTGTCTGAAGGATATAACTAGGCCACCTGGCCTGCTTTCGAAGGATTAACTAGCACACGCAGGCTGTCTGGAGAAAACTAGGCACACCTGCCTGCTTTCGAAGGATAAACTGCGCACACGTTCATGGCTGTCGGAGGATATACTATGCACACTGCCTGGCTTCTGGGATATAACAGGCACACCGGCTGGCTTCTGAGGATTAGCTAGGCAACCGCTGCTGTCTGAGATATAATAGCACACGCTGGCTTCTGAGGATAACTAGGCACACTGGCCCTGGCGTCTGGAGATATAACTAGTGCACACCGGTCATGCTGCTGAGATAACTAGGCACACCGTCATGCTGCTGGAGATATAACTATGCCACTGTCATGGTTGTCTGAGATATAACTACGCACACCAGCATGGCTGTCTGAGGATATAACTATGCACACCAGTCTGGCTGCTGGAGGATAAACAGTGCACATGTCATGTTGTCTGAGGATAAACTAGCCACACAGTCATGCTGCGGAGATTACTAGGCACACCGGTCATGGCTTCTGAATATAACTAGCGCCACTGGCCTGGCTTTCTGAAGGATATAGCTAGTGCACACCTGGCCTGGCTGTCTGAGGATATAACTAGTGCACACCGGTCAGGCTGTCTGGAGGATATACTAGTGCACACCAGGTCATGGCTGTCTGGAGGATATAACTAGTGCACACCGCATGGCTGTCTGGAGGATAAACTAGTGCACACCGGTCATGGCTGTCTGGAGGATATAACTAGTGCACACCGGTCTGGCTTCTGAGGATAACTAGGCACATGCATGGTTCTGGGATTAACTAGCGCCACGGTAGCTGTCGAGATAACAGTGCACACCTCTGGCTCTGAGATATAGCACACTGCAGTGTCTGGAGATATAAAGCACAGTCATGGCTGTTGAGGATATACTATGCACCGCATGCTGTCTGGAGGATATACTAGTGCACACCGCTGGCTTCTGAGATTATCGCACACTGTCATGGTGTCTGAGATATAACTATGCACCGCATGGCTGTTGAAGATATAACTAGCCACGTCATGTTCTGAGGATATACTGGCACACCGGCATGGCTGTCTGAGGATATACTAGGCCACCCAGGTGCTGAGGATATATAGCACCGCTGGTTTCTGAGAAAACTATGCACACGCTGCTTCTGAGATATATAGGCACACTGCATGGCTGTCTGAGATATAACTAGGCACACCTGGCTGGCTTCTGAGGATATAACTAGCACACCCATGGCTGTCTGAGATATAACAGTGCACACGCTGGCTTTCTGAAGATATAACTAGCGCACACCGTATGGCGCTGAGGATAAACTATGCACCTGCGCTCTGAAGGATATACTACCACACGCTGCTTTGAATTACTAGCACTCTGGCTCTGGAGGATAACAGGCACACGCTGGTTTCTGAGATATACTAGGCAACCGGCCCTGGCTGTCTGAGGATATAACTAGTGACACCGTCATGGCTTCTGAGGATAAACTAGTGCACACCGTCATGGCTGTCTGGAGGATAACTAGTGCACATGTCATGGTCTGAGATATAACTAGCGCACACCGCATGCTGTCTGAGATATAACTAGGCACACCGCATGCTGTCTGAGATATAACTAGGCACACTGTCATGTTGTCTGGAGATATAACTAGCGCACACCGCTGCTGTCTGAGGATATAACTAGGCACACCGTCATGGCTGTCTGAGGATATAACTAGCGCACACTGCCTGGCTTCTGAGGATATACTAGTGCACACGGCTGGCTGTCTGGAGATATAACTAGTGCACACCAGGTCATGCTGTCTGGAGGATATAACTATGCACACGTCATGGCTGTCTGAGGATATAACTATGCACACCGGTCATGGCTGTCTGGAGGATTAACTAGTGCACACCGGTCTGGCTGTCTGGAGGATATAACTAGTGCACACCGCGCTTGAGGATAAACTATGCAACTGGTCATGGTTCTGGAGGATTACTAGGCACCCGTCATGGCTGTCTGAGGATATAACTAGTGCACCTAGCCTGGCTAGCTGTTGAGATATAATAGCGCCACGTCAGGCTGTCTGGAGATATACTATGCACACCAGCGCTGTCGAGGATATAACTAGTGCACACCGTCATGCTTTGAAGGCAACACGGCTGCTTCTGAGATAATATCACCCGGCTGGCTGTCTGGAGGATATACTAGTGCCCCGGCTGGCTGTTGGAGGATAAACTAGGCACACGTATGCTGTCTGAGGATATAACTAGCCACTGTCTGGTTTCTGGAGGTATAATATGACCGGTGCTGTGGATAACTACCACCGTTCTTTCTGAGATATACTAGCACACGCTGGCTCTGAGATATACTAGGCACACCGGTGTTCTGAGGATATAACTAGGCACACGCTGTTCTGAGATTCTTAGTGCACACTGTGCTTCTGAGGTATACTGGCAACCGGTGTTCAGTTATAGCCACCGGCTGCTGGGGATATATATGCACAGGTATGGCTGTCTGAGGTAACTGGACACGGTCTGGCTTCTGGATAACTAGTGCACACGTCTGTCTGGAGGATATACTAGGCACACCAGTCAGCTGTCGGGGATATAACTAGTGCACACCGGTCATGCTGTCTGAGGTATAACTAGTGCACAGTCATGTGTGGAGATATAACTAGCCAACATGCTGTCTGGAGGATACTAGCACACCGGCATGGCTGTCTGGAGTTATACCACAGGCGCTCTGAGTATGCTGGAAGTGTGCAGGATACTGCATGTCGTTTGAGGATATATGCCCACGGTATGGTTTGGGGATATATGGCACGGCTGGCTGTCTGGGATATACTGACCGTTCATGGTTCTGAGGATAAGTTACACTGGCTGGTTTGGAATAACTATGCACGGTCATGGCTGCGGAGATATAACAGGCACATGTGCTGCTGAGGAATAAGCACACCGGCCTGGCTCTGAAGATAAAGGCACCCTGCTGGTTTCTGGAGGATATAACTGCACACCGGCCTGGCTGGAGGATTACTGGCAGTCTGGCTGGATAACTAGGCACACGCCGGCTTCTGAAGATATAACTAGGCAACGTTATGCTGTCTGGAGGATATAACTAGGCACCTGCATGTTTCTGGAGGATATACTAGGCACACGGCCTGGTTTTGAGGATATAACTACCACCGCTGGCTGTCTGGAGATATACACGCATGCTGTC
>JARQOD010000006.1:427535843-427603208 GCA_033576555.1 Oophaga sylvatica | reverse complement strand
GCGGCCCTCGGGACACGAGTTTGCGGCCCTCACCTCATGGGCCCTCGGTATATACTTTGCGGCCCTCGGCTGGGATCTCACATGCGAGAAACACCGCATGTGAAATCCCAGTCACTCGTAGTACCGGTCATTAAGGTCATGAATATGGACGCCACTCCTCTCATAGGCGTGCCGCCCATATTCATAAGCTTAATGAGCGGTACTACAGAAAGATGGCGGCGCCGGGCATACTCACCTCATCTCCTGCTGCTGCCCGCGCTTCCTGTCTCTGACACAGAGAGCAATGCCGCTGAATGACGTCATCATTCAGCGGCCTGCTCTGTCAGAGCGAGGAAGCGCAGGCACCGGCGGTGATGCTGCGGACAGGTGAGAGGTGGTGTGTGTGTGTGGATAGGTGAGAGTTTGTGTGTGTGTGTGGACAGGTGAGAGGTGGTGTTTGTGTGTGTGTGTGTGTGTGTGGACAGGTGAGAGGTGGTGTATGTGTGTGTGTGTGTGTAGGAGAGCAATGAGGAAAAGCAATGATGGCAGTAATGGGGAAAAGCAATGGGGAAAACAGTGATGGGAAAAGCAATGATGAGAGTAATGGGGAAAAGCAATGATGGCAGTAATGGGGAAAAGCAATGATGGCAGTAATGGGGAAAAGCAATGATGGGAGTAATGGGGAAAAGCAATGATGGCAGTAATGGGGAAAAGCAATGATGGCAGTAATGGGGAAAAGCAATGATGGGAGTAATGGGGAAAAGCAATGATGGCAGTAATGGGGAAAAGCAATGGGGAAAAGCAATGATGTCAGTAATGGGGAAAAGCAATGGGGAAAAGCAATGATGTCAGTAATGGGGAAAAGCAATGATGGGAGTAATGGGGAAAAGCAATGATGTCAGTAATGGGGAAAAGCAATGATGGCAGTAATGGGGAAAAGCAATGATGGGAGTAATGGGGAAAAGCAATGATGTCAGTAATGGGGAAAAGCAATGATGGCAGTAATGGGGAAAAGCAATGATGGGAGTAATGGGGAAAAGCAATGATGGCAGTAATGGGGAAAAGCAATGGGGAAAAGCAATGATGTCAGTAATGGGGAAAAGCAATGGGGAAAAGCAATGATGTCAGTAATGGGGAAAAGCAATGATGGGAGTAATGGGGAAAAGCAATGATGTCAGTAATGGGGAAAAGCAATGATGGGAGTAATGGGGAAAAGCAATGATGTCAGTAATGGGGAAAAGCAATGATGGCAGCAATGGGGAAAAGCAATGATGTCAGTAATGGGGAAAAGCAATGATGGGAGTAATGGGGAAAAGCAATGATGTCAGTAATGGGGAAAAGCAATGATGTCAGTAATGGGGAAAAGCAATGATGGCAGCAATGGGGAAAAGCAATGATGGCAGCAATGGGGAAAAGCAATGATGTCAGTAATGGGGAAAAGCAATGATGGGAGTAATGGGGAAAAGCAATGGGGAAAAGCAATGATGTCAGTAATGGGGAAAAGCAATGGGGAAAAGCAATGATGGCAGTAATGGGGAAAAGCAATGGGAAAACAGTGATGGGAAAAGCAATGATGGGAGTAATGGTGAAAAGCAATGGGCAAAAGCAATGATGGGAGTGATGGGGAAAAAGCAATGGGGGGGAATGAGCGCTGGGGGAGGATGAACGCTGGGGAGGATGAGCGCTGGGGGAGGATGAGCGCTGGGGAGAATGAGCTCTGGGGGAGAATGAGCGCTGGGGAGGATAAGCGCTGGGGAGGATGAGCGCTGGGGGAGGATGAGCGCTGGGGAGGATGAGCGCTGGAGAGGATGAGCGCTGGGGGAGAATGAGCGCTGGGGGGAATGACTTCTTGCTGTTAACCAGTTAATGTTTACTTGTCCACCACACTGCAGTGTCAAAAGAGGAAGACAGCGAGACAGGCAGCAACATCACATCAGAGAGCTCTTGACCTCGAAACAGAAAATCCTCAGATCCTGGTATTGTAACATAATATTAAGGATAATATTTATTCATTGATATTGCGCTATTAACTCCACAGCACTTTACATACATCATCAACACTGTCCCCATTGGGACATTTGATAACATTGGAATGTTTTTGTAAGAGCTTTTCTTGTGGAAAACCTGATGCGGCCCAGCCTCACCCAGATTCTACCTCCAGCGGCCCCCGGGTAAATTGAGTTTGAGACCCCTGCACTAGACACAAGTTTATGTTAGCCAAACCCTCCAGACAACCATAGACTGGTTTACACTGAATACAGCAACATCATTGAGGTCATTAAACAGCAGTACTGAGCAGTGCAGATGTGAATGCAGCTCTGTTGTGTACTAAGTATACTAGAAAGAAGTGCTGGGAGTCAACAAATAGTAGATGCCATTGACAACAATCCATCACGTTTTGACTCTCTTTTGACTTTTTTCAATATTATAGCTGAATTAGTGAGACATGGTGAAAAATTGGAGTCCGACACCCGACTTAGTGACTTGGTTTCCCACTAATTCAATGAAATACTAAGAAAGACCAAGGGAGGGTCGAAATGTCATTGACTGGTTGTCGCCTATGTTGACTTCTCAAACTTCTGTGATTTGTAAATCACAATAAAGGACTGTTTGTCACTTTGCGGCTCACAAGGGAGGAAATAGTCAATAGCTTGGAGGCACCCTCGCCAATAGGGAGGTGCTTGAGCATCTCCTATAGTTAGTTTGTTAGTATATGTTGCCAGGTTCCCCGTCTTTAGTCCATTATAGTTATACCCTATCCTGCACTGTCCATGTAGTCCAGTGTAGTTTATACGTTGCTCTGGAGCCGCGTCTGTGGTATTTGAACCCCGTGACCGCATTGGCAGTACCCAGATCATCTCCCGAGACCTGTGTGTCTGTTGCTGTCCTAAGTGGCCATCCTGTGTGATATCCAAAGCCACAAAGTCTATTCTTGTCCCAAGTGGCCGTCCAACCTTGTGTAGGACCTTGTATCCAAATTAATGTCACTGACCCTTGAGGTCAGCTACTACTGCAGGACACTGTCCTGGAGTGGCACCTGGACGCACAAGCAAGTGGCACTGCCGCACAAGCGTGAAATCACCACCAGGGGCCCCATTGAACACCAAGTTAGCTGCTTAGTGGTGCCCCTCCAGGTATGTCCGGTCCGTGTCACAGTGGGTCCACGAACCACATGTGCAACAATAAGTTTATTAAAACTACTGCGACCATTTATCTACTAGACTCTACAAATGCGTAATCCAAACTATTAGACACTAGGCTTACGATAAGAATCTACTGAACTGAATTTATTGAGCTATTAAACCTCCAGACTCCGGGAATTTTGCTTTGTCATTTGTATTTCGTTTTTACCAGTAGAGTATTTCGTGTTACTGTTATAGTGCCGATATCCTGTGAAGCTCTGTACAGAGATTGTCACTATTCACATTAGTCTCTGTCATTTCTAAACTCACACATACATTACACACTAGAGATAAGTGCATACAAAATCAATGAACCTTTTTGTATATTTGCTAGTGTGGATGGAAAGTGAAGAAAACCTACACAATACAAAAAAAACAGGTAGATCATGCTGCAGCTTCAAGTAAATAAGTATCTGACTCCAGTGCTGGATTCACAGTCACACTGCTCAGTACCTCTGTGTAATGTGTTCCATGCTACACCTTCTTGTGTCGGTCTGCTAGAGAGAAAGAAGAGCAGGAATCTCTCTTGTCTGTGTGTGCTGTGCATTGAAAACATCATGGCAGCTAATCTCTACCCAGTAGCTCAGACACAACTGAAAACTAAAAGCTGAGCTTGCAGACCAGGGACTTGGACATTAGATTATGAGAAATAAAGGGGGCACGTTTCTTTTTTTCTTTCTGACAAACAGAGGTGCAATTGATCTTCTATGTTGAATCTGTTCTTTGGTTTTGTAGTAGGTCTTCAGTGATTACTTCGCAGACACGGTTTACCAGCAGATTATTTTGTAACTTCATTTATTGTCCTTTTATTCAACACACATGTTGCTCTATTACGTGTGCCAACGATAATCCTGGTTGTCGCGGCCTTGAAGGACTTAAAGCTCAGATTCCAAACTATGAATGCATCCTTTGAAAGTCTGCCCAAAGCCTGGTGTAAGTAAAGTCAGCGTGAAAAGATTAGATCAACACCACAGCGTGCAACTTACAGTATTACCGAAATATGGAAATATGGCGAGACTACACGCCTCACCAGTAAAAATTCAACATGAAGTAGAAAAAGTTATGGAATGATGGAAATCACAGGATGGAGAGATAAGTTACTGATCTGCAAATGACGAAAAAAATGGAAACAAAATCGTCAAAAATATCTCAATCTATTGACTGCTGTCAATGAGGTTATTAATGGTTGATAAAGGTCCTCATTGCTGCCTTGCCATACACAGAGCTTAAAAAAAAAAATTTACACTGCATAATGAAATACTATAATATTGCAGTATTTAATATAAGCAATAGGATGACCGAAGGTTCAAGTCCCCTAAGGGGACTGAAAGATCAAGCAAAAAATGAAAAGATTAAAAAAAAATGTATATAAAAGATCGAATCACCACCTCATTCCAAACATTAAAAGTAAAGTAATTGAAATAAAACTAAAAATATGTTTGGTATCGACGCATTTTAAAAAAGTCTGATCAAAATATAAAATTAATTATGGTATCTCTATCGGTAAATACTATAACGAGAAAAAAATCAGTCACCATTCCTCCCTAAAAGTAATGTTAAAAAAAAATGATGCGTGGCTGAATTGCATTTTTTTCACAAATTCGTTGCATTTTGTTCTCATTTTCCAGTACATTACATGATAAGATCACTTGTGTGGTTCAAACCTACAACTTGTCCTGTAAAAAGCAAGCCCTTACATGAGTATGTCAACGGAAAAGTAAAAACATTACGGCTCTTAGAAAATTAGGAGGGGAAAACAAAAGCACAAAAATTGGTCGCGGATGCAAGGGGTTATTAATGATTATAGCAGGGGTGGGGAACCTCCGGCCCGTGAGTCCTAACTGCAACGTCTTTTTCTCTGGCCCCAGGCAGATTCGTAGGGATCGCAATGTAAAACGCCAGCTTCCAGTACTTCAATGACTCCTGACATTGAGCGCGCATGCAGTGTTCGCTACTGAACGTTGCGACAGGTGGAATGACGGATCACGTACTGACATGTGCCAGCGTCGGGACGTACTTTGTGGATGGAGTCAGTGCGCTCTGTCCTCTAGTTCCACCGACAACAACAGCAGTGGCCGCTCTGGCTCCTCTTGTGATTTATATATGCTGTGAAAAAACCCCAATATCATCAGGCTTCCTCCACCAGACTTGACAGTTCCTTCAATTTCTCCATCCGATAGCCCCTTTTTCCCTTGTTTCTTCCAGACCCATTTTCACCCATCAGAGCCTTTCATCGCTCCAAATCACCCGTTTCCAATGTTCTACTGTGCAGTTTCTGTACTTTTTTGCACACTCGAACTGACGCTTCTTGTGACGATATTGAAGTTGAGGCTTCTTCACCTTTTTTCAGGCCATCATTCCAGACTTGTGTAACGTGCGTCACACAGTGCTTGCCTGGTCGCCTGTGATCTCACTATTATGGAGTATACGAGCCACCTCCACTGCCGTGTTTGTTGCGCCAGAACTGATAGACCTTGTGATAAGCCGACTTGTTGACTCTAATATTTTACCTGGACGTCCACTTCTTGGGTTCTGAGTGGATGGACGGACTTCTTTTCATATTCTTCCAGTTGTCATGGCACTCACATTATGAAGTTTGGCAATTTTCTTGGCTGAGAGACCGGTATCGATGAGCTGGATGATTCTGTTTCTCTTTTCTTGGGGAATCTTCTTCATGGCTGCTCCTCGATTCGAACCAGTGACCTCTCACTTGGGAATCAACCTAATAACACACTGAGCTATTAGGGAATGTGAGAACAGGTTGTAATTTGTGGTATAGAGGGAAAAAAACATTTCCACCACCAGGAGCAAAACGGTAACAATGCAGTGACATGACAAGAATCTACATAACTAATCATATGCTAAATAGTTGGAAGTCAAGTTTATGCATGAGATAGCCAAGATCATCGTCGATAAATTGATGGTAGTCTCATGATCAAAGCAGTAGTAGATGGTGAGATATGGAGCCTGAAAGTCAGAAGTTCAAAACGTTGTTACCCTTTTGCTCATAAGTGTATGTGCCCCATCATCTCATGTGATGTACAGTACAGACCAAAAGTTTGGACACACCTTCTCATTCAAAGATTTTTCTGTATTTTCATGACTATGAAAATTGTAGAATCACACTGAAGGCATCAAAACTATGAATTAACACATGTGGAATTATACGTTACACTTTACAAAAAAGTGTGAAACAACTGAAAATATGTCTTATATTCTAGATTCTTCAAAGTAGCCACCTTTTGCTTTGATTACTGCTTTGCACGCAGAAAAGGTGAACGGATGGACTCTACATGCCTGGTTCCCACCATGAAGCATGGAGGAGGTGGTGTGATGTGTGGGGGTGCTTTGCTGGTGACACTGTTGGGGATTTATTCAAAATAGAAGGCATACTGAACCAGCATGGCTACCACAGCATCTTGCAGCAGCATGCTATTCCATCCGGTTTGCGTTTAGTTGGACCATCATTTATTTTTCAACAGGACAATGACCCCAAACACACCTCCAGGCTGTGTAAGGGCTATTTGACCAAGACGGAGAGTGTTGGGGTGCTACGCCAGATGACCTGGCCTCCACAGTCACCAGACCTGAACCCAATCGAGATGGTTTGGGGTGAGCTGGACCGCTCACCGCTTCAATTTTGAATAAATCCCAACAGTGTCACCAGCAAAGCACCCCCACACCATCACACCTCCTCCTCCATGCTTCACGGTGGGAACCAGGCATGTAGAGTCCATCCGTTCACCTTTTCTGCGTGCAAAGCAGTAATCAAAGCAAAAGGTGGCTACTTTGAAGAACCTAGAATATAAGACATATTTTCAGTTGTTTCACACTTTTTTGTAAAGTGTAATGTATAATTCCACATGTGTTAATTCATAGTTTTGATGCCTTCAGTGTGATTCTACAATTTTCATAGTCATGAAAATACAGAAAAATCTTTGAATGAGAAGGTGTGTCCAAATTTTTGGTCTGTACTATATATATATGTACACAAGCCCCTCTTGTGATGTATATGCCCCAGTTCCTCCTTTGATGTATATGGCCCCACCATCTACTGTGATGTATGTGCCCCAGCTGCTCCTGTGATGTATATGTCTCTTGTGATATATATGCCTTGGTGTCTCCTGTGATGTATATGGTCCAACTCCTCCTGTGATGTATGTGCTCCAGTGTATCCTATGTGATGTACATGCTGCAGCCCCAATGTCTCCTATATGATGTATATAGAGCAGTCTCTGTGCTTCCTATGTGGTTTATATACTACAGACCCCCTACTACTTAAGTTCTATATATGTAACATGAGCAGTGATTTCCTCCTGTGAGGAGACATACAGTGTAATGTACATCTATGTTCAGAGCTTACTGCTGAGAGTGCTTTACAAAATTCATGACAAAGAGTCAATTGCGCCCCAGACTGACGCAAATCTGGAAAAGCAGTGCGAGTAGCAACATCATCCATAAAAACTAACATCACAGCCGTATCAAAGAGAAGATGCTACAGCCATGACATTAGAGGTAAGTTAATTAAATGTTTGACCAATTATAGCAGGATAAATTTATACGGCCCTAGTGATGGTATAAAAATCCAAATGGCTCTTGGAAAAAAAAATTCCCCACCCCTGGCCTATAGTGACAACCTTAAGTGCAGCATTTCACACTGTTCCTATGAGAGGACAACCATGATTACATCAAGTCCACCAGACAGAGCAAGATCTGATTTTTTTGGATTGGCCAAGGAAGGACAAGTCATATGATATCCATTTAACAACTACCTTACCATCCAGGGTTTAAGCAAAGCCCCTTTACTTTTAGCCACTTTATTAGTGCCTGTAGACCCATGGAAACTAGTTTTTCAATGTCCAAAATGAGACTTAGAAAACATTTTGTCAGCTATATTCTTCCAACTGTGAAGTTCCTACACTATTCAGCTAAAATGTGTAACCTGAAAAGTGTCCTGTTTCCAAGTAGTTCAAAAAATGGGTCTCTTCTTAAAGCTCCCTATTGGCAATTTTAAGACAATTGAGGGAGCATGTCATAACCCTTCTATCCAACCTTGGTAGGAGAACATCCTACAGAGTCACTCGGACCCTTGGTTCTCCAAATCTTTAGGGTGGACCCACACAAAAATTCAACGATTGGTTTCTGACGTGTAAATTAAAGGTTTAGGTCTGAAAATACTCATCATCTCTTGTTTCCCACCTATAATGGAGGGGCAACATTTAAATTCCACCAAAAAGGCTTCAATTATCACTGTAGCCGCCAAAGGGGTAAATGTAGTAGACAGCACTAGTATAAATACAGTAGATGACAGCCTTCTTCTATGGTATAAATTAAATAATTTACACATAAATTACTACAAACAGGTTACTTTAGAGAAAAAAATGTGGGCATCCTTCCAATGATGGCAATATAAGGAACATTATGGGGCTTTAAATGATAGGTGTACATCGATTTCCACACATAATTACAGCCAGGTCTTCGTAAGGCATCTGGTGTCACAACCACCTATTGATGGCACAATCAGGTGAGAATGGTTCATCACTTTCTTTGGAATCTATATTTAGGTGAGGGATAATTACATGGCCTGACTCACCGCCGCGCTGACAATACCTCCTGTTAGTAATCACTTGAACATTTATCTTCCTTTCCTAGTGATTTTCACGTTACCAAGAAAAGCTGAATGAGTTGTTTATCCTGTATGATGCACCCGGTACCGGTGTCTGCCTACATTGACTCACACTCAAATATTTAACGAAGTAGCAGTGTCAGAACCTGTCCGTCAGGATCCCAAATAGAAATACATCATAAAGAGTCACAGGCAAAAAATTTTAGTATGCCATTGCCCCTAAGTCACAAAACCTCCTACAGGTGCATGAGGTGAGCTCAATGTACCGCTTCAGCTCCAGATTACCCCCTATACTACTCCTTTTGTGTCTCTGCCCCAGGTTCTCATTTCATGTATCTTTACCGGATATACCCATAGTGCCTATAATTCTTTAATACTTTGGCTCCAAGTGACCCATTAATGGCCTCTCCTCCAGGTTGTCTTAATGCCTGTTTCAGGTGCCCCTATAAGTGCAGCATGTCATGGTTCCTAACTCACAAAACCTCCTGGAGGTGCATGAGGTGAGTCCACTGTAGTGCCTCAGCTCTAGATTTGCCCCCCTACCTACTACCTCTGCTCTAGCTTCTGAACTTGACAATTTCTGTCCAGGTTTCCCTTTGAGTGTCTCTGTTATGTTCCTCCATTAGTGCCTCTGCTCCAGGTTCTCATTTAGTGTGTCTTCTTCAGGTCAGTACCTTTGCTTACACCATTAATACTTCTACACTAAGTCCCCAAATAAGTGCCTCTATTTCGAGTGCCCCATTAGGTGCTTTTGCAAGAGGTTCCTCCTTTCACTGTCGAAACTTCAAGAGCTCCCATTAGTGTTTTTGCCCCTGACACCCACTTTAGTGTCATGTATCCTGTTGCACCCGTTAGTGTCTCTGCTTTGCGTGCCTCCTTTAGTGTCTCTACTCCTTGAGTCCCCATTAGTATCTCCACCCCAAGTGCCCCCTTTAGGGTCTGTTATCACGGTGTCTGTATTAGTGTCCCTGCCTAAGGTTCTGTCATGTGTGCATCGCCACGAAGATCGTCGCGGTTGCACATTCTGACTTCTCACAGCTGAGATTTTCTGTTCTTCTTGATAGTGGGTCCGGGGCTAATCTGGTTGACGCTCAGTTTGCTCAGGCTCAAGGTATGCATCTGAGTGTATTGGTCAAACCGATCCCTATATTCTCCATTGACGCCAGGCCTCTCGGCCAAGGTAGCTTTGTTCATGAGGTTCATAATATTGACCTTCGGGTAGGGGCAATACATAGGGAACTATTATCTTGTTATGTGTTGGAGGGTCTACCTACTCCTATTGTGTTGGGACTTCCTTGGTTGGTTAAACATAACCCTGTGATTAATTGGCAGTCCAGAGAGATAAGCCAATGGGGTGAGTTTTGCAAAAGTAACTGCATGAACACAGTCATCAGTGCGGTCGTGCCTAGTACTTTGCCTCCTTTTTTGGAGGATTTGGGGATGTTTTCTCTGAGGAGGGTGTCAGGAGTTGCCTCCTCATCGCGTGTATGACTGCTCTATTAATTTACTTCCTGATGCTAAGTTACCTAAAGCTAGGTTATATAACCTTTCTGGTCCTGAGAGGCAGGCTATGAAAGATTATATTTCGGAAAGTCTGGCCAAAGGGCATATTAGACCTTCATCTTCCCCAGTGGCCGCGGGTTCTTCTTTGTGAAGAAAAAAGATGGAGGCCTACGCCCTTGCTTGGATTTCCGCGAACTTAATCGGATTACTGTTCGAGATCCGTATCCACTCCCTCTGATTCCTGATCTCTTCAATCAAATTGTTGGCGCCAAATGGTTCTCTAAATTGGATCTCAGGGGGGCGTATAATCTGATTAGGATAAAAGAGGGGGATGAGTGGAAAACGGCGTTTAACACCCGGAGGGACATTATGAGAACCTTGTCATGCCTTTTGGTCTGACTACTGCACCAGCAGTATTCCAACATTTTGTTAATGACATTTTTCGTCATCTGGTGGGGCTGTTTGTGGTCGTATATTTGGATGACATTTTAATTTACTCACCAGATCTTGTATCTCACCAGGAGCATGTGAGACAGGTGTTGCAGATCTTGCGAGACAATAAACTATACGCCAAACTGGAAAAGTGTGTATTCGCCGTACAGGAACTTCAGTTTTTGGGTTTCTTGGTGTCAGCCTCCGGTTTCCGTATGGACCCTGAAAAGGTGAGAGCAGTGCTTGAATGGGATCAGCCAGAGGATCTTAAGGCTCTGCAGCGTTTTCTGGGGTTTGCTAACTACTACCGGAAATTTATTTGTAATTTCTCATCTGTTGTCAAACCTCTCACTGACATGACAAGAAAAGGGACGGATTTTTCTAAATGGTCGGACAAAGCTTGCCAAGCTTTTTCCTCTTTGAAAAAATGTTTTGCTTCGGCACCCGTTCTCATCCAACCAGATGCATCACAGCCGTTCGTTGTGGAGGTGGACGCGTCTGACGTAGGGGTGGGTGCAATATTGTCCCAGGGTCCGTCCCCTGGTAAATGGCATCCGTGCGCTTTCTTTTCTAAAAAATTGTCGTCCGCCGAAAGGAATTATGATATCGGCAATAGGGAACTTTTGGCCATTAAGTTGGCTTTTGAAGAATGGCGTCACTTTTTGGAGGGGGCAGTCCACCCGGTCACCGTCATTACTGATCACAAGAACCTGCTGTATTTGGAATCTGCTAAGCGTCTGAATTCCAGACAAGCTCGATGGTCGTTGTTTTTTACCAGGTTTAATTTTGTTGTCACTTATCGCCCTGGATCTAAGAATGTTAAGGCGGATGCCTTGTCTCGCAGTTTCCCAGGGGCCGGGAAAATGGATGACCCGATTCCTATCCTTCAGGAGGGGGGTGGTAGTGTCGGCTGTATGTTCTGAGCTTGAGGAGGAGGTATTAGAGGTTCAGGGGGACGCCCCTGCAGGACCTCCAGGGAGACTGTTTGTCCCAAATCAGTTGAGACAAAAGGTTATTGAGGCACATCATAATTCTGCTTTAGCAGGACATCCAGGGAGTAAGGCTACTTTAGATCTCCTTTCTCGCCGGTTTTGGTGGCCTAACGTTAATAAAGATGTTTTAACTTTTGTCGCGTCCTGTGGGGTTTGTGCTCGCTCTAAGACCCCTCATACCCGTCCGTCTGGGACCCTCTTACCCTTGAAACTTCCGGAGCGTCCATGGACTCATTTGTCTATGGACTTCATCACGGACCTTCCTCAGTCGTCAGGGAAGACTGTCAT
The DNA here is from genome assembly GCA_033576555.1 of Oophaga sylvatica. NCBI lineage: Eukaryota > Metazoa > Chordata > Amphibia > Anura > Dendrobatidae > Oophaga > Oophaga sylvatica. The sequence goes on along the minus strand of JARQOD010000006.1, from coordinate 427,591,206 downwards.
ACTGGTGGTTGTTGACAGGTTCAGTAAGATGGCACATTTCATTGCTCTTCCTGCCCTCCCTAATGCTAAAACTCTGGCGCAGGTGTTCATTGGGGAGATTGTGAGACTTCATGGGTTGCCTTCTGATGTGGTGTCAGATAGGGGGTCTCAGTTTGTGTCCAAGTTTTGGAGGGCATTTTGTTTACGTCGGGGGATGCAATTGTCATTTTCCTCGGCTTTTCATCCGCAGACCAATGGTCAGACAGAGCGTCTGAATCAAAGCCTAGAGACTTATCTTCGGTGTTTTGTCTCAGAGAACCAGGAGGACTGGTCTTCTTTCTTGCCTCTGGCAGAGTTCGCTCTTAACAACAGGCGGAGCGAGTCCACTGGTAAGTCCCCGTTTTTGGGGCATATGGTTTTCATCCCCAGTTTTGTACTTTCAATGGGGGGGGCCCTTCTGGGGTTCCTGAGGAGGAGCGTTTCTCGTCGTCACTTGCTTCAGTGTGGAGAGGTGTATTGAATAATCTGAGTGCTATGGGGAACCGTTATAAACGTATGGCTGATAGGAGGAGAGTTTCTGGTCCAGATCTTAATGTGAACGATCTGGTATGGTTGTCTACCAGGAATATAAACTTAAAGTTCCCTCCTGGAAGCTGGGCCCCAGATTCATCGGGCCGTACAGGATCACTTCCATAATTAATCCTGTGGCATTTCGTCTGGACCTCCCTCCTACGTTTCAAATCCACAATGTGTTCCACAAGTCATTACTTAAGAGGTACGTGGCACCAGTCATACCATCACCTCTACTCCTCCTCCAGTGGTGGTCAATGGTAACTTGGAGTTTCAAGTGTCAAAGATCATTGACTCACGTCTGAATCGCCGGTCCCTTCAGTACTTGGTGCATTGGAAGGGGTATGGTCCAGAGGAGAGGACGTGGGTTCCTGCGTCTGACATTAACGCAGATCGTTTGGTGCGGACCTTCCACAGAACTCACCCGGGCAAACCTGGCCCTGAGGGTCCGGAGGCCCCTCGTAGAAGGGGGGGTACTGTCATGTGTGCATCGCCACGAAGATCGTCGCGGTTGCACATTCTGACTTCTCACAGCTGAGTTGCTGTTTCTTTGTGTTTGGCAGTTAGGGAGTTAATTCTGTCTGTGCTCAGTTCTGGGACTGGGTGCAGTTTCTCCCGGCTGCAATTAATTATTTGTTGATTGGTTTCCTTTAAATCTCTGGTTGTCTGTTTTGGGAGTTGCCAGTGAAATTCTTCATGCAGACCACAGATAGGATTGTATCTGTATAGACTTAAGTTAAAGAGCTCCTTAGTTGTTTTAAGCTCACCTTGCTTAGAGTTTAATATCCCAGATCATTTATGTTCCTTCTGTGTTTGAGTGTGTATGCAAGTCTGTGTTTTCTCCAGTCTGTCTTATATGTCTAATCTGTGTATTTAGCAGAGATCAGCCCATATCCCTTTGGTGGTAATCAGAATCCTTCTTAGGACTGATTACAGGGTTCAGGGACTGATAGGAGACAGGGTTAGGCTGGAGACTTGGACCTCTGAACCATTATCAGTACCTCCAAGGTGAGGGATTAGTTAGGACCCCAGTTTAGGGTCAGGTTAGACCCCCGGTCCTCCTCTTTCCTGTGACAGTGTATCAAGTCCTCAAGATTAACCCTGAGTTCAACGGATATTGTGTCAGGTAAATCTATTCTATATTTACATGCTGATGTTGCTAATCTATATGTTGTATAGAGTGTTGTTCTTTTAAGAATAGTTTACTGACATCGTACACATATCATAAGACCGCGTGACAGGTTCCCCTTGTTAGTGTCTCTGCTTCATGTGTCCTCTTTAATATTACTGCCCCTTTAATACCTCTTGACCACATGCTCTAATAAGTTTTTCCAAAGGTGCCCACTTTTGTGTTCCCTCTGTCATTAACGCACGGGCCCAATTTACTGTCTCTGCTCCAGTTTCCCCCTTTATTGTCTCTGCTTTAGGTGCACCGTTAAGTGTCTCAACTTCAGGAACCCCCATTGATATCTCCAACCCAAGTGCCTCATTTTAAGTCTGTGAGAAAGGTGTCCTAATCAGTGTCTCTGCACAAGCTTCCCAATATTAGAGTTTCTGCTTCATGTGTATTTTTTCGTGTTTTAACCCCAAGAGCCTTCTATAGCGACTTTGCGTCCCCTTTAATGTTATTTCATCTGGTGCCTTCTTAAGCGTCTTTGCTGCAGGTTCTACTTTTAATGCCACCAAGCCAGTTGCCCTCTTTGGGATTACGTCAATGAGATACCTTTTAAATTTAGGAAAAAAATCATAAAAAGTGGTAGCAGAGATCTTGAATGGGGTACCATCAACGCAGCCTCTAGTCACTATGGAGTACCAGTTGGCAAGGAGCAAGTCAGATTATTCCGCTCAGAATTTATTTAAGAAACCTTCTTGTGTTGTCATTTATAAGTTATTGGACATTCAAAGTTCACCATACAGTTGGGTCCAGAAGTATTTGGAAAGTGACAGAATTTCTACAAATTAGCTTTTATATATGATACCAGTGAATTGGAATCAGCCTTTGAGATGTGATTGGAGTCCAGAATTTCTACTTTAATCTAAAGGGTTTTCCATGAACCCTTTTAGATATCACTAATGCACGTTCACTGCACCTAGTAACAAACTTAGAAGTCACCATTTTCTTCTGTTGTGGTCACCGCTCCGGTCGCCTTCTGCAGATGTGACCTGCTGGATCGCTCCTGTGTTTGCTGACTGAGCCGGAGGTCACGTCTAAGTATAAGTCTTTGAGAGCCAAAATGAGGCCAGAACGAGTTTCTCAAAGACTTACATGGAGAGCTTGTAATTCTTACCTCTGACTTCTGGTCAGCCAAGCTGACAGAACAGGACCACAGTGGCGCTGGGAAGAGCAGAAGAAGACTGCTGGTGAGTACATTACTAGGGAAAGGGAACATGAATTAGTGATACCACTCGGGTGGTGACATGAAAAGAAAAAACGCCGGAGTGGTGTGTTAAGGATTCTTGAATTACTTGCATGCAAATACTTTACAGTCTATGACTGTCTAAATTCTGAAAAGCTTGGAGATCACCAAAAAATCCTTCTTTGATATGCTTTTCCAGGACCTTCCTGGAGACATCTTCAGTTGTGGATGTTTGTGGGTCTTTCTGCCTTCAGTCTTCTCTTGAAAAGCTCAATCCAGATTTAGGTCAGACGATTGACTTGGTTATTGAAGAGTATTCTTTTTCCTTAGCTGGAAGGGGTTTTCCACTAAAATATTTTAATGTACTTGTGGAGCCATGGTTATCTTTTAAAGAAAAGACAGACACTCTGGACAACTGGACTGTTTCTCTGCTCCACTGTCCAAAATCCCTGCTGGCCTCCTGGTTTCCTCTTCCTGTGGTGGATACCACATGATTGCTGAAGCCAATCAGCTTCAACTGATCGTTTGCAGTGGTTCATTCTGTATGAGTCGGAGGAAACAGTCTCCTAGCTTTATCTTCCAGTATACTTTTTCCATAAAATTGTTGCAAAATAGGGGAGATTTTTTCTTGTAGATGTTTTCTAGCAAAGTCTAATCTGACTTTTTTTTTCCTTGAGTGTTTTGCTACGAGTGGTTTGTATTGTGAGATAAAACCTTTAAATTCTTGATTCTAGACAATGATATGCCCACTTCCTTTGGAGTGCTCTTGTCTAGGTGGAAGAGGATCTCTATCTATGAAAGAAGTCTTTGATTTATCACTTGTCTTCCATGGTCTACCATGTCCTACGGTGCTGCTGACCTCATCAGTGTTTTTTTGTACGAAGGTGACATATTATTAATTTGCCCACTCCTAAAGTGTCTACCATCTTTGCAAAACTTTTTTTTTTACCCTAATGTTGGTATTATTCACTTGCATTGACACGTCTTCGGACTCATATTAGTATGTCCAATGAGCAGGTACTAAATTGGCTTATTCAGTTGTGCAACTGCTTTTGAGCCTGTGAACATGGAGTATGGATGCAATATTTTTGTAAATCCCCTTGGATTAAAGTTAACATTTCTGATCTTGATGGCTTTGTTTCAAATACATCGTACCAATGTTAAATCATGAAGAGTCAGTCATTGTCTAAATACTTCTAGACCCAACTTTTGCATTAGCACTGATTGCGACTGATAATATGTGTAGTATCTACAAGTTAGGTTCCAAGGGGTGGGACATCACGTGAGTTGGGTAAGCGTCCATCAAAACCCAAAGATTGGAGAGAGATGGAAGTAAGCCATGAATCTCGGAGAATTTTGTGGTAGGTGGTGACTGAAAAGTGATGAAGGACAAAGATGATTACTGTCATGGTTCCACCACTCACTGTGTCCTGGATGCAATGAGTGACAACTATAGAATCCGGGTCAGCTGAGCTCTCAGCATTGTGAGTTACAGCTCAGCTGTCCAATCTGAGGCAGGGGCGTACTGAACGGTCAGTATTGTGACTGAGAGTATAGCCGTCAATCAGGGCAGGGGCATGTTGGGCTTCTTCCAGGTGTCTTCTGTTCTCGGTGACTACCTGGGTATTTAACTGGCTGTCAGTGTCTTTTTTTGCCACTCATAATTTTAGTTTGATTCTGTGTGTGCCTTGTTTTCCAGTGCTCTGTTTCTGATCTTGTACTGCCCGACTTTGGACCTTGCTTTGACCATCCATTTACCTAGGCCTTTTGTCTTGATCCGCTACTTTCCTGGAATTCTGACCTTGGACTGTGACCTGACTACGCCTTTGTGTCATCCCTCTGTTTATGACGAGCTCTCTTGGTGTCTGATCCTGGACCGTATTGTATTGAACTACAAGTCAGTAGGTGGAGGTCGACAATAGGTTATTAAACAGATAATTATCCATCCAACATAATTTTAGTGATTGGAGTTGGGTGATGCATTTGGAAATACCAGCCTTAAGATGGCCTAATCCCCATTTTCCTAAAGCTTTTCCACCACGGCTGCCAGATTTCAGTGCAGGCTGGTGGGCATCCGGGCTACAAACAAAATCTAAAGAAGTCCAACTCTTGTGTTTTGCTGATGAGCCTAGAAATTTAGGTCACTGGATGTTGTAGTGTATTGGGCGATCGCCTTTTTTCCCTCCCAATCAACCTTTCCTGATTTTTCAGCCTAACTAAAGTTTTTATAAGTTAGAAGAAAAACTATACAACCTCCTCAATTTACAAGCGTGACAACAGCCTTCTGCTATTCATTTGTTACGGCCCTCAGACTCATCTAGTACACCCAGTACACATACATTTGATTTGATATGATTCATATATCACTCCTTCATTTCCCACATAGATATAAGATGATAAACTCACTGGCGTAAAATTCTATTACATACCTCCTGCAGGTTTCCTTGTACTTTATGGCCTGCATTCCAGACACAATAGATCTGCTGGCCCACATAATTGTGATTACATTTAGAGCAACCTACGTCTTACTTTGTGGAATATTTATAGCTTGTTTTAATGTTTTTTTTATCTGATTTTAGTTTGTGGTTACCCAACATTAATTTTGCAAGGCACAGAGCATGATATACCCAATAAAATCACAAAAAAAAAGTAATGTCAGCAGCAGGGGAGGAGTAAACTGATTATGTGAGAGGAAGTAACCTGGACTGGTCTATTAAAGAGCAGCAGAGGAGGAGTAAAATGATTATGTGGGAGGAAGTAACCTGGACTGGTCTATTAAAGAGCAGCAGAGGAGGAGTAAAATGATTATGTGGGAGGAAGTAACCTGGACTGGTCTATTAAAGAGCAGCAGAGGAGGAGTAAAATGATTATGTGGGAGGAAGTAACCTGGACTGGTCTATTAAAGAGCAGCAGAGGAGGAGTAAAATGATTATGTGGGAGGAAGTAACCTGGACTGGTCTATTAAAGAGCAGCAGAGGAGGAGTAAAATGATTATGTGGGAGGAAGTAACCTGGACTGGTCTATTAAAGAGCAGCAGAGGAGGAGTAAAATGATTATGTGGGAGGAAGTAACCTGGACTGGTCTATTAAAGAGAACAGGAATGGGAATAAGAAATGCCAGGGATGTAACATTTCGCAGCCAGAGATAGAAATAATGGCAGCCACAAGAGATGAGAGTGCTGATTTTTTTGGACAGAATGGCCCATTTAGGAATCTTGGTTCTCACCACTTAGTTCTAACAGTGTTCTATAGGTATGAAAATATATCAACTGAAACAATGAACTGAGACTATGGTCATTGGGAACCAGTGTCCAAAAGTATTTCCCAAAACAATAATCAAAACCTCTCTCCACTAAAAGCACCTTTCCACTATACATTGCCAGATGAAACTAACCTAACGTTTCCCCGTATAATCAGGATTTTTCCTTTATTCACTTGGAGAACATGTTCTTAGCTTTTGTACCACTCCAGTTTCATTCAAGATCTATGCGATTTCTGTGCAATGGTCAGTTGTTCTAAGAGATAAAACAGTATATTAGTGGAAAATCATTGCAAGATAGGGATTCCAACAAGTTTTATTCACCAAGCAAACTTGAAGCCCCAGAAGAAGCCATAAGGCGAAACCTTGTGTCGAGCTTCTGCAAGGTGTTTTTAATATTTAATGTTGAGCTTGAATTTTATTCTTGTGAATATAGTGAAATATCTTTGCAAAAATCTGGACCTTGTAATGGTTTTGCAGTATGTGAACTTTATGTTTTAGAAAAGCTAAGGTTTGCACAGAAATCCACGAAAATCCTGAAAGGACGTGTAGTGGTGGAAAATCTGAATTCCATCAAACAAGTGCATGGAACTAGAGGAAGATAACAAATGGAAAAAGTTTACAAGATGTGTTAAAGTACATTTTATATAGGGGAAGAAAATAGAAATCCTGATTATATAGGGAAATATCAGGAGCGTTTCATGTGACAACGTAGAGCAGAGAGGTGTCTTTAGCGGTGAGATGTTTTTATAATTAGTGTTTTGGGAAATAATTTTGAAATCCAGTTCCCACTGACCTCCAGCTCAGTCCATTGTTTCAAGGTCTATTTGAAAAAAAATAAAAAATTATATTTATATGCGAAGATTTCATTAAAATTTCATGTGACAATATAGAGTGGTGAGGTATCTCCCTATCTAGTACCAAAAGTAACAAGGCCTTTACCTACCATGTGGAATTTATAACATGATGACGCGTTTCGACTGTATCCAACCTTCCTCAGGTGTATTTAAAATGTTTACCTATTTTGTTAGTGCTGGTCACTGGATTTCCTTTCACTTCTTGGAATCTTTGCTTCCTGAGGACATATCACTCAGCGATGCTTCATGTGACCTGTAAGGTGAGGCAGAGAAGTAAGGAAAAAGCACCAAGCGTATCACCACTAGACCTGTGGATCCATCAGACTTCTAGAAGCGTTGTCTAACTCCCGCCTAATATATGCTATTTATCTGAAGGCTCCATAAAAAAATTGTGAGAATTCTCAGATTTCTGGAAGCGTTCACATTGTCTCCAACCTACCATGTGAAAATTATAATACCATACCATGTCTGCTAAAGAGCTTTTTTTTTAACTATTCTCTCGTAATTGCAAAGTTATGAATTAATGTAATATTCTGAACTTTATTACCTTGTTTGTTTCCCTCTCTCCCAAATAAGCAATGCTGTTTAAATGCTCCTTTAGAAGCTGCTTTTAACTTCTGCTCAACAAAAATCAGCACACATTATTCAAACAATCTGTGTATGGGAATTCTCCTGCCTGAATACAGGTGTTGGGAGAAGAAAAGCACAGACTATTTCAATGCAATGTACAGATTTTGATGAACAGCAGTCGAAAGCAGCTTCTAAAGGTGCATCAACTGAGCATTAAAACAGCACTGCTTGTTTGGGAGAGAGGGAAGCAAAATAAGGTAATTAAATATATTACAAAAATTCAAAACTTTGCAATATCTGGAGTATAATTAAATAATAAAATAAAAAGTTTATTCTAACTCCCAGAGCAGTTAGCAAGTTTCCTGGACGCTGCACAAGACTCCGACAAGATGGTTTTATCCCTACTTTTTTTTGCTGATCCCTGGCTCCCACACTCACGTTTAGAGATCAGGAAAAGGTGGCGAAAAAAAAATTTCTCCTGGACAATAGTTTAGAAAAGTTGGCAATGAATTATAAAACTGATTTCTTCCTATCCAGCAGTTGAGCCATAGAGCCCCGCCAGACATAGAAGTCGAGTACAACTGATGCTTCTTCTTCACCTCCTATATCTACACCCCTTAGAACAGATGATAGGGTATTATGGACTGTTGGAGTAAATTAATTACAAAGAGTAAATACAGTGTGTCAGACTTCACCATGTATAATCTGAACATATCCCTACGTCGACATATCTATACATTCCTGCGTCTTCTCTGCCATCTGCTATAACCTTCCAGCATTATCTTATATTTGGAACCAATGAGTCATGTCAAGTGTCGTTTGGAAGCCCTGTAGGAGAATGGGCGTATGTATGTAATGATAACAATTAAGGCCGTGTAGGCCAGTAATTCACACGTTATCTATAGATTCTGGCTGAGCAAGTGATGACCTCACCTCTTGTATATGTAGAGTTACTCCGCACATTGTTATTTCTTCAATAGAAAGTAGTCAGACTTCACAAGAGAGAACAGGGATGATGATGATGAACGCATTGTAAGGGTATCTGGAAGAAGAGGTTATTGTGTTGCTGGACCTGATCTTAGAAAAACAGGATGAACACACCCCGATTACCATCCAACCCCACCGAGCTAACGCCACCAGAGAAAGTCTACGTAACGTGAAGGCTGATTGGTGCAATGTTTGCTTACCGGCATCCCGGATTCACAACGGGGTCATCTAGTTCTAAAAATATTTTGCACAGGATGACATTGGTTCACGTTCGCTTACCATCGGGGCGTTTCACCTATGGCGTTTTCTCCATCACTAAACATTAATGAGGTCGGCACACAATTGTTTCATATTCTTTATTTCTCGCTGATCGCCCTACACAATGCCGCCCCATCATACACCTCCAACTACCAATCCCAATAGTTACTCACTTAGCCTTCCTTTTTACATCCTCCTATTGTTGTCTGCAAGACTTCTCCCGTGCTGCACCCTTTCTATGGAACGCTCTTTCTCTAATGGTTAAGACATAATTCTAGAGTTCCCAGCTTTAAACATGCATTAAAAAATCTAAAGCCCATGTCACATAACTATGGCCAATGGTGCTGGCTCAGACACTGGGAGAGTGAAATGTTCATGAAAACACAAGGGTGGGATCTCTATATAAAATTAGCACCATGGACCTATTGTGTCAATTCTCCCAGTCTATGTAGACGGTTAGTTTTATGGGTGGAGACCGCTCCTTTGTAGCGTGTCAGTTCTTATGGACAGGGTCTCTCTCCAGTAGAGTGTCAGCTCTTATGGACGGGTCCTCTATCCAGTAGAGCATCAGCTCTTATGGGCAGGGTCCTCTCTCTCCTGTAGAGTATCAGCTCTTATGGGCAGGGTCCTCTCTCTCCTGCAGAGTGTCAGCTCTTATGGGCAGGGTCCTCTCTCCTGTAGAGTGTCTGCTCCTATGGGCAGGGTCCTCTCTCTCCTGTAGAGTATCAGCTCTTATGGGCAGGGTCCTCTCTCTCCTGCAGAGTGTCAGCTCTTATGGGCAGGGTCCTCTCTCCTGTAGAGTGTCTGCTCCTATGGGCAGGGTCCTCTCTCTCCTGTAGAGTATCAGCTCTTATGGGCAGGGTCCTCTCTCTCCTGCAGAGTGTCAGCTCTTATGGGCAGGGTCCTCTCTCCTGTAGAGTGTATGCTCGTATGGGCAGAGTCCACAGTTCTTAAGAGTGTAAGCCCTTATGGGCAGGGTCTTCTGTCCCGTAGAATGTTGGCAATTATGGGCAGGAACCTGACACTGTAAAGTGTAAGCTCTTATGTACAGGGACCTTTGTCTTGTAAAGTGTATGCTGTTAAGGGCAGAGTTCTCTTTCTAGTAGAGCGTAAACCCTTATGAGCAGGGTCCTCTCTCCTGTGGAGTGTCAGCTCTTATGTACAGAGACCTCTCTTCTGTAGAATGTCAGCTCTTATGGGCAGGGTCCTCTTACCCATAGGTTGACAGCTATTATAGGCAAGGACATCTCACCTGTAGACCTGTAGATTGTCAGCTTTTATATAAAGGATCTTCTCTCCATCCTCATTGGAGCACCATCGTGAGAAATTAAAAAATTACTCAGTCAACCATGTGACACTAAACAATGGTATAGATTAAATAGAGGACGGTGGGCACCACAGCCAAGATACATACTAAGCCCATTACCACTTGTAATAAGGAGCCATGGTGCCTCAACACCATTTTTATCTGAGCGCTTGTGAAGATCCCACCTCTGTGCAGGTTCCCATTACTAGAACCAAGACCAACCTGGCATGGACCTTCTCTCTGGTGGCCCCATAGAAGCCGCGTTGGCTGCCTCTTTAGTACAAGACGTATCCTGATATCTGTGTATCTTCATGCAGATTGTAGAACAGATTCATTAGCTAATTGTTACCATGTGCCGTTTGTTTGATGAATTATCGCCTGATGATTCTGTTTCTATTTTCCATGTGGTTTAATGAGCAGGTGCAGTTTAACAGGATGACCAACGCCGATGATTAAACCAGCATAAACAAACGCTCACAGGAAATGTCAATCTTTCCCAAAAGTTGGCTAAATGCAAAAGTCATGGGGGCAGATTCACCAAGACTGGCTCACTGGAGTGCAATGCACAGAATTTATTAAGTAGCGCACAATATTTAATGAATTCAGGGCATCTTCCATGTAGCAAGCGCCTCACTAAAAATGCTCCTCCAACAGGCATATCTGATGTAAGAAACGTCAGCTCCCTCCATGAATTTGACAGGCGGGAGTAGGCACACACCGTTCTGCCCAGATTCCTCCCCATCTCCAACCATTTTGCCGAAAATGCCAAAAGTTGAAAGAAAAATTTGTGTAACTCTGCATTGCTCAAAATTTTTCATTTTTTTTTCAAAGTTTTTCACCCCAGTTTTGTTGCAAAAACATATTGATGAATCATTCCCATAGTGTCTTACAAATAATGCCATTTCTGAGGGTTCACTTCGCATCAGGTTGTCCTGGTTCTATACATTTTTCATCATGAAATATATGATTGCTCAGGGTCCACCTGCTAGAACCGCTATTGAATCTGAGAAGAGGGGTCCCAAAATCTTCTGTGTGAATGAAGAGGTGGTTCACATATGTGGGTACAGCTCCAGTAATTTCTATGGGACTGACAGAGATTGCTGCTTCGTCAGTTCCATAGCAGTGAGTGAAGCAGCTGCCATGCATGTATGCTACTGCGCTGTTACTGCAGGGGACACAGGAACCCCCGTTTTCAGGATCACTGGAAGTCAGACACCCAGTGATCATACAGTGAGTACAAAAAGTATTCAGACCCCTTTAAATTTTTCACTCTTTGTTTCATTGCAACCATTTGTTAAATTCAAAAAAGTTCATGTTTTTCTCATTAATGTACACTCTACACCCCATCTTGACTGAAAAAAACAGAAATGTAGACATTTTTGCAAATTTACTAAAAAAGAAAAACTGAAATCTCACATGGTCATAAGTATTCAGCCCCTTTGCTCAGTATTGAGTAGAAGCACCTTTTGAGCTAGTACAGCCATGAGTCTTCTTGGGAATGATGCAATAAGTTTCTCACACCTGGATTTGGGGATCCTCTGCCATTCTTCCTTGCAGATCCCCTCCAGTTCCGTCAGGTTGGATGGTGAACGTTGGTGGACAGCCATTTTCAGGTCTCTCCAGAGATGATCAATTGGGTTTAGGTCAGTGAAATGTTCCTGAGAAATCTTACCCCACTCCTCATGGGCAATGGCCTCCAGTTCACTAATATTCTCTGGTTTGTATACTGCAGCTGTCTTCTTCACATCCCATCCATGATTTTTATGGGTTTTAATTCAGAGGATTGTGACTCCAGAATCTTACAAAAGATCCTTCCGAAACCAAACCTTGGTGACTTTACCATATGCTTGGTATCATTGTCCTGCTGAAAGGAGCATTGATGCCCAAACATCAGCTTCCAAACAGAAGTCAAGACATTTTCTCCAAGGATTTCCTGATATTTGATCCATCTTGCCCTCCACATGGTGCAGGTTTCCAATGCCAGAGAAAACAAAGCAGCTTCAAAGATTCCTCAAGCTACTGCCATGCTTCACTGTAGATACCACCAAACCATTGTCATGCCTCATTTTAAGCAGCACCGATTTACCGCCATGCTTCACTGTAGGCATCAACAAGCCACTGCCATGCTTCACTGTAGGCATCACCGAGCCACCAGCATGCTTCATTGTATGCATGACTAAGCTACCTCCAAGCCTCTCTGTCAGCATAACCGAGCCACTGCTATGCTAAAATGTAGGCATTACTGAGCCACCACAATGTTTCACACTAGGCATCGCCAAGCTACCCGCGTAGTTCACCATAAGCATCACTGAGCCAACGGCATGCTTCACCATAGGCATCACCGAGCTACCGCAATTCTTCACTATAGGCATCACTGAGCCACCATGATACTTTTCTGTAGGCATCACCGAGCCACTGCCATGCTTCTCTGTAGGCATCAGCGAGCAACAGCCATGCTTCACTTTAGGCATCACCAAGTCACTGCAAAGCTTTATTGTAAACGGGGTGTTCTCAGCATATTCTTTTTGCTTCCTCCTCCAGACATACCACTGAATCATGTGAGAATAAATCATAAGTGGTGCCTGTGTTACGTCTTCCGTACAGAAACCAACCTGATAATGGGTGACCCACTTGAAGGACTCTACAGTAACCAGGTGGGTGGGTTTTATTGGTGACATATATGTCATATGATTATCCCATCATTATTGATGAGCGAGCGTGCTTGGCACTGCTCAATACTCGCTCGAGCATCGGTCAAGTATCGCGTGGTGCTTGAGAACATGTTCTAGTCCACACCTCGAATGCTTCATGGCTGTTTTTCAGCCACTAAGCATGCAGGGATTACCTGACCATCACGGTAATGCCGTAGCCATGTTGGCTACTGACATTACTGTGATTGTCTCGCCCCTTCACATCATCGGGTCTATATAAGACCAGTGACTTGATGCTCGCATTAATATACCCCGGAAACAGAGTGGGAGAGTTGCTGAAGAAGAGAAGTTTGCATTACAGGCCTATTCAATATAAATACCACTGTTAGCTGTATCTAGTGTAGAGATAGCTACTGGAGAAGGGATAGTAGTGCATTTCAGGTCTATAGGCAGGGTTTATAGCCTTACAGTCATTGCTGCAGAAACATAAAACCAACAGTTCTTTCAGGGCTATATCTATTCTATTACCTATTAATACTTTTAACTGCATTTAGTGTAGGGAAAGTTGCTGAAGAAGGGCTAGTTTTGCATTCTAGGCATCAAGGCAGGGATTTTGCCTTGCAGCCCTTGCTGCTGCAACCTAAAACCAAAAGTACTTATCAGGGTTACATCTATTCTTTTCTATTACCTTTTTTATTCCGCTCTTAGCTGCATTTAGTCTAGGGAGAGTTGCTGGAGAAGGTATAGTTTTGCATTAGAGGCACATAGCCTGGGTTTATTGCCTCATAGTCCTTGCTGCTGCAACCTAAAACCAAAAGTCCTTTTCAGGCCTACGTCTATTCTATTCCCTATTAATACTGCTGTTAGCTGCATTCAGTGTAGGGATAGCTACTGGAGGAGGGATAGTTTTTAATTAAAGGCATATAGGCAGGTTTTAATGCTTTACAGTCCTTGTATACGTATACTGCTGCTGCAACTTAGCTGCATTGGTCATAGCACTAGTGATGTTATGGGACACGTGCTGGTGTAAGGCGGGGATGGCACTCCTGGAAAAACAGTGTCGGCTGGGGACCAAGTACAGCAGGACGGCCACCGCCATGAGGTTGCGGAAAGTCTCAGTGTCCCCACGCCTAAACGGCAACATTTCAAGAGCAAGCAGTCAGGATATGCAAGCACGTAGTACCATGTGTACTTTCTTTCTCCATCTCCACTGGTCCACATGCAAGGCTTCCTCTTTAATTGTGAACAGTAAGCGTTTGAATACACACAGAAGCGGGATTGTAACGCTGATTATGGCGTCATTCCCGCTCACCAGCTTGGTTGATTCCTCACAAATGTCATACATCCATATCTAGTCGTTGGTTCTTATATGTGGGACTGACCAGAATACTGACGGGCATGTTATAGCTGGCATTCAACTACTGATCTCCGCTGCTCACAAAGCCTTGCATAGTACATTTGTAATGTGGAGTTCCAGTGCTGAGTCACGTCGCGCACCAGTCGGTGAGCTGGCACTTGCAAGCGCTGCTGCAGCACTGCCAGACTGGAGGCAGCTGTAGCTGACTTGCAGAAATAGGCACACACGCGTTGTACCTTCACAATTAGCTCAGGCAAATCTGTATAGCAGCACTTCCACTTCCCCGTCCCTTACCACACGGCTTTTGCATTTTAAATTAGTTATATGATAAATTCCTGTAAACTTTCCGGTATTAATAGGGAAAAGAAAATATGTAGCCCTGAAAAGGACTTTTGTTTTTAGGTTGCAGCAGAAGTTGACCTTACAAAGGACTGTAAGGCAATCAACCCTGCCTATATGCCTATATGAGTATTGCAGTCCCTCCTAATTTTTGGAAGCCCTTGCTCTTAGTGCATAGGCTTTACCAGCCTAGGAGTCCCACTACCTATCAATGTTAACAGAATGCATATGAGGCCCTCCTTTATGTCTAATACAAGGTGTATCTGAGTCCCTCTTCTTTAAATTTTAGGGAGTTCTTAATAGGGAAAATAAAATACGTATCCATGAAAATGACTTTTGTTATTAGGTTGAAACAACAGTACTTACTGCATAGGCTTTACCAGTCTTGGAGTCCCACTTCTTACAAATGGGAATACATTTTAGAAATCTCATGCACACGATTCCTTTTTTTTTCCTGACTGAAATGGAAAAGTGCTGCTTTTTTTAAGCATTTTTCACCATTGAAAGCAATGAGAAAGTGTAAAAAGACTACATGTGAACATAGCCTAAGGGGATGGAGGAGCCTTTCTTTTTTTTTTTTTCTTTCCTAACATTTTTTCCTATAAAATCCATTTTATCTTCGGTTTTGTATGTTTTATTGTCAGTCCGTAAAAGTGGAATAATACTCTGACAATATTGCTCCTAGCAGCGACCTGGGAGTCAGAGAAGCTTCCAGGCATCTTTCCCATGCTGTTCACATTCCATTAGAGCTCCATTTCCATCCATTTCAGTGATTTTCTTGCCACTCCATCCTTTTCATGTTGGGATCTGCCGAAAAATGCTCAAGATTGCCATTGGCTTTCATTATACCCGTTACTCGAATCGAAATCTCCCGTGCATCCGACCTTCTCGATTCGAGTACCGAGCACTCAAGCATTTTAGTGCTCGCTCATCACTTGATATATCTTGCAAGTGACAAGTAATAAATTTGACTGTTAATCTGAGTAATGCAGGACCTAAATATGAGGATCGCAAAACAGGAAACTTTCTAAGAGCCTCCACTTCTCAGAGGTTGGACAATGCTCAACCCCTAATGGACACAGCCAATTTTGGATCTCAAGGGGGTTATCTCATTGGCGCAGTGATCAGCTGATCACCTCCAGTAAACGTAACATTACTTTCAGGTCATGAATGGCCATCCATGGACTGCATAGGCTTGCCAGGTCTACCAAAACATTCACAGATCGACTTTCCACTTTGGCACAAAATCCCGCACTGTAACGTCCACATCCCAACAAGGTGCATAGACGGGGATGTCATGGTGGAACAACTGCTTTAAATCCCCGAAAACTACTTTGAGCTATCCAATCAATACAGAACATTATTACTTACACCATTGTATTCCTCAGAAGCCTCCATCAACGTTGACTCAACCCTAAATACCATAAACAAAAAAATGAGTTCAGTAAATGGACCTTTGACTTCCATGGAATCTTTACGTAATCTCTGATTTCTGTTCTCCCAGTCATAACCATAAGCAATTATAATAATGCAAGAGTCGAGAAAGAATATTACATCACTCGCTGATGTCTGATCTAGGTACTTACACAGATGAACACATATGTGGCTTATAGCAGGGAGCTCAGATGTAAGAGGAAACGCACAGAAAATATCTCTTAATGTCAGTACCAACCTACAGTGTTGTAACAGGAATATTGGCCAAGCCAAGACTAGAAATATGCCTTTTTATCTCTGCTTTTGTCATTTATTATTGCTCCATTTGCCATTGAGGAACATGTCCATGCAACAGATTTGCAAAGATGTGATAAAAGAAGATATACAAAATATTAGTGACAGACGAGAACTTCAACTCATCTCAGAGATATCAAACTGTATTATTAAAAAAAACATTGGTACAATAAACCGAGCTGCACCCAAAATACACACAACTGCCTTATGGTAGCATTATAGTAGTTATATTCCTGTACACAGGGGCAGTATTATAGTAGTTATATTCTTGTACATAGGAGCAGTATTATAGTAGTTATATTCTTGTACATAGGAGCAGTATTATAGTCGTTATATTCTTGTACATAGGAGCAGTATTATAGTAGTTATATTCTTGTACATAGGAGCAGTATTATAGTAGCTATATTCTTGTACATAGGGGCAGTATTATAGTAGTTATATTCTTGTACATAGGAGCAGTATTATAGTAGTTATATTCTTGTACATAGGGGCAGTATTATAGTAGTTATATTCTTGTACATAGGGGCAGTATTATAGCAGTTATATTTTTGTACATAGGTGCAGTATTATAGTAGTTATATTCTTGTACATAGTAGCAGTATTATAGTAGTTATATTCTTGTACATAGGAGCAGTATTATAGTAGCTATATTCTTGTACATAGGGGCAGTATTATAGTAGTTATATTCTTGTACATAGGGGCAGTATTATAGTAGCTATATTCTTGTACATAGGAGCAGTATTATAGTAGTTATATACTTGTACATAGGAGCAGCATTATAGTAGTTATATTCTTGTACATAGGAGCAGTATTATAGTAGTTATATTCTTGTACATAGGAGGCAGTATTATAGTAGTTATATTCTTGTACATAGGAGCAGTATTATAGTAGTTATATTCTTGTACATAGGGGCAGTATTATAGTAGTTATATTCTTGTACATAGGAGCAGTATTATAGTAGTTATATTCTTGTACATAGGAGCAGTATTATAGTAGTTATATTCTTGTGCATAGGAGCAGTATTAAGTAGTTATTCTTGTACATAGGAGCAGTATTATAGTAGTTATATTCTTGTATATAGGGGCAATTTTTATTATAAAACCAAACATAAATACAATTATAATGAAACAAAAATCATCCAGGATTACAAAACACAAATCACTTAGGTTATATATACACAAGCATTAAATAATCAGATCATATTCATAAATAAATTAAAGTCCACACCTGGGAAGGAAGAGAAGAAAATTAAACAAAATCATCATATTTCCTAACTGAATTTTACATTCCTCCATAGCTTAATGTTTCTCCGGACTCCTTCCAACTTCTAGTGATTTTATCCACCGGAGTTCTGACAAAACCTGATTGGCTGCAGCGGTGTGATCGAACGGCTCATTGTGCAGTGACACCCGGGTTCTCACGTGCCAGTGATAATATTTAATGACACTGATTATGATGTACATCGTCTCTCTGTCGATGTTACTAACAGTGGAGGGGACACCATAGATTATGTCAGGGTACTTTAGGGTCCGCAGTCTGGGGATCTTTAGATTAGCTGACACTTCCTCCCAGATCTTCCTCCCTCCCCAGCAATCACATATAAAGTGCTCCATAGTCTCCTCCTGCTGACAACCAAGCGGACAATTCCGATCAGAGACACTCAGATGTTTCAGGTTGCCCCTGACAAAGAGCCGACTATGCAGTGAAAGCCAAGTGACATCAAACAGTTTAGGAGGAAGTCGTTTCCCGTTTAGGAACCTAAGGCTTTCCTGCAGGGTGGTGGTGACACAATCTCTCAGGGCCAGTGGAGAGAAGAAGAAAGTCCCACATACATGAGCATACAGGTCTCTTCTCGTACTGCTCTCAATGTAAGACTTCTCCAGTCCCCACCTCCTAACACACTTCAGACCGTAGTCCAGATACTGGGGAGGTGGTCACCTGTCCATCTCCTCCTCTTGAGACTGCCGCCTCGCACCCAAGATTCTGCAAAAGGCAATATCCAATCCCTGATACTATTTACCCACAGGGAGCTACTGTTTGAGTCCATGTTCCCAAAATTCACCTTTAGAAACAAGGAGTCAAAGAAAACCCTTGGATTCAACATATCCAGCCCACCCTCTCTCCGCCGTAGGTACATTATTCCCCTCTTTATTAGGTTCAACCTATTCCCCCACAAGAGCTGGAAGAACAGGCTGAAGAGCCTCGCTGAGAAAGATTCTGGCAAAGGGAAAATGACAGAGACATACAAGAAAACGGGGACCAGGTAAGTCTTCAACATTTTGACCCTTTCTCTGTAGGTCAGCCTCCAGTTCTTCCATCGCTGAACCTTTGCATTTCCGGCTTCCAATTTCTCCTCCCAATTTAGCGTGGCATTATCACCCCTCCCAAATTTAACCCCTAGGATCTTAATATGGGTGGAGGCTTTGGCAAACTGTGGCAGATCAAAGCTGGGATCAGTATCTAATGTCCACAGAGCTTGACTCTTTTCAAGGCTGACC
The DNA here is from genome assembly GCA_033576555.1 of Oophaga sylvatica. NCBI lineage: Eukaryota > Metazoa > Chordata > Amphibia > Anura > Dendrobatidae > Oophaga > Oophaga sylvatica. The sequence continues at coordinate 427,572,491 of JARQOD010000006.1, read as the reverse complement.
AGAGACCCGGAGGCCTCTGAGTAGTTTCTGATGGACGCAGATAACATCTGCACCTCTCGAGGATTAGAGATCACCAACGTCACATCATCCGCATAGGCAACAACATTCAGAGGCAGGCAGTGGGGGACCGGCACCCCCTGAAAATCGCACTCCTGCAGTGACCTCAGAAACGGGTCTAGGGCAAAAACATACAGGAGCGGACTCAGTGGGCAACCCTGCCTCACCCCCGCCCCAACTCCAAAAACGTCACCCTGCCAACCATTAATCAGAGGAAAGCTCACCGCCTCTCTGTACAAAGTCTTCAGCCAATTCACAAATTGTCCCGGAATACCGTACTTTGACAAAGTGGCCCACAGATAGTCATGATCAACCCTGTCAAAGGCTTTAGCCTGGTCCAGACTAACAACATATCTCCCACACCGCAGAGCTTTACATCTCTCAAACATCTCTCGTATCGAGATGACTGCTCCAGAGATGTTCCGCCCTTTTACTGTGCCAAACTGAGAGCCTGCCAACAGTGCCGGGACAAACAGACTAATCTAGAAAATAGGATCTTTGCTAGAATCTTCCTATCTACATTCAAGAGGGCAATCGGCCTCCAGTTCTTGATGTCGCTCGGCTCTTTACCTTTAGACAGCAGAATTAACGAGGACACTCTCATGGATGGAGGCATCAGGTGATTTTCTAGACAATTTCTATACACATCCACAAGGATTGGAGCCAGGAGGTCTCTGAATTTCTTATACAATTCTGCTGTTATACCATCTGGACCTGGTGCCTTCTTCAGATATAATTTATCAATAGCCTCCTTAACTTCCTCCACCGTTAAATCTGCTGTCAAAGGAGAAAAGTCCAGATCATTAGTATCAGGCACTGGAGTTGCCTCCAAGAATTGAGTCATCTTATCTTTATCCAAAACTTTCCTCTGAAACAAGTCAGCATAGTAAGATCTCACCACCTCCAGGATACCCTCCCATGAATCCTGCAATACACCCTGGGAGTCAATGAGACCTGTGACCATTTTTTTTTGCCACCCTCTCCCTGCAATTCTCAAAGGGATCAGGAGCCCCTAAGGACCCATAATCCCGTTCAAGAACCAGAGAGGTATACCGGCTATACTGATACTGCCTTATCTCAGATTTCAGCCGGTCGATCTTCACTTTGTCATCCCCACCCGCCGAATACAGTGACTCCAATTCTTTGCGCAGCTTTAGGTACTGGCTGTACTTATTCCTCCCTTTATTAACTGACAGTCTCTTTAAGAGGGATCTGATATCCTCCTTGACGTCCTCCCACCAGTCGGTCATGTTGTCATAGAAGGCAACCCTGTCTAGATGAAGCTGGATAAGGGAGTGGACACGACTCTGAACATAGGCATCATCCAGAAGACTGGAATTGAGCTTCCACAACCCTCTACCAATGTCCGACGGTTAGAGGTCCCCAGACAAAAGCACAAAGCGAGGTGATCAGAGTAAGGGACGACCTTCTCACTTAGGGTGCCGACAGCCTCAGTAGGACTCACAAAAGCAAAATCTATCCTACTGCTCCTGTTGGAACATGAATACGTGAATTTTGGCTGTCGACCTCCCTGTGTGAAAACGTCAGTCAGTCCAGCCTGCGTTATGATGTTATGTAGGACCTTTCCGTCCCTGGTCACTGTCCTGCCTGAAGAGCTGTCACCTGATGTCAGTATGGCATTAAAGTCCCCCGCCATCACCACTGGAAGAGAAGTGAAGAGGTAAGGCTTGACGTCATTAAACAGCTGGATCCTGTCAGTCACCGTCTGTGGCCCATAGATGTTAATAAGCCGGAGTCGCCTACCATGGATAGTGACTTCCAGGACCAGACATCTTCCCATGACCACCTCCGTCATCCTATGCACAGTCACATCATTGGTGTTAAAAAGGACAGCGACCCCGGCATAAGGCTCCACAGCCAGCGACCAGAAAGATGGACCGGACCGCCATTCCCTCTCAGCCTCTCTCATAAGCCCCAGAGATGTCAGTCGTGTCTCCTGCAGGAAGATGACATCTGTGTCCAGATATGTGAGATGTTCATACACTGCTTGTCTAGTCCTCCTCGCCTTAATACTATTGACATTACTGGAGGTCAGTGTTAATGAGAACCCCGCCATCACAGCACAATATAGAAGGAGCAGAGAAACAGCCATCATCATGAGTTAGAGATGTTCTGTCCACCACTGGTGTCCATGTCAGACTCTACCTGAGGGTCTACAGATAATTGCTTCCGCTTTGGCGGGGGATGGTCCTCTATGTCCCTGTCACACTCAGCATCAATTTTCCTCAACTCTTTCTCATAATTGTCATCGTTGGACTCTGATAAAATTGCATACTTATTGGACACGACCAGGGCTGCCACTAGGAATTTCGGGGCCCCATACTGGCAAAATTTATGGGGCCCCCCTTGAGACTCCGCCCAGGCTCCACCCCCCCCAGTTCCGCATCCACCCTAGCTCCTCCTCCACCACATAAACCTTCCAAAATCCCTCCGCCCTTTCATGGAAAAACTTCACTTCTGCACCATGCCCTCACCAATGACACATTAACACCAATCACTCGATGAATATGCAGCATTTTGCTTGTTTAGTATAATACACCACATAGTCCTCCATATATTATAATGTGACCACAGTCCTCCATATTGTAAAGTGCACATGTGTAGCCCTGGTACACAATACCAGGAGGATGAGTGGAGAGGTAAAGGTTAAGTGTTCTTCATGTCATCATGTACCTTCAAACACGCCCAGTAGGGGTGTGGAAGAGAGAGATTTAGTTAGTCGTTGTCTGGACTTCAGAGTGAGAAGTCTGTGTTTTCCTGTCCTTGGACAGAGGAGAGTGTGTCCAGACTTAGGAGAGACAAGACGTCTTAGGGACTCTGCTCTATCTTCAGCTTAAAATTGTGGAGTCTAGTATAGGTACTTTAACGTACCCGAGCCTAGTCAAAGCTGTGCCCCACTGGAGACAGGCTGAAATATCTCCTGAGAACTGAGCAAGTCGAAGGGCAAAAGTGGAAGAAAGCAAGGAAGTGCTATAGGTGAAGAATACCTGCACGAATCTACCGGTTACTGGGGACCGAAGGATCATCTTTGTTTCAAGCAAGGTGATAATATAACCAGAAATCTACCGGACCCTAGGTCGCGGCGGATAAGCCCATACAGTCAGTACGTAACTGGGGTCAGAGGAAGTGAGGACCGTGAGTCAGTGCACGACAATATAGGAAATCATCTTTCTCACCAAAAAGGCTCCAACCACAACACTGATCGGGCAGAACAGCTAAAGATTAGCTGGAATTTTATAGAGAGGGCTACGCTTCAGGCGGTCGTACTCAGCTTCATTGGAGTTAAAGGAGGCCCCTAACTTGCTTAACCGTTTGCCTCAAAGCTCATCCTCCATCAACCCCATCAGCCTCCCTGGACCTGCTTCACCATTCTGCAAGTAAAGGTATGGAAAGACTTTGACTGTGTGAGACTGAGTTATTACTGCATGCCTGCACAATCCTACCTAACTACCGACCTGAGGGAAGAGTCCCACCTGTAGGGGACCCGTCATCTAGCTGCCTCACCATCCCCTCAGAGATCTACAGCAGCGCTGGTACTAATTACCAGAATACTACAGGTGGCGTCACGAACTGTATATAGTTATCCCCTGTAAATATTCCCCAACAACATACGCCAGACCGCCAGGGCCACAGACCGAGCCACAGCTACCTGTGACAAAAATCCCCATAGACTTCTACGGGCTCGGCTCTGAGTACCCCATTGCCCTGGTAAACCCACAATTGTGGTGGCGGGTCGACACAACTAAACTTGGCGTCACGAACAGGATGCGAAACTCGCAGAATTGCGAGCCCTGCGTGCCTATGTAACTGTTTGAGTGAAAAAGACTGTTGCTGTTATTTGGCGCTAAAATCCGCCATTTTGCCGCCATATTCGCGCCCTCAGGCGCTGGAGAAGAAGGTGGGCGGACCTGAAAAAGCGCGCAAAGTCTTGGACACGCCCCCAACCTGCATCCCAAACTGCATAGCAATCTGCGTCGCAAACCGCATCGCAAACCGCATCGCAAACTGCATAGCAATCTGCATCGCAAACCGCATAGCGAACTGCATAGCAATCTGCATCGCAAACCGCATAGCAAACTGCATAGCAAACTGCATCGCAAACCGCATCGCAATTAGCATAGCAAACTGCATCACAATCTGCATTGCAATCCGCATAGCAAATTGCATTGCAAAATAGAGCGGCAGGTCCTGCAACAGGAAGTGAACGCTCTGACATCAGAGCGCCTGCGACGAAGGTCCTGTTCTCACTGCGGTGCCTGTGAAGTAGCAGCGTCTGAAAACCGGTAGGCTCCGTTTAACCAAGGGGGCGCTAAGATGTCACAACAACAGGCTGACAGTGCGGCCCCAGCCGGAGTCCCCAATCCCGCACCGCTGGTATTGTAGCGCCAGATGGGGGCGCAGGCCCTGCACCCAGTCCGGTAGTCCCGATCATGCCACTAACGCTCCCATATATGCCTGGGGCGAAATGGCTTCCCCAGTACAGCGGTGAGCCAGGCACATTATCAGGCTTCAAGCGGAAGTTAAGCAGCCTATTGGAAATGTATTCCATGCCTGAGAAACAAAAAGCTGCTGTGTTAATAGGGCAGTTAACTGGCGCTGCTGAGAGGGAAGTGGAGACTTGGGATACCGTTGATCTGGAGTCGGTACCTTGCGATTTTCCTTAAACTAAATGCCATATTTGAAGACCGCACAGAAACGGATCTCCGGATGGCCTTCTATCACTGTTCACAACAGCCAGGTGACAGCATCCGGGACTATGCTTGCCGATTGCAAGGAGCCCTGAAAGCACTCAAGCAAATTAACAATTTAAATGCTCTCCATGAGAATAAAATGTTGAAAGAACAGTTTATACAGGGATTGAGATCCCCAGAGGAACGCAGAACTGTAAATTGTGTGGTCCTTAGATCATCCGGATGCTACCTTTGATGCCTAAAGGACATGGCAATAAAGGGCTGCGGCCCCTGGGCAAACCTGAGGTGGCCACCCAACATCATCAGGGTGAAGTCGCTCCGGAACCGGCAGTAACCCCCTGTTCCCCGCTAGTGGCTGAAGCCAAAGCGCAGGTGACACCTCCTAGTGAATTGGACTGTCTGCGCTCAGAGGTGCGCCAGCTGACTAAAAATCTGGCTGCTGTTATGAGTGCCCTGCAACTGCGGAAAGAAGAGGAAGGAAAAATCTTGCTAGCGGACTGCCCAGAAGACGTCCCGTGGATGCACCGGAGAAGAAAGAAGACGTCGCCCCCCGGAGGAGGACAACGCCACCCCCAGGAGCAACCCTGATCAACACCCTTCTCGTCGAGAGATCGTCTGTTTTCGCTGCAACCGAAAAGGTCATTTGTCTCCACAGTGTCCTTTAAACGGCAGAACCTGGGTCCAAGGGCCAACACCCAGGAGAATACCCGCCAGGCCCCCTAGACTGGAACCGCAGGTATGTGGTGGGGGCGACCCTACCTGTCCATTATTTTAGATGGATTGCTGTTCCAGCATTGCTAGACACGGGGTCTCAAGTCACCCTCATACCTGATGCCCTATATACCAAGTACTGGTCAATGGACGATCTTAAACCCCCGAGCCTTGACTTTACTGTGTATGCTTCTAATGGTCTTCCTGTAGAAGTACTTGGAACAAAATGTGTAGATGTAAAGGTGGGAAGAGAGGAGTTGAAAGACCAGGGACTTCTGGTAGTGAAGACTGTAAATGAGGAGAATGGTCTAAATATAATTTGGGTACTAATGTTATTGGTAATTGTTTGGAAGAAGTAGTGTTCTTGCTCCAACAGCTCGCTGAGATTGCCCGACCAAGGCAGAGAGGAGTCATCCAAAGAGAGATCCGGGCCCTGTGTGTCAGCAACAAGCGAAGCTTACGCGACGGCGAAATTGGTAATGTACGGGTCACTGACTCGAATCCTATTGTGATACCCCCATGAGTGAAATGATCATTTGGTGCAGGGCAGCCATAGGTCTGAGAGGACAGAATTACCAAGCTGTAGTAGAACCCCACCATTCAGAACATAGACCTACATTATGACTGCTAGAGGAGTAGTAGAAGTGGTGAATGGGAGAGTACCTGTACGGCTTCTCAATTGGGGAGATGATGAGGTAAATTTACCCCGTTATGCAACTATTGCTAAACTTCATGCTGTTGATAATAATTCTATTCTCCCGGCTGAGTCCTTAGACTCCTGTCAAATAGAGGAGGACAATGACCCAGCAACCCAGGTGGCGGAATGGTGTCAGCAACTCCATGTTGGGACGGACACCACTCCCGCTCACCAGAAGCAAGGGGTATTACGGGTGGTGCAAGAGTACGCCCAAGTGTTTAGCAAAAATCCACTTGATTTTGGGATCATTAAGGGAGTACAACATCATATCCCTACAGGCAGTCATCCTCCCATCAAAGAGCGGTATAGGCCCATACCTCCAGCGCACTATCAGAAAGCTAAAGAAATGTTGAATGATATGAAGAAAGCTGGGGTGATAAGGGATAGTTGTAGTCCCTGGGCAGCCCCTCTAGTTCTGGTTAAAAAGAAAGATGGTAGTATGAGAATGTGTGTGGATTACAGGCAGGTGAACCGCATAACACACAAGGATGCATACCCGTTACCACGTATAGAGGAATCATTAGCTGCTCTGAAAACGGCTAACTACTTTTCTACCCTTGATCTGACTAGTGGTTACTGGCAAGTGGCTGTGGCTGAGGAGGATCGTGAGAAAACGGCTTTCACCACCCCAATGGGGCTCTGTGAGTTCGACAGAATGCCGTTTGGACTCAGTAGTGCCCCAGGAACATTTCAGAGAGTGATGGAAAACTGTCTGGGACATCTCAATTTTGAAACCGTGCTGCTATACCTAGACGACGTTATCGTGTATTCCAAGACATATGAGGACCATCTGAAGCACCTGGCAGAAGTGTTTGAGTCCCTGTCCAGGTACGGGATGAAGTTGAAACCCTCAAAATGCCATCTACTCAAGCAGAAGTACAATACTTGGGGCACATCGTCAGTTCGGAAGGAGTAGCGCCGGACCCAGAGAAAGTCACTGCCATCCAGAAGTGGCCGGAGCCGAAGAACCTTAAGGAAGTGCGACAGTTCCTGGGACTAACGGGTTACTATAGAAGATTCGTGAAAGATTACACGAAGAAGGCAGCTCCTTTACAGGACCTCCTGGTAGGACAATCCTTAAAGAGCAGAAACCCTCCCTTTAATTGGGGGAAAGAACAGGCTGAAGCATTCCAAAAGATGAAAGAGATCCTTACAGGTGATGAAATCTTAACCTATCCTGATTACAGTCAACCGTTCCTGTTGTACACCGACGCCAGTAATGAAGGGTTGGGAGCCGTTCTCAGTCAGAAGCAGAATGGACAAGAAAAAGTCATCGCATATGCTAGCAGAAAACTCAGGCCAACTGAAAGGAATCCGGAAAATTATAGCAGCTTCAAGCTAGAGTTTCTGGCGCTGGTCTGGGCCATTACTGAAAGATTTAAGCACTATCTGGCCTCCAATAAGTTCACTGCGTTTACAGACAACAACCCGTTAACGCACCTGGAAACCGCCAAGCTGGGCGCCATGGAGCAGCGATGGATGGCCCGGTTGTCCAATTACCAGTTTACTATCAAGTACCGGGCAGGTCGAAAGAATGCTAATGCTGATGCGTTGTCCCGAATGCCGCATGACTCTGACACGGAAGAAGAATCGGACGACCTGGAAGAAATTGAGCTACCCGCGTTCCATCGAAATGGGGTAGTCCACGAGCATCGAGTCCACAGAAAGCAGAATGGTGCAACATTAAATCCTTTACCCCATCATAGTTGGAAAGAGACTCAGGACAGTGATCCGGTGGTCAGCCGCATCAAGGAGTTGTTAAGACAGGAAGGCTCCTCTTTGGAAAAGATGCACCTATGTCAGCCAAGCTCCTGTGGAACGAGAAAAGCAGGTTGTTCCTATACCGTGAGAAGTTGTGCAGAAGATACGTCAACCCCAGAAACCCATGAAATGGTCTGGCAAATCGTGGTCCCCAAGGCAGACGTCCCAATGGTGTTGGAAGCATACCACGATCAAGCAGGACACTTTGGCTGGAGGAAGCTGGAGACCCTGTGAGATGCCGGTTTCTATGGGTAGGGATGCGCAGCTCCATCGAGAGGTGGTGTCGGAACTGTGGACCCTGTGGTCTCAGAAGAAAAGACTACGGAAGTCAGAAGGCCCCCCTGCAACCTATCCGGACGACTCGTCCCTGGAGATTGTGGCCCTGGACCACGTCAAAACTGTCGCCGAGTAGATCTGGATACTCATACGCCTTGACCATGGTGGACCATTACTCCAGATTTCTGGTAGTCGTTCCAGTGAAAGACCAGACTGCAGTGACGGCAGCGAAGACCTTTCAAGCAAGCTTCTGCAGACCGCATGGGTATCCCGAGCAAGTCTTAACCGATCGGGGACCTGCTTTTGAAGCCGATTTATTCAAGGAATTCTGTCATATGTACGGGTGCAAGAAAATAAGAACAACACCATATCACCCTCAAACCAACGGTCTTTGTGAAAAGATGAACCATATTGTCCTTGACTTGTTGAGATCCATACCGTTGGAAGACAGGAATCGATGGCCGGATTTACTACCTGATTTGGTTGATTTGTATAATCATATACCTGTAAGCTCAACTAACTGCACTCCAGCCTATCTTATGAGAGCAAGGCCCGGAAAACTACCAATGGATCTAGAACTTGGAGTGGTAGAACCGGAGGCAGACGACGCTGTTGAGAACTGGGACGTCAATCGGCAAGAGCAATACAGAAGAGTACAAATCTGTGTGGAGGAAAGTCTCAATAAGGCACGGGAGAAACAGGAAGATGTTTACAACCGAAATGCTCCTGCCAAGCCTTTGATGCCTGGAGAGGTAGTATTAAAAAGAAAGAGGAAAATGCATAAACTGGATAATCAGTGGGAGCAAGAACCCTACGTCATACAAGATTCTAAGTACGACAACGGAAAAGTTTGTGTCGTCAGTAAAGACGGAGGAAAAACAATAACCACTGTGTCTAGAGACCATTTGAAACTATGTCCGGAACCCTTGAAACGTTGCGACAAGAACCCTGTCTTCAATCAAAGAGAGAAAAAGGAAGAGGTTATACACACAGATCTGGGAGATTTTCCTGCGGATTGGCCCCGACTGGGAGATGCTGTGATAATTCCAGTGTTGCAGTTTTATAAGCCACAAGAGGACGTTTTACCTCCAGTTGTGCCTGTAGTGCCAGTTGAACCCGCTCAGGAGTTACCCCTTCCAGCAACACCTCAACCTGTAGAACCTCAAGATGGATCATCTGAAGCAGCGCCCCATACTATGGGATCCCCTGGTGAAGCTGACTCACACCGCCCAGCCATCAGTACGCTTGCCAGATCCATAGAAAGATTAAGGCAGTTCTATGGTTTACCGTTTCATAGTGCAGACAGATCGCAAATTGATTTACCTGAAACTACACCACGTAGGTCAGAGAGAATCACCAAAGGGAAATTACCTATTAGATATCAGCAATAGTTATGATGAACTGATGTAAATATATTGTGAAAAGTCTATATATATAAATGTGTTTTTCCCTATTAAGCTTCGTTAACAATGGACTCAGAGGCTGAGGACTGAGCCAGCCCAAAAACTGTATCCTGTAAATAGTTGCACTAAAGTGCCTTTTTAATGGTTTCACATGAAACCTTGACTCACCTCTGAACCAAAAACCCGTGTGGTGTGGCACTGAGTGAGGTCTGCATTTGGATGTCCTGCAGCCCACCCAGGACCCACGTTGAAGGTTTGGTGCGGGTCCTTCACAAGTATCTTGTATATCTATTTATTGAAAATGCTATTTGATACTATTTGTATTAAAGTTTGTAACGTTCAAAGTAGTCTTACCTCCCGGATGGGAAGATGTTATTGTTCCAAATGTTATTGCATAAACAAAATTTTTCTGTCTTTTGTATTCCACAGCCCGGGAGTGCTGTCGTTTACCATGGGGGAATGTGTAGCCCTGGTACACAATACCAGGAGGATGAGTGGAGAGGTAAAGGTTAAGTGTTCTTCATGTCATCATGTACCTTCAAACACGCCCAGTAGGGGTGTGGAAGAGAGAGATTTAGTTAGTCGTTGTCCGGACTTCAGAGTGAGAAGTCTGTGTTTTCCTGTCCTTGGACAGAGGAGAGTGTGTCCAGACTTAGGAGAGACAAGACGTCTTAGGGACTCTGCTCTATCTTCAGCTTAAAATTGTGGAGTCTAGTATAGGTACTTTAACGTACCCGAGCCTAGTCAAAGCTGTGCCCCACTGGAGACAGGCTGAAATATCTCCTGAGAACTGAGCAAGTCGAAGGGCAAAAGTGGAAGAAAGCAAGGAAGTGCTATAGGTGAAGAATACCTGCACGAATCTACCGGTTACTGGGGACCGAAGGATCATCTTTGTTTCAAGCAAGGTGATAATATAACCAGAAATCTACCGGACCCTAGGTCGCGGCGGATAAGCCCATACAGTCAGTACGTAACTGGGGTCAGAGGAAGTGAGGACCGTGAGTCAGTGCACGACAATATAGGAAATCATCTTTCTCACCAAAAAGGCTCCAACCACAACACTGATCGGGCAGAACAGCTAAAGATTAGCTGGAATTATAGAGAGGGCTACGCTTCAGGCTGGTCGTACTCAGCTTCATTGGAGTTAAAGGAGGCCCCTAACTTGCTTAACCGTTTGCCTCAAAGCTCATCCTCCATCAACCCCATCAGCCTCCCTGGGACCTGCTTCACCATTCTGCAAGTAAAGGTATGGAAAGACTTTGACTGTGTGAGACTGAGTTATTACTGCATGCCTGACAAACCCTACCTAACTACCGACCTGAGGGAAGAGTCCCACCTGTAGGGGACCCGTCATCTAGCTGCCTCACCATCCCCTCAGAGATCTACAGCAGCGCTGGTACTAATTACCAGAATACTACAGGTGGCGTCACGAACTGTATATAGTTATCCCCTGTAAATATTCCCAACAACATACGCCAGACCGCCAGGGCCACAGACCGAGCCACAGCTACCTGTGACAAAAATCCCCATAGACTTCTACGGGCTCGGCTCTGAGTACCCCATTGCCCTGGTAACCCACAATTGTGGTGGCGGGTCGACACACACACCCCATAGTCCTCCATATAATATAATGTATCCATAGTCCTCCATATAGTATAATACACTCCTAATAGCCCTCAATATATTAAAATACACTCAGTCATTCATATAGTATAATACACTCCTCATAGTGCTCTCCATATAGTATAATGCACCGCCATAGTCATCCATGTAGTACAATTCACTTCCCATAGTATAATGCACCCCATAGCTCTTCATATGGTATAATGTATTCTCCATAGTCCTCGATACAGTATAATGCAGCCCACATACAGTATAATGCAGTCACCCTATAGAGCATAATGCAGCCACCCCACAGAGCATAATGCAACCACCCCAGAGTATAATGCAACCACCCAGAGTATAATGCAACCACCCCACAGAGTATAATGCAACCACCCCACAGAGTATAATGCAACCACCCCACAGAGTATAATGTAAACCCCCATAGAATATAATTGAGCCCCCTTATATAGTATAATGTAGCCCCTCCATAAAATACAATGTAGCCCTCATATAGTATAATGCAGCCCCCATAGAATATAATGTAGTTCCCTCATAAAAGTATAATGAAGCCCCATACAATATAATCTAGCCCCCCATAGAATACAATGTATCCACCTCATACAGTATAATGTAGCCCCCTCATAAGTGTATGATGCAATCACCCCTCATGGAATATAATAAATATAATACAGCCCCTCATAGAATATAATGTATCCCCGAATACAATATCATACAGCCCGCCTCCCAAAGGAATATAACGTAGCCCCCCATAGTATATAACACAGCCACAAAGTATATAACACAGTCACCCTATAAAATATAATATATCTCCCAATAGTATATAACACAGCCAACATAGTATATAGCACGGCCCACATAGTATATAGCGTGGCCCACATAGTATACAACAGGACCCACATAGTATACAGCACGGCCCACATAGTATATAGCAGGGCCCACATAGTGTACAGCGTGGCCCACATAGTATATAGTAGCAGGGCCCACATTGTACAGCAGAGCCCACATAGTATACGGCAGGGCCCACATAGTATACGGCAGGGCCCACATTGTACGGCAGGGCCCACATAGTATACGGCAGGGCCCACATTGTCCAGCAGGGCCCACATAGTATACAGCAGGGCCCACATTGTCCAGCAGGGCCCACATAGTATACAGCATGGCCCACATTGTCCAGCAGGGCCCACATAGTATACGGCAGGGCCCACATAGTATACGGCAGGGCCCACATAGTATACGGCAGGGCCCACATTGTCCAGCAGGGCCCACATAGTATACGGCAGGCCCACATTGTCCAGCAGGGCCCACATAGTATACAGCAGGGCCCACATTGTCCAGCAGGGCCCACATAGTATACGGCAGGGCCCACATAGTATACGGCAGGGCCCACATAGTATACGGCAGGGCCCACATTGTACAGCAGGGCCCACATAGTATACGGCAGGGCCCACATTGTACAGCAGGGCCCACATAGTATACGGCAGGGCCCAAAATGTCCAGCAGGGCCCACATTGTACAGCAGGGCCCACATAGTATACGACAGGGCCCACATTGTCCAGCAGGGCCCACATAGTATACAGCATGGCCCACATTGTCCAGCAGGGCCCACATAGTATACAGCAGGGCCCACATTGTCCAGCAGGGCCCACATAGTATACGGCAGGGCCCACATAGTATACAGCAGGGCCCACATTGTCCAGCAGGGCCCACATAGTATACAGCAGGGCCCACATTGTCCAGCAGGGCCCACATAGTATACGGCAGGGCCCACATAGTATACGGCAGGGCCCACATTGTACAGCAGGGTCCACATTGTCCAGCCTTCACCTCTCCTCCACCCACCCACAGTTCAGTAAAGCACTGACAGCTTTAGAAAAAAAAAACACTCCTCACCTCATCCTCGTGCCAGCGCTGCTCCCAGCTCCTGTCTCCTGCTCTGCCCGGCACACAGTGAGCGCGCTGTGTCAGAGGCAGAGCAGGGAATGATGGGAGAGGGAGCGTCAGCTGACGCTCTCTCCTCCATCATCGCTTTGAACTGTGCCGGCAGACGCCGGTATAGTTCAAAGCAGCGGCGGGGGGGGAGTCGGCGCTGGGGGCAGGCGGGCCCCCCTGCCACACAGGGGCCCCCATAGGGGCTGCGTGATGTGTCGCTAGCTGGGGGCCCCTTGGGGAGCAGGGGGAGCCTCAAAATGTTGGGGGCCCCCGGGCCCGAGCGCGGACCTGCATGCACGGGCGGCGGGCCCCCCCTAATCACCGGGCCCCATACATCAGTGAGGGTTCTCATGCCCTGATGGCGGCCCTGGACACGACCATCACACCTGCAGGATTTGGAGCCTTCTTACTCGCACTCTGACCGGTGTCATATTTTGCCTCAGGTTTACGGGAGGAGGTGTTCTTTTTCTTTCTTTTGTTATGATTACTGCTCCAGTCATCAGATACAGACAGTGATGCTGAAGGGAGGGCTACCTGAGGCTGCTGGACCTGAGGGACGACCTCCATGTTCCCCTCTGCACCATCCTGCTCTGGTGTTACATGAGTGGTCTCCTGGTGGGCATCTGTACTGGTCAGTGAGTCGCACTTAGTACCAGGGCAATGGGGTACTCGGAGCCGAGCCCATGGAAATCTATGGGAGTTGTCACTGGTAGCGGTGGCTCGGTCCGTGGCCCTGGGCGCTCATCCAATGGGAAATATTTACAGGGGATATTTAGGATAGGTAGTTCGTGACGCCACCTGTGGTATCTGGTTAATTGAACCAGCGCTGCTATAAGGACTTTCACAGGGGATGTTATGGGGGCAGCTGGGTGGTAGTCTCCCACAGGTGAGACGGGTCCCTGGAAGTCTATGGTGATGATGATGCAGGGTATAGATAATAATTCAGTCACACACGAAATAGCTTCTTTTCATACCTTTTACTGGTAGATGGTTCACGTAGATCCCGGGGAGCTGGTCGGGGTGGAGAATGCACATTCGGGTAACCGCTGAGCAGGTTAGAGGCCTCCTTATCTTCGAATGTAGGTGAGTCCAACTTGCCTGAAGCGAAGTTAACTCTGAATCTCCAGTTTTCTCAATAGCTATACTGCCCGGCCAACGTTGTGGTGGAAACTTCTAAGTGGTGAAAACTAAGTCTATATTTGCTGATCAGGCTAGACTCCTGTTTTCCCTGTCTCCGGTTACGTATTGACACTTAGGGCTGCTCTCTGCGACCTGTAGTCCAGATGCCTCCGGTGTTCTTGTTACTAAGCTTGAAACTGTAGCAACGCTTCGGACCCCGGTGTCCGGCAATTTAGTGCAGGCAATCCAATACCTGTAGCACTTCTCTAACTTCTCCACTGCGCCCTTCGCCCTGCTTCTGCTCTTTGCATAAGCACTTGCAGCTTTCGATGGAAATAGTCAGCTTTCTCCCGAGCTCGCTGAGCAGCTCTCAGTTTCCTCCTTGCTTCAGCTTCTACTGAGGTACTGATTAAGGGTAGCTCTGACTAGGCTAGGATGATGCACTTCACCCGTACTAGCCTCCACTTCTTTGTCAGGTGAGCTACGCTAGCTCTGCGAGGATTCAGTCCTCTCTCCTAGTCCAGACTGAACTGGCACTGAACTGCACTGTCTGAAGACAGGAAACTAACTGCCTGATCTGAGCTCTTCTCAGACAGGAAACAGACTGACTCTGCTACGTGTCACCACCTCCTATACCCCTAGTGGGTGTGTCTGAAATTGTAAGTGAAGTGCATGACTAGCAAGCTTTTGTGGTTACCTTCCTGTGCATTCTCCTGGATTTTATGTGTGCCTGCGTAGCTGGGCTACTCATCCCCCCTTGGTAAAACACAGCACTCCCGGGCTGTAAAAGACAAAAAGAACATTTTGTTTTGCATTAACAACAACATTATAACTCTTCCCATCCGGGAGGTACGAATTCTTGAACGTTACTATTTGTACAATAGGAAAATACAAAAGTATTAAAATATCAAGATATCAAACGTGTTCATATATACAAGATACCTGTGGAGGACCCGCACCAAAAACCTCCCACGTGGGTCCTGGGTGGGCTGCAGGACTTCTGACTGCAGACCTCACTCTAGGCCACACCATACGGGTTTTTCTTCAGAGGTTGATAGTAATGGTTTCATGTCAAACCAATATAATGCACCGTAGCCCAACTATTTACAAGACAAGTTCTTGGGCTGGCACAGTCCACAGCCACGCAGTCCATTGGCATGGTTAAAACACATTTCAAATAATTACATTAATACTTTTTCAAACTTTATACAATTTTTCAGATGCAATAAACCCTATCTGGGTCTTGCTAACTAGTCTACTAGGACTACTCCTGATAGCGAATAGGTAGTTTACCTTTAGTGATACGTTCTGACCTACGTGGGGTAGCGTCAGGTATGGTAGTCTCTAACCTTTCTGTTCTGCGTAACGGCAAACTATAGACACGACTCCACCTCTCTAGGGACCTGGCAAGCATGCTAGCGACTGGAGGAGGCGGTACTGCTTCACCAGCTTCACCAGAGGACTCCACTTCTTGTGGTGCTGCTTCTTGCGGTTCCGCTGCTTGGGGTTCTGATGGTTGAGGGTCTGCCGGAACAGGTTCTTCTGGAACTGGCTCTACTGGCACAATTGGTATGACTGGTTGTAGAGACTCCTCTTGCGGTTGATAAAACTGCAGCACAGGAATAATTACAGCGTCTCCCAATCTTGGCCAATCCGCAGGTAAATCTCCCAAATCCGTGTGTATGACCGCTTCAGCACTCTCTTCTTGATGGACAACAGGGTTTTCTTCACGGAGCTTTAATGGGCCAGGACACAACTTTAAATGATCTCTAGACACGGTTGCCGTCGTTTTTCCTCCATCCTTGCTGATGGTACAGACCTTGCTGTTATCAAAATTGGAATTTTGCACGACATATGGCTCCTGTTCCCACTGATCATCCAACTTGTGTGTTCTTCTTTTCCTTTTGAGCACCATTTCTCCAGGCATTAAAGGCTTAGCGGGAGCATTTTTGTTATAGTTCATCTCTTGCTTTTCTCTTACTTTGTTGAGACTGTTTTCCACGCAGGCTTGTACTCTCTTGTACTGTTCTTGTCGAGTGGTGTCCCAATCTTCAGCACTGTCATCAGCCTCTGGTTCTACCACACCGAGTTCTAAGTCCATTGGCAGCCTTCCCGGTCTTGCTCTCATAAGGTAGGCTGGAGTGCAGTTGGTGGAACTTACTGGAATATGATTGTACAAGTCAACCAGGTCAGGTAACAAGTCTGGCCACCGATTTCTTTCTTCCAGTGGTACAGTTTTCAGTAAGTCGAGGACAATGTGATTCATTTTTTCACAAAGGCCGTTGGTCTGAGGGTGGTATGGTGTTGTTCTGATCTTTTTACATCCATACAATTGACAGAATTCCTGAAACAGTTCAGCTTCGAATGCAGGACCTCGATCAGTCAGCACCTGCTCCGGATATCCGTGTGGTCTGCAGAAACTTGCTTGGAAGGTTCTGGCTGCTGTCACTGCTGTCAGATCTTTAACAGGGGCGACCACCAGAAACCTGGAATAGTGATCCACCATGGTCAGGGCATATGTGTACCCTGACCTGCTCGGGGACAACTTGACGTGATCCAATGCCACGATCTCCAAGGGACGAGTCGTCCGGATAGGCTGCAAGGGTGCCTTCTGGCTACTGTAGTCTTTTCGCCTGAGGCCACAGGGTCCACAGTTCCGGCACCACTTCTCGATGGAGCTGCGCATCCCTACCCAGTAGAACCGGCACCTCAACAGGGTCTCCAGCTTTCTCCAGCCAAAGTGTCCTGCTTGATCGTGGTAGGCTTCCAGCACCATTTGGATGTCTGCTCTCGGGACCACTATTTGCCAAACCATCTCATGGGTCCTTGGGTCGACGTATCTCCTGCACAATTTCTCACGGTAAATGAATAACCGGCTTCTCTCATTCCACAGGAGCTTTGCTGGCATGGATGCATCTTTCTCCAAGGAGGAACCTTCCTGTTTTATCAGCTCCTTGACACGGCTGACCACGGGATCGCTGTCCTGAGTCTCTTTCCAGCTGTGATGAGGTAAAGGGTTCAACATCTCACCACACCGCTTCCTGTAGACCCGTTGCTCTTGGACCATCCCATTTCGGTGGAACGCAGGTAGCTCGATTTCTTCCAGATCATCTGATTCTTCCTCCGTGTCGGATTCATGCGGCATTCTGGACAAGGCGTCCGCGTTAGCATTTTTACGGCCCGCTCTGTATTTGATGGTAAACTGGTAGTTTGACAACCGAGCCATCCAACGTTGCTCCATGGCTCCCAGCTTGGCTGTTTCCAGATGCGTCAGGGGGTTGTTGTCTGTAAACGCAGTGAACTTGTTGGTGGCAAGGTAATGTTTAAATCTTTCAGTAATGGCCCAGACCAGCGCCAGAAACTCCAGTTTGAAGCTACTATAGTTTTCCGGGTTCCTCTCAGTTGGCCTGAGTTTTCTGCTGGCATATGCGATGACTTTTTCTTGGCCGTTCTGCTTCTGACTGAGGACTGCTCCTAATCCTTCGTTACTAGCATCTGTGTATAGCAGGAACGGTTGGCTGTAATCTGGGTAGGCTAAGATTTCATCGCCTGTCAGGATCTCTTTCATCTCTTTGAATGCCTCAGCTTGTTCTTTTCCCCAATTGAATGGAGGGTTTCTGCTCTTGAGAGGTTGTCCGACCAGGAGGTCCTGTAAAGGCGCCGCCTTCTTAGTGTAATCTTTTACAAACCTCCTGTAGTAACCTGTTAATCCCAGGAACTGACGCACCTCCTTTAGATTCTTCGGCTCCGGCCATTTCTGGATGGCTGTGACCTTCTCGGGATCCGGCGCTACTCCTTCGGAACTGACAATATGTCCCAAGTACTGTACCTTCCGTTTGAGCAGATGGCATTTAGAGGGCTTCAGTTTCATCCCATACTTGGACAGTGACTCGAATACCTCTGCCAGGTGCTTCAGATGATCTTCATATGTCTTGGAGTAGACAATCACGTCGTCCAGATACAGCAACACGGTTTCGAAGTTGAGATGTCCTAGACAGCTCTCCATCACTCTCTGGAATGTCCCGGGGGCACTGCTGAGGCCAAACGGCATTCTGTCAAACTCGCAGAGTCCCATTGGGGTGGTGAAAGCAGTTTTCTCCCGATCCTCCTCAGCCACAGCTACTTGCCAGTACCCACTAGTAAGGTCGAGGGTAGAAAAGTAGTTAGCCGTTTTCAGAGCAGCTAAGGATTCCTCTATGCGTGGTAATTAGAGTTGAGCGATACTTCCCGATATCCTAAAGTATCGGAATCGGAATGGTATCGCCGATATCACTAAAATATCGGCGATACCCGATACCGGAAGTCCCATGTAAGTCTATGGGAACAAAATATCGCAACTAAAAAAACCCCATTCTTTCCTTGTAAACACTAAATATACACACATAGAATACATATATATATATATATACATGTCATTGTGACATATATATATACATATATGTATAGTTTATACACTTCTACATAGTAAAATATCCTCTCTGATTCAATTGCCGGGTAAAGCCGGCTTCAGTGAAAAGACAGAAGCACCCGACATGAAATGACACTTGGTGTACATAGGGTTAACCATGTCTTTTCATGTCGTTTGCTATCTGATTTGCACAAACAATTAAATCAGTCTATGTGTGCAAAATTTCACACCTGTAGGGGTTAATTAAAGGTGTAAATTCGTTGTAAAAAAAACGGACTTTTTTGCTACGAATTTACACCTTTAATTAACCCCTACAGGTGTGAAATTTTGCACACATAGTCTGATTTAATTGTTTGTGCAAATTAGATAGCAAAGGACATGAAAAGACATGGTTAACCCTATGTACACCAAGTGTCATTTCATGTCGGGTTCTGCATTTTCACAAAAGCCGGCAATTGAATTAGCGGCTATTATACTATGTAGAAGTGTATGAACTACAAATATAAATATATATATATATGTGTCACAAATTCAATGACATGTATATATATATATGAGGTGTAAAATTGCTGAAAAAAAATGCGTGGGCTCCCGCCCTATTTTCGCAACCAGACAGACAAAGCCAGTGAGTGGGGGCAGATAATAATAGCCCAGAGAGGGACCATTATTTTTGCCCCCCCCCGGCTACTAACATCTGCCCCCAGACACCCCAGGAAAGACAAATCTATAATTAGATTCGCCCTTTCTGGCACTTTGCCCGTCTATTCCCATTGCCCTGTAGCGGTGGCGAATGGGTTAATATGGGGTTAAAGCCACCTTGCTATTGAAAGGTGACCTTAAGCCAGGTTAATAATTGAGAGCTGTCAATTAGACAACTATCAATTATTAATCATATTGCATGAAATAAAAATAAAACACACACACTTTAATTAAAAATCATTTTAATGAAATAAAGACACATGTTTTTGACCATATTTTATTTTACTGCAAAAACCATTTCCTGTAATAAAAATAAAATAAAAAAGCAAAATTATTCTTACCTATCCCATGCACAGTCAGGTCCCACGGTGTAATCCTTCAGAAAGGGTTAATGTTTACTGCAGGGACCGCAGCTAATGCTGCAGCCTCACAGTAAACCCCAAATGAATGAGTTCCTCTCCTGCCTGACAGGAGAGTAAAGGCTGGGTGTCACATAACGATACACCAGTGATCCCGACAACGATATGCACTTGTCAGGATCGCTGGTGTATCGCTACATGATCGCTGCTGAGCTGCCAAACAGGCAGCTCAGGCAGCGATCTGGGACAGCGACACTGCGGGTAACATCGCTTAAGGGCCCGTCTCACATAGCGATATCGCTACCGAGATCGCTGCTGAGTCACAAGTTTTGTGACGCAGCAGCGAGCTCACCAGCGATATCGCTGTGTGTGACATTCAGCGACGATCAGCCCCCCTGCCGGGTATCGCTGATCGTCGCAGAAATGTCAGGACCTTTTTTTGATCGCTGGTTTCCCTCTGACAGGCACGCATCGCTGCGTGTGACAGGCGGGAGACTAGCGATCCGCTGGTAACCAAGGTACACAGCGGGTTTCCAGGCACCGCGCAGCGCTTGGAAACCCGCTGTGTACCTTGGATACCAGCTCCCTGCATCAGGGCGCTGGTATCCAAGGTACACAGCGGGTTTCTAGGCACAGCCCCGCGCCTGGAAACCCGCTGTGTACCTTGGTTACCAGCGGATCGCTGGTCTCCCGCCTGTCACACGCAGCGATGCGTGCCTGTCAGCGGGAAACCAGCGATCAAAAAAAGGTCCTGACATTTCAGCGACGATCAGCGATACCCGGCAGGGGGGCTGATCGTCGCTGAATGTCACACACAGCAATATCGCTGGTGAGCTCGCTGCTGCGTCACAAAACTAGTGACTCAGCAGCGATCTCGGTAGCGATATCGCTATGTGAGACGGGCCCTTAAGTGGAAAGCTTAATTGATTGCTTTCCACTTTCACTTCAGGTCAGCCAGGGACACAATCAGTGACGTCAGAGGGAACTGATTAACAAAAATAGGGGTTCCCTTCGAAAAAAAAATGGCGTGGGGTCCCCCCTGTTTTTGTTAACCAGCCAGATGAAGCAGACCGCTGAGGCCTGGATTTTCAGGCTGTTAAGGAGCCAAGATCCATGGACCTTGCCAGCCTGATAATACTAGGCCACAGCAGTCTGCATATCTTGGCTGATTAACAAAAATAGGGGATCCCCTCGAAAAAAATTGGCATGGGGTCCCCCTATTTTTGTTAACCAGCCAGATGAAGCAGACCGCTGAGGCCTGGTTTTTCAGGCTGGTAAGGATCCAATATCCATGGACCTTGCAAGCCTGATAATACCAGGCCACAGCAGTCTGCTTAGCTTGGCTGGTTAACAAAAATAGGGGATCCCCTCGAAAAAAAAACGGCGTGGGGATCCCCCCTATTTTTGTTAACCAGCCAAGTAAAATGCAGACTGCTGCGGCCTGGTATTAAAAGACTGTCAAGGCCCATGGATTTTGGCCCTCAACAGCCTGATAATACCAGGCTACAGCAGCCCCACATTTGGCGCATCAAAAGATGTGCCAATTGTGGCACTTTACCCGGCTCTTCCCACTTGCCCTGTAGCGGTGGCAAGCGGGGTAATAAGGGGTTAATGTCACCGTTGATTGCACGGTGACAATAAGCCCGGTTAATAATGGAGAGGTGTCAATAAGACACCGATCCATTATTAATCCCAAAGTTATTAAATGCATAAAAAAAAGACAAAGCAAGAAAAAAGTATTTTAATGAAATAAAAGAGACAACACAGTTTTCATTAATTTTATTGTACTCTCATTCCTGCGACGCCATCGATCTCCTGTAAAAAAAGAAAAAAAACAAACCAACAGTATACCACCTGTCCGACGCAGTCCATAACGACAGTCCCACGACGATCCAGCTCTGCTACATCGCAATGACAGGCAGAACCTGTCATCGCGACGCAGCACAGCTGATTACCTGCTTCCCCGGCGGTGACGTCATCGGACTGACTGCTTTACGGCCGGGATTACCCAGCAGTCACTGCAGTTATCGCGAGAAACTGCATGTGACCGCCGGGGAAAGAAGATTGCGGCCATCAAGCAGTCCAGGACGTGACCGCCGGAGATCTTCTGCCAGGTAAGTGCCGCTGACTCCTGACAGACCCGACCGACGGACACTGACAGTGACAGTGACAATCCCGATTCCGGTATCCGATAAGACGAAAATATCGGAACTCGGAATCGGAATTCCGATACAGCCAATATCGGCCGATACCCGATATTTGCAGTATCGGAATGCTCAACCCTAGTGGTAATGGGTAAGCATCTTTATGTGTTATACGATTTACTTGCCTATAATCTACACACATTCGCATGCTACCATCCTTCTTCTTAACTAGCACTAGAGGTGCCGCCCAGGGGCTACAACTATCCCTTATCACCCCGGCTTTCTTCATGTCATGCAGCATTTCCTTAGCTTTCTGATAGTGGGCTGGAGGTATAGGCCTGTACCGCTCTTTGATGGGAGGATGACTGCCTGTAGGGATATGATGCTGTACTCCCTTAATTGTCCCAAAATCAAGTGGGTGCTTGCTAAATACTTGTGCGTACTCTTGTACCACCCGTAGTACCCCCTGTTTCTGGTGGACGGAAGTGGTGTCGGTCCCAATATGAAGCTGCTGACACCAGTCCGCTACCGGGGTTGCCAGATCATTATCCTCCGCTGGTTGGCGGGAGGCTAAGGACTCGGTTGTGAGGATAGAATTGTTATCTACGGCATGTAATTTAGCAACTGTAGCATAACGCGGCAAATTTACTTCATCGTCCCCCCAGTTGAGAAGCCGTACTGGTACTCTCCCATTTATTACTTCCACTACCCCCCTAGCAATCATGAGTGTAGGTCTGTGTTCTGAGCGATGGGGTTCTACTACTGCTTGGTAGTTCTGTCCCCTCAGACCTATGGCTGCTCTACACCATATTAACATTTCACTCATTGGGGGTATTACAATGGGGTTCGAGTCTGTGACCCGTACATTACCGATTTCACCATCTGTAAGCTTCGCTTGCTGCTGGCACATCAGGGCCCGGATCTCCCTCTGGATCACTCCCTTCTGCTTTGGCTTGGCAACTTCAGCGAGCTGTTGGAGCAAAAACACAACTTCTCCCAGACAGTTACTGATAACGTTAGTACCTAGTATCACATTTAAGGCATTCTCCTCATTTACAGTCTTTACCACTAAAAGTCCCTGATCCTTCAGCTCCACCCTGCCCACTTTTACGTCCACGTTTTTGGCTCCAATTACTTCAACAGGGAGACCATTGGTGGCGTACACTGTCAAGTCAGGGTTTGGGGGCTGGAGACTGTCCATGGACCAAAATTTATTGTAAAGGACATCAGGTATGATGGTCACCTGAGATCCAGTGTCCAGCAGTGCAGGGATTGCAATCCCGTCCAGAATCATGGACAGGTAGGGCCGTCCACCACGAACCTGCGATTCCAGTCTAAGGGGCCTGATGAGTCTACTCCTGGGTGTTGGCCCTCTGACCCAGGATCGGCTCGTTTAAAGGACACTGCTGAGCCATATGACCTTTTTGGTTGCAGCGGTAGCAGACGATCTCCCGGCGAGGATGGTGTTGCTCCGGAGGCGCTCCTGGGGTGGCGTGGTCCTCCTCCGATGTGGCGACGTCCTCCATTTCCTCCGGTTCATCCAAGGGACATCCTCCGGACAGTCGGCTAGTAGAATCTTTCCTCCTTCCTCTTTCCGCAGTTGCAGGGCATCCATTACAGTGGCCAAGTTCTTAGTCAACTGGCGCACTTCTGAGCGCAGACATTCCAACTCACTAGGGGGCGCCACCTGCATTGTAGCTTCTGCCACCTGCGGGGAAAAGGTGGGTACTGCCGGCTTAAGAATGGCTTCACCCGGGTGATACTGATTTGCCACCTCAGGCTTTTCCAGGGGTCGCAGTCCCTTTATTGCCATGTCCTTTAGAGCATCAAAAGTGGCATCTGGATGATCCAAGGACCACCAGTTTACAGTCCTCCTTTCCTCTGGAGACCTCAGTCCCCACACGAATTGCTCTTTTAACATTTGGCTCTCATCAATGGCACTTGTGGGGTTAGCCTGTTTAAGAGCTCGCAGGGCCCCCTGTAGACGGCAGGCGTAGTCCCTAATACTGTCACCCGGTCCCTGGAAGCACTGATAAAATGCCATCTGGAGATCCGTTTCTGTGTGGTCCTCGAAGATGGCCTGTAGCTTTAAGAGAATCGCAGGTACTGACTCCTGGTCTGCAGCGGGCCAAGTCTCTACTTCTCTCTCAGCCGCACCAGCTAACTGTCCTATTACCACAGCAGCTTTTTGCTTTTCAGTCATTGAGTACATATCCAAAATACTACATATCTTCCTTTTAAATCCTGGCAGGGTGCCGGGCTCGCCGCTGTACTGGGGGAGCCATTTCGCTCCAGGCATGTATGGGAGGGTTAGCGGCATTAGTGGGACCACCGGGCCAGGTGAGGGGCCCACACCCCCATCCTGCGGTACGACGCCAAGCGGTGGGCTATTGGGGCCTCCGGCGGGGGCCGCTCCGTCTACCGGTTGCTGCGACATATTGGTGCCCCCTTGGTTAATCTGAGCCTACCTCTTTTACAGGCTGCAGCGGTGGAGACAGGACCTTTGTCGCTGGCGCTCTGATGATGCCGCAGTATCTTGGGATGCAGTTTGCGATGCGGATTGCAATGCAGATTGTGATGCAGTTTGCGATGCGGATTGCAATGCAGATTGTGATGCAGTTTGTGATGCGGATTGTGATGCAGATTGCGATGCAGTTTGCGATGTGGCTTTGTGATGCAGTTTGCGATGCGGCTCGCGATGCAGATTGTGATGCAGTTTGCGATGCGGCTCGCGATGCAGATTGGGATGCAGGTTGGGGGCGTGTCCAGGAAACTGCGCGTTATTTTAGGTACGCCCCCCTTCTTCACCAGCGCCTGAGGGCGCGAACATGGCGGTAAAATGGCGGAATTTGGCGCCAAACACAGCAAACAGTCTTTTTCACCAAACAGTTCAATATAGGCACACAGGACTCACAATTGCAAGCTTTCGTATCCTGTTCGTGACGCCAAAGATTGAGTCGCACTTAGTACCAGGGCAATGGGGTACTCGGAGCCGAGCCCATGGAAATCTATGGGAGTTGTCACTGGTAGCGGTGGCTCGGTCCGTGGCCCTGGGCGCTCATCCAATGGGGAATATTTACAGGGGATATTTAGGATAGGTAGTTCGTGACGCCACCTGTGGTATCTGGTTAATTGAACCAGCGCTGCTATAAGGACTTTCACAGGGGATGTTATGGGGGCAGCTGGGTGGTAGTCTCCCACAGGTGAGACGGGTCCCTGGAAGTCTATGGTGATGATGATGTAGGGTATAGATAATAATTCAGTCACACACGAAATAGCTTCTTTTCATACCTTTTACTGGTAGATGGTTCACGTAGATCCCGGGGAGCTGGTCGGGGTGGAGAATGCACATTCGGGTAACCGCTGAGCAGGTTAGAGGCCTCCTTATCTTCGAATGTAGGTGAGTCCAACTTGCCTGAAGCGAAGTTAACTCTGAATCTCCAGCTTTCTCAATAGCTATACTGCCCGGCCAACGTTGTGGTGGAAACTTCTAAGTGGTGAAAACTAAGTCTATATTTGCTGATCAGGCTAGACTCCTGTTTTCCCTGTCTCCGGTTACGTATTGACACTTAGGGCTGCTCTCTGCGACCTGTAGTCCAGATGCCTCCGGTGTTCTTGTTACTAAGCTTGAAACTGTAGCAACGCTTCGGACCCCGGTGTCCGGCAATTTAGTGCAGGCAATCCAATACCTGTAGCACTTCTCTAACTTCTCCACTGCGCCCTGCTTCTGCTCTTTGCATAAGCACTTGCAGCTTTCGATGGAAATAGTCAGCTTTCTCCCGAGCTCGCTGAGCAGCTCTCAGTTTCCTCCTTGCTTCAGCTTCTACTGAGGTACTGATTAAGGGTAGCTCTGACTAGGCTAGGATGATGCACTTCACCCGTACTAGCCTCCACTTCTTTGTCAGGTGAGCTACGCTAGCTCTGCGAGGATTCAGTCCTTTCTCCTAGTCCAGACTGAACTGGCA
The DNA here is from genome assembly GCA_033576555.1 of Oophaga sylvatica. NCBI lineage: Eukaryota > Metazoa > Chordata > Amphibia > Anura > Dendrobatidae > Oophaga > Oophaga sylvatica. The sequence continues at coordinate 427,546,625 of JARQOD010000006.1, read as the reverse complement.
CTGAACTGCACTGTCTGAAGACAGGAAACTAACTGCCTGATCTGAGCTCTTCTCAGACAGGAAACAGACTGACTCTGCTACGTGTCACCACCTCCTATACCCCTAGTGGGTGTGTCTGAAATTGTAAGTGAAGTGCATGACTAGCAAGCTTTTGTGGTTACCTTCCTGTGCATTCTCCTGGATTTTATGTGTGCCTGTGTAGCTGGGCTACACATCAGCATCTCTCCTGACATTGAATCCTCCTCCCCATGCGCCCCTATCACCACATCCTCCTGAGCCTCTGCCCCTGCCATCACATCCTCATCAGGGAAGACTCTGCAGATGTTGTGCCAGGCGTCTGGACAGTCCCTGTGAGCGTGGCCCATCTGACCACAGAGGTTGCACCTGACGTCTCGGCAGTCTGCAGCAACATGGCCGATTGCCCCACACAGACTGCACTTCACCACAGTACAGACGTTAGCCAGATGACCTTTCCCACCACATTTGAAGCACTTTCTGGGCTGCCCGGGATAATAACATCTTCCCTTCTCCCTCCCAATGAAGAAGGAGTTGGGTAAGTGGGCAGTGATGTTATTATACTGCTGCAGTTTCACTACAGCTTTCCACCCCATTGTCCAGATACCGTCCTCATCTCTGACCTTGGTGAGTCCAGAGACAAGGTCACAATGTCTCCGGAGCCACACCTCCATGTCCTGTGGGGAACGGCCTCATTCCAGAAGGTGACATTTACTGTGACTGTGTCCGGTCTGGAGATAGGAACCATCATAAACTTATTCCAGCCCTCAGCATCCCTGAACTTGGGGTAACTGGCCCAGAATCTGTCCAGGTCAGACGAGAGCTTGAAGCTGACCTCATAGCCCTGCCTGTCCTGAAGATTAGACACCTCCAGTATCTGATTCACCTCAAACCCCATCTGGCTGCATAGCAGCTCTCTCACCACATACCTGCGTTGTGGCAGATCCTCCTTGGCACCTAAGTATTTAAACCGCACCACATTAATGCGTCTGAATGTCTGGCCGGTATACCTGGCGCTGGAAGTGAAGGATGGGGCGCCGCGGTTCCAGGCATTCCTGGGGGCACCTGCCGGGTCACACTGGGCCGACTGACAGGGAGAGGGCCTGCAGCAGGGGGGGCTGTCACACCTTGTGGAGTAGATGGTAAAGGGGGATAGTCACACATATCATGCACATTATCATTAGCAGCATCATTATCATCAGACAGTGTCACGTCAATTGCAGAATGTGAAACCCCTCCAACCCCCGACCCCATGGGCACAACATCACCAGCCACAGTCTGTGCCCCAGCCTCATCAGCACAAACAGTCCCCCATATACTGTCCTGCTCCTGTGTGGGGCATTCTGGGACCTGTGGTGCCTCTGCTGGAGTCTGAAGTGTATGTTCTTGTTCACACTCAGCTGCCTCAGCCTCATCAGCACAAACAGTCTCACATATACTGTCCTGCTCCTGTGTGGGGCATTCTGGGACCTGTGGTGCCTCTGCTGGAGTCTGAAGTGTATGCTCCTGTTCACACTCAGCTGCCTCAGCCTCATCAGCACAAACAGTCTCACATATACTGTCCTGCTCCTGTGTAAGGCACTCTGGGACCTGTGGTGCCTCTGCTGGAGTCTGAAGTGTATGCTCCTGTTCACACTTCGCTGCTTGCTGCTGCGGTTGTTTTCCCTCCTGGAAGCAGAAGCGGGCAGCCTGTAACACTGGCCGTGTCCGCTGCTGGGGGGTCCCGTCCTGAACATCAGGGGTCCTGGTCTCTACAGCACAGCCCTGCTTATAGGAGGCGAACCGCTCCCGGTTCCTGTAGGTCTCTGCCAGGGGCCCCATGCCCTCCATCACAGACTCAATGTCCTGCACAACACTAGCCAGCTGTACACCCAGTGTGTTCAGTCTCAGGTCATACGCATCATTACAGGCAGGATTAGTGGTCTTTAGGGTATAGATAAAGTCTACTTCCATTTGCAGCGCTTTTTTCTGCTGCTGTAACTCACCCAGTTTTCTGACCAGTCCCGGTATCTCATCCGTTAGCTGCAGCTCGGGTGCACGCGCCGGCTCCACAGCTTTAGTCTTCACCACGGGTCCAGGGCTTCTGAACACAGTCCTGTGTGGTTCCACCACAGATGGTTTTGTGGCTTCTTGGCTGGATGCAGGCTCCGCAGCAGGTTTATCGCTGCCACCTGACTGCGACCGTGTGCGTCCTGACCGCGCCATACTGCCATACTGCTGTAAGTTCTCCTGGATAGTTTGTCTTTCCAAAGACGTCCGTCTCTGCCTGGGAGCAGGAGAGGTGATCTGCACAGCTGAAGCTGATCTCACCTGTGCACCCGGCAGGAGCTGCTTGCTGACTGGGGAGTTACCTGACTTCACAATGTGCTGTAACCCTTCACTGACCGACACTTTTCCTTCTTGCTTCTTTGCTGGACTTGGAGAAGGTTTTCCTCCCAAAACTTTACTGACGGCTTTTTCCTCCTTCACAGAACTGCTGCAGCTCTGGCTCGCTGCATTCACTGGTCTGACAGTGGCTCTGGGATTAACATTCCCATTAGGAGAGGCCTGGGAGGCTTGTCCCAGTGTAGGCCGGGAAGCCTGGGCCTTGCCTGGGGAGCTTCCCCGCCCAGGGTGGCCCCTCCCTGGGCTTGCTTCAGACATGAGGAGATCCACAAAACACAACCTCAGAGCTAGGAGGCAGTATTATAGTAGTTATATTCTTGTACATAGGAGGCAGTATTATAGTAGTTATATTCTTGTACATAGGGGCAGTATTATAGTAGTTATATTCTTGTACATAGGGGCAGTATTATAGTAGTTATATTCTTGTACACAGGATCAGTATTATAGTAGTTATATTCTTGTACATAGGGGCAGCATTATAGTAGTTATATTCTTGTACATAGGAGCAGTATTATAGTAGTTATATTCTTGTACATAGGGGCAGTATTATAGTAGTTATATTCTTGTACACAGGATCAGTATTATAGTAGTTATATTCTTGTACATAGGGGCAGCATTATAGTAGTTATATTCTTGTACATAGGGGCAGTATTATAGTAGTTATATTCTTGTACACAGGATCAGTATTATAGTAGTTATATTCTTGTACATAGGGGCAGTATTATAGTAGTCATATTCTTGTACATAGGAGGCAGTATTATAGTGATTATATACTTGTACATAGGGGCAGTATTATAGTACTTATACGTACTGGTGCATTGGAGATAGTATGTCTAAAACAAGTATGTCCCTGTGTATGTGACATGGGGCTTTTGTATGGTCATAGCAGATCCCATAAATGTTCTTTTATGTAATTTTTATCACTTTAAATTACGTACTCATGATAAAACACTACAATATCTATACCAGCATATCTGTCATTCCCTGCATAGACTGGGGTTTAAGTCAATGCCAATCTGAAAATGAGCAAGTTATATGGCCACTCTCCAGTATGTTTGCGAAATCTTTTCTTGGAGGCAGATGAAAGAGAAATAATTGCTTGATGTTTTTTTTTCATGTGAATGTGACATATCTGTATGGATTTCAGCTGTATGAATATTTCTCATGGGCATATCACGGGGAGAGGGCAACATGGACCCAAGCAAGAATTATACTGTGTTAGTTGCTGGACATTGCTGACAACTAAGATGCCCAATAACGGTCAATAGCGGAAAAGGCGGAAATGTTTCCTTCTGGTGTAAAAACCGTTCCATCCTTTTTCCCAGCCCTGTACCCATGGTCAAGTTGAAAGTTGTCATCTCTGCAGTGGTCATGAATGAATTTAGCAGATTTCAGGTAGCCAAGTCACCTTATCCCTGGGTAAGAGGTCAAGAGGGAGCCTTATTCCTATGGGTCTTTGGTAGGCCATGTTTTTAGTATCATGTACATTACATTGACATTATATTCTGTGTAATAGTCCTGTATGTAAACTGTAAGCTTTGCACATAATACATACAGTACAGACCAAAAGTTTGGACACACCTTCTCATTCAAAGATTTTTCTGTATTTTGATGACTATGAAAATTGTACATTCACACTAAAGGCATCAAAACTATGAATTAACACATGTGGAATTATATACTTAACAAAAAAGTTTGTAATAACTGAAAATATGTCTTATATTATAGATTCTTCAAAGTAGCCACCTTTTGCTTTGATGACTGCTTTGCACACTCTTGGCATTCTCTTGATGAGCTACAAGAGGTAGTCACCGGGAATGGTTTTCACTTCACAGGTGTGCCCTGTCAGGTTTAATAAGTGGGATTTCTGGCCTTATAAATGGGGTTGGGACCATCAGTTGTGTTGTGCAGAAGTCTGGTGGATACACAGCTGATAGTCCTACTGAATTGACTGTTAGAATTTGTATTATGGCAAGAAAAAAGCAGCTAAGTAAAGAAAAACGAGTGGCCATCATTACTTTAAGAAATGAAGGTCAGTCAGTCCGAAAAATTGGGAAAACTTTGAAAGTGTCCCCAAGTGCAGTTGCAAAAACCATCAAGCACTACAAAGAAACTGGCTCACATGAGGACCGCCCCAGGAAAGGAAGACCAAGAGTCACCTCTGCTTCTGAGGATAAGTTTATCCGAGTCACCAGCCTCAGAAATTGCAGGTTTACAGCAGCTCAGATTAGAGACCAGGTCAATGCCACACAGAGTTCTAGCACCAGACACATCTCTACAACAACTGTTAAGAGGAGACTTTGTGCAGCAGGCCTTCATGGTAAAACAGCTGCTAGGAAACCACTGCTAAGGACAGGCAACAAGCAGAAGAGACTTGTTTGGGCTAAAGAACACAAGGAATGGACATTAGACCAGTGGAAATCTGTACTTTGGTCTCATGAGTCCAAATTTGAGATCTTTGGTTCCAACCACCGTGTCTTTGTGCGACGCAGAAAAGGTGAACGGATAGACTCTACATGCCTGGTTCCCACCGTGAAGCATGGAGGAGGAGGTGTGATGGTGTGGGGGTGCTTTGCTGGTGACACTGCTGGGGATTTATTCAAAATTGAAGGCATACTGAACCAGCATGGCTACCACAGCATCTTGCAGCGGCATGCTATTCCATCCGGTTTGCGTTTAGTTGGACCATAATTTATTTTTCAACAGGACAATGACCCCAAACACACCTCCAGGCTGTGTAAGGGCTATTTGACCAAGAAGGAGAGTGATGGGGTGCTATGCCAGATGACCTGACCTCCACTGTCACCAGACCTGAACCTAATCGAGATGGTTTGGGGTGAGCTGGACCGCAGAGTGAAGGCAAAAGGGCCAACAAGTGCTAAGCATCTCTGGGAACTCCTTCAAGACTGTTGGAAGACCATTTCCGGTGACTACCTCTTGAAGCTCATCAAGAGAATGCCAAGAGTGTGCAAAGCAGTAATCAAAGCAAAAGGTGGCTACTTTGAAGAACCTAGAATGTAAGACATATTTTCAGTTGTTTCACACTTTTTTGTTAAGTATATAATTCCACATGTGTTAATTCATAGTTTTGATGCCTTCAGTGTGAATGTACAATTTTCATAGTCATGAAAATACAGAAAAATCTTTGAATGAGATTGCGCACACCGCCGGGAGCTCCATCGCTGTGCAGCTGCTTTCAGCAGCACATCACCAAGCACAATGCCAAGCGTCGGATGGAGTGGTGTAAAGCCGAAACCGCTGGACTCTGGAGGAAACATGTTATGTGCAGCGATGGATCACACTTCTCTATCTGGCTTCCTTCCACACAATCAGATAATGGCTATATTACATATTATATAGCCGGTATTTGTCTCGATTGGCGCTGAGTTGTGGCCATGGCTGTTAACCATTTAAATGCTGTTGTCAATCTTTGACAACTGCAAATCAGATCCTTTCGTCCAACCATGACAGGATCTTGGGGGACCGATTGGTTACTATGACAGCCGGGGGTCTGCTGAAGACCTCCATTGCTGTCATCTAGCTCCTCCTGTGAAGCTCAGCCGTAGGTTGTGTTCTGTAAGGGACTGATATTTTCACTATGTATGTCATTCTGTAGTATTTCAGTATATATTACAAGTGTTGAAATCCCCTAAGGGGACTAAAAAAATTGTAAAAAAAAAAAATAAAGAAAAAACTTTTTAAAAATATAAAATCTTTAAAAAAAATTATAAAAGTTCAAACCACTCAACTTTTCCTCCATTAAAATTATAGAAAGTAAAGAAATTAAAAACTAATTGTTTGGAATTGCCACATTCGGAAAAGACTGATCTATTAAGATATGGAATTAATTAACCCAATTGGTAAACGCCGTAAGGATAAAGGCCAGAAAAAAAAAAATGTGGTAATAAGCAAAAAAATCATCTAAGGGTCCATGAGATGATCATATAAATCAAACCGAGATCTTTACACAATGCACGGACTGGCCAAGGCACAAGCGCTTTTGGAAAATTGACGCGTCTGACGCTGACATCAGTTAGGTGATGTGAGTTCACTGGCTATGAACTCCAAGGACCTTTCTGAGCACTTTCTCACGCTCGCGGTAACGTCAGACAGGTTATAGGAGTTCACCGCGAGACACTAAGTATCGGTAGCAGACACAGCTCAGTGTCTCTGGTGGATGACAGGCTGTATGCTCGTATCATGCAACCATGCAGCCTGCCATCTAGATGTAGCAAAACTAGACCTGTCATGGGACAAATAGATTATCATCTTCTCAGCGTACTGGTGAGGAATATTGTTGTTTGTTGTTTTAATTCTTTTGCAGGAGACAATGGCGTCAATGGAATGGGCAATGCAGTAAGTAAGGTTTAATTAAGATTGATTAAAGGGAATCTGTCACCCCAATTTTGCCATATCAACTAAAGATATGGCTGAATAGTGCGTCCCATAACAAAGCTATCGGTATTTACCTTATATCACGATACCCCCGTTTTCATATCAAAATACCTTAGTAAAGTTCGTATTTGGCGCTGTCAATCAGGGCGGTCAGGTCCGGAGAGCATTTTCCATGTCCCACCCCCCCGCTCCTCGGCATCACTTGCGTAGGGCCGTCTGTGAATCCCACAGACAGCATTCAGCTTCCCGCATTTGCGCATGTCAAATTCCGCCCCGCGCATGCGCAGTGTGCTTAGCCCAACAGTGGGAAAAGCATAAAATCATTACAGCGCATGTGCTACTCTTTCCTTGCCCTGGAAATGACTGCTTGCCTTGGACAACTGCTTCTTCTTCACCCTCCTACAGCTACACCACTTATGGTCCCAGGTGGGTTCCTGAGTTTTCATGTCACCAGGTCTCCATCTGTCTGGAGTTTGTGTTCACCTTATTCTTGAGTGCTTCTTATGTGACGGAGGGACCTTTAGGCTCTTTGAGGCACCAAGAGCTTGGGTGTAACTGCTGCCTCTTCACAGCCCTTTGGCAACAGCACTAATGGTCCTAAGTGAGTTCCTGGGTTTTCATGTCACCAGGTTTCCATCTGTCTGGAGTTTGTGTTTATCTTATTTTTGAATATTTTTGAATGCTTGACAGAGGGACCTTTAGGCTCTTTAAAGCGCCAGGGCTCGGGTGTGACTGCTACCTCTTTAGCCCCCTATAGCAATACCACTAATGGTCCTAGGTGGGCTCCTGGATTTTTATGTCACCAGGTCATATGTCTGGAGTTCTTGCTTCTCGTCATTCTTGAGTGCTTTTTTGAGACAGAGGGACCTTTAGGCTCTTTGAGGCACCAAGGGCTTGGGTGTGACTGCTTCTTCTTCACCCCCCATAGCTACACCACTAATGGCCCTAGGTAGACTTCTGGGTTTTCATGTCACCAGGTCTCCATCTGTCTGGAATTTGAGTTCTGCTCATTGTTGAGCGTCTCCTGGAAACTATTGAGAGAGATCATGTTTGTGACTAGCGTTGTGCTAGGCGTCCATACGTTTAGGAGTAAAATATTATGAAAGCTGTTAGACAGTAAACCTTGAATCCAGTCCAGCATGTTGTAGAAAAAGCGAACGCCAGGAAAAGTAAAAATAACTCATTAGGTGATTAACCATTGAGGTTTAGTCATTACATGGAAATCCAGTCATTGTATATGATATACGCCTACAGAAAGAAAGGACAGCGTAGGTGCGTGAATACGGCCACTAATGAAGAAGGTGCTAATTGTACTAATATAAGTTATTGGAAATTACAGCAATCAATGAAATATTATTAGCAAAGTTTTTGTGAAATTTCTCTGTAAAAGTTAATTCGAACTGTAAGTTTACAAAACTATTGGCAAGTTTTTTAAACTGAATCAAGATGGGCACTCGGTGGTTCTATATGTTCGATGAATGGCCGACCATACCAGAGCCATTCATGGTTGACAGGAGTAGCGACCAAGGAAGCGGAGATATGGGGAGATGTTTGGTGGAATTCTCACCGCATCCGTATGGTCTCATCTCTGACAAATAAATAAAAAGGATCTATAGGGTCAAGGGACTTTTTTTTTATTCATTGTTTTTTTTTTTGTAGAATCACTTATTTATCAGTAAATTTTTTAATGATGGTACTAAAAAGAATTGAAGTGAAGCAGCCTGAGAGATGAATCTATGGAGGCGCTGAAAATGGTGAAAAGTGTGGTCCATATAACGTGTAGAAAAATATACAAATCCCTATGCGTCATGCAGACAAGAATAGGAAATGTGCACAATACCTGCCGATTGTACACGTATCAGTAGGCATGACGATTCCGACCCCGCCGATCTCCTGGTGAAGAAGTAAGTGTTGTTGGAATATTCTTGAAGGTTTTCACCAGAAAAGTAGCTGCAATTGGTTTGGCACTGGATAAAATGTTTAGTCCAAGGAATTCCCTGCTCTTCAACCTCGAGACACACAAGGAGGGCTGAACATTTGGAATTAGATATGTAAGTCAAGACCCCCAGAATAGTCGCTGATTGACTTTGTCTCATAAAATACAGCATAGACCCCAATTCATCAAGTTTCAAGCCATTATTTAATTTTCTCTTTCTTTTTGCGCCAGTGGATTTTTCTCCAAATTCGTCAGTGTTTAATGAAATGGAACAAATGCAAATAGGCTATTTTTTTTTTATTCTTAAGCTCCTTTCTAGAGTAAAAAAAAAATCACAAGATCCTTTGAATAAGATTTTGTGCACAAAAAAAATAGACTGATATGGTAGTCCAGAGGGTACTGGAGTGTAATTGGGCTGGATGCCACCGACCAGAAGATAAAATGGTCGAAACTCAGAGGTCAAACCACATATGGCAAGCAACAAACTACAGAAATGAGACAAATGATGATTTTAGAAACAATGCAAGGACAAGTTCACACAAACGTATGTTTGCTCCAAGTGTTGACCATGAAAAAATGACATCACACGGATAGTGCTCTTACCAATATTAATCAATTGGGCTGTGCAGATTAAATATTTCTTTTTTTGGACCGAATCAGGGAAAACAATGGCAGCACGCACTTGCGTACGTCGGATGAGGCTCGCCCATTCAATTCTATGAGTGCAAAAAAAAATATCTGATCTCATATGGAGTCATCATATAACATACAATTATTACAGAAACATTGCAATACTTTTCCAGTTCTTAAAGTATTTTATGTTAATGAATGAAAACAGAGGATGAAAGACAATTCTGATGAAAATCGCCCGTTTTTTCTGGATGAAAATGGGACAATTTTTTTATATACGCTTGTGTGAACTTAGCCACAGGCAGGTGCATGACGGTTGTGGAGTCAGGGAGACGGTCGACACCAATGCCTTTGGCTCCCTGCCCCGCTATAGCTATACAGGTTGCCGGCCTACCACCTTGTGTCGACTATGGACAATGAAGACGACAATGCTCACTCAACAATGCCGACAGGTAAAAATAATCATTTTTTTTTTAAATATGTTTTACAAAAGTGCCAAAGCAAAGACAATTTTTAAATAAAGGACACAGGATGGGAACATTATTACAGAAGGGGGGAAAACATTACATATTGTGGACATTATTAAAAGAAAGGGCCAGGATGGAATTCATTATTACAGGACAGGAGCCGGGACGGGGACATTATTACAGGATGAGGGACATTTATTACAGGATAGGGCCATGATGGGAGACATTATTACAGGAATAGGAACCTTATTACAGGATAGGGACATTATTACAGGATGGAGGGATATATGGAGTAATATCTGAAGGGCTGTCACAGTGTAGAGGGATCATCCTTATTCTCATTTGTACATGGAAACACGAGAAGCAATGGAATGAAACTGAAAGGGAGAAACTACAGATTAGATATTAGAAAAAAGCTTTTTGACAGTGAGGGTGATCAATGAGTGGAACAGGCTGCCACGAGAGGTGGTGAGTTCTCATTCAATGGAAGTCTTCAAACAGAGGCTGGACAGACATCTGTCTGAGATGTTATAGTGAATCCTGCATTGAGCAGTGGGTTGATGGGAAGATGGATGGAGCCAAATACAGGACTATTCTTGAAGAAAACCTGTTGGAGTCTGCAAAAGACCTGAGACTGGGACGGAGATTTGTCTTCCAACAAGACAATGATCCCAAACATAAAGCAAAATCTACAATGGAATGGTTCACAAATAAACGTATCCAGGTGTTAGAATGGCCAAGTCAAAGTCCAGACCTGAATCCAACCAGAATCTGTGGAAAGAGCTGAAAACTGCTGTTCACAAACGATCTCCATCCAACCTCACTGAGCTTGAGCTGTTTACCAAAGAAGAATGGGCAAGAATTTCAGTCTCTCGATGAACAAAACTGATAGAGACATACCCCAAGCGACCTGCAGCTGTAATCGCAGCAAAAGGTGGCGCAACAATGTATTAA